>CM020509.1:1072500-1135000 GCA_009823395.1 Thamnaconus septentrionalis | reverse complement strand
GGTGTTCCGGGGCATGTCCCACCGGGAGGAGGGCCTCGGGGAAGACCCAGGACATGCTGGAGGGACCAGGTCTCCCGGCTGGCCTGGGAACACCTTGGGGTCCTGCTGGATGAGCTGGAGGAGGTGAGTGGGGCCAGGGAGGTCTGGGCATCTCTGCTGAGGCTGCTGCCCCCGCGAGAAGAAGAAGAAGAAGAAGAAGAAGAAGAAGAAGAAGAAGAAGACCTCTGGCATCAGTAGAACTGACTACCTATCTACCATGACTGATTTGCATTGGTATAGCAGATAGCAGAAGGTAGTAGAAGAAGGTAGTAGAAGGTAGTAGTAGGTAGTAGAAGGTAGTGGTGTATTAGCGCCACCTGGAGCTCATTTATTCCTGTGTGCTGGTCCGCAATCGAACACCAGCAGTGTGTGGAACACCTGAAGCCTGTGGCATGGAGTCCACTTCCATGCCTGTCCTCTTGTGATGATGCTGCACACCCAGTCACTATGAAGTATATTAATTGAACTGAATTCCATTGCAATTACCCCCCCGTTCTAAATCAATGGCTGTTTAATTGAGTGACTAGCATCGCCAGTCATTTGCATTTTCAGCCTCATTAACTGTTGAGCCGGGCTCCTGGTGTCACTGAAGACACTTTAGAGAGATCAGAAGATCGCTAACAGGACAGAATCAAACTGCGGTGGCGTGATCAAACCTGAGGGTTAGGGTTAGCCCTAACCCTGAGGCGTCGTCTTCATGTGTCTCCATTGGAGCTCAGGCCATCTGCCTTGCTGAGCCTAATGCCTAATACACACCTTAATGCTGACCAATAGATGCAATGAAGCAGTCAAATACCACTGTTGACTAATCTGTGTGATCATGGACAAATTATCGTTATTATTACAGGTACTACCCAGAAAATGAGAATAAACCGGAAAGGTTGTTGTATTTCTGCAATTCAACTTAAAAGGTGAATGTGACATATTATATAAAGGAAAAATATGCAAATCAATATATTTCAAGTTTTTATTTCTTTGGATTTTGCTGATCAGGTCTTGGAGCTTAAAAAAAAAAAAAAACTCAAATTTTATAATAATTTTCTGAATTTGTGGGTTTGTGGTTTTAATAAGCTGAAAATCTTAATCAGCAAAGTTACAACAAGGAACTGCTTGAGATGTCAAATAAAATTTGTTGCTTTCATCTTTTATGTTAAATTGCCAAAAAAAATTTACTTGATATTCTAATTTTTCCGGTAGTACTGTATTATTTTATTATATATTTGTTTTTGTTTTTTAATAGATAGATATCCAAGTGTTGAAAAAAATGTGTAACAGTGATGTATTTGGTGAATCTATCATGTGTCGTCATCAGTGCATTAAAACCTTCTCCACGATGCAACCAGGAGGACCAAGCAGATTCACCTGGAGGTAAACAAAGAAACTGTCCAAGAATTTAGATGTCTTTGTTCAATTTGGATCAAACTGAGAGATGATGAGGTGAAGACAGTGAAGACGACGGACGATTCTGCTGTGTTTGTTTGTCAACATTTCAATGCTACTGCTGTTCTCATTTATTCCCTCATTTCTCACCTTTGTGTCTTTGTCTTCACGGTGGTGCTGCAGTGTGGCCCTAAGCTCCTCAAGGGGCTCTCTCTGGTTGTCTGCTCTCTCTCTCTCTCTCACTGTGCTGCTTGTGGAGTGGCGGCTGCTGCTGCTGCTGGTGGTGGTGTTGCTGCGAGCCTGGCTGCTAGTTACAGGGTCGACAGTACGTGGTGAACCTCTAGGTGTCACCCATTATCTAACAGTTGTTCCAGGCCCAGAAGGAGGGGGGCGGCGTCTTCATTAAACTCCCAAACCCTTTCCCACCGCCTCAACTCTTTGTTTTTCCTATCGGCTCCTGCGGAGTCGTCGGCCGTCTCGCACACAGGTGGGATTGTGAGGTCTTGATTGTGAGTCTGCGCATTCAGCGGCTGCTGGCCGACACTTCCTCCCCTCCTCCTCCTCCTCCTCCCTCCTCTTCCTCCTCCTCCCTCCTCTTCCTCCCTCCTCCTCCTCTCTCTGTGGTGCAGGCTATAGCAGTCCTTTGTGCGTCGACTCACTTAACACAGATTTTTATTTTTATTAGATTTTTACATGTAAACAAATTGGCTCAAGTGCGAGTGCAGAGACAAAGACTTTGCTGATGTGACAGCTGGTGGAGTTTTTGGTGGTTGGTTACTGGTCCCCTCCTCCCCTCCTCCCTCCTCCCCCACCAATCTGAATGTTGATCCGATGACCTCCAAACAATTTAGTCATTTTACAGATGTAGGACTCAATTTTTCACAACCACAAACCAAACCACGTTTCATAACGACGCGATAGCACACAGCCACATGGTTGCCACATGCATCAGCATCAGCCACCCATTACCAAAAACAGCAGCATTCCCAAGGGCAGAAAAATGCCAGGAATCTCTAAGTCCCTGCCATGGAAGACATAAACAGACAGCGCAGTAATGGGATTCACATCCCCTAACCTCAAACACCTTCAGGGGTCGGTCTGTCTCGACCAAGCATTTGCAGGAGATAGCGCTGGACGGATTGTGGAGCTTTGTCCAGATGGCCATAGCCAACCTGTCCACCCCAATAGGGTTGATGGTTGGGCTCAAGTGTGGTCTGGTCTGTGCTGTTGTTTCAACCCAGGACCTCTCAGAATGTAACTTCTGATTACATAGGCTGCATAGCATTACAGAAGGCATCCCGGACGTCCTGAACCACACAGAGATGGTGGGGGTGGTAGGTGGTAGGTGGTGGTGGGTAGGAGGTGGTAGAGAGATGGTGGTGGAAGGTGGTAGAGAGGTGGTGGAGGTGGTGAGTGGAAGAGGTGGTGGTGGGTGGTGGTGGGTGGTGGTGGGTGAGTGAGGAGGAGGTGGTAGAAGGTGGTGGTGGGTAGGAGGGTGAGAGATGGTGAGTGAGAGGGTGGTAGTGGGTGGTAGAGATGGTGGAAGAGATTGGTGGTGGGTGGGAGAGTGGTAGAGGGTGGTAGTGGGTGGTGGAGAGGAGGTGGTGGGAGGTGGTGGTGGAGGTGGTGGAGAATGGTGGTGGGAGGGTGGTAGGAGGTGGTGGTAGAGGGTGGTAGAGGGTGGTAGAGGGTGGTAGTGGGTGGTGAGAGGAGGGTGGTAGAAGGGTGGTAGTGAGAGGGTGGTAGAGGGGGTGGTAGAAGGTGGTAGAGAGGTAGTGTAGTAGAAGGTAGTAGAAGGTAGTAGAAGGTAGTAGAAGGTAGTGGGTGGACTGCAGCATCTTCTCAGGACTTTCATTTCTCAATCCTGCAGTATTAGCGCCACCTGGAGGCTCATTTATTCCTGTGTGCTTCTCCTCCGCAATCGAACACCAGCAGTGTGTGGAACACCTGAAGCCTGTGGCATGGAGTCCACTTCCATGCCTGTCCTCTTGTGATGATGCTGCACACCCAGTCACTATGAAGTATATTAATTGAACTGAATTCCATTGCAATTACCCCCCGTTCTAAATCAATGGCTGTTTAATTGAGTGACTAGCATTGCCAGTCATTTGCATTTTCAGCCTCATTAACTGTTGAGCCGGGCTCCTGGTGTCACTGAAGACACTTTAGAGAGATCAGAAGATCGCTAACAGGACAGAATCAAACTGCGGTGGCGTGATCAAACCTGAGAGGCGTCCTCTTCATGTGTCTCCATTGGAGCTCAGGCCATCTGCCTTGCTGAGCCTAATGCCTGATACACACCTTAATGCTGACCAATAGATACAATGAAGCAGTCAAATACCACTGTTGACTAATCTGTGTGATCATGGACAAATTATCGTTATTATTACAGGTACTACCCAGAAAATTAGAATATCCTGAAAAGGTTGTTGTATTTCTGCAATTCAACTTAAGAGGTGAATGTGACATATTATATAAAGGAATAATATGCAAATCAATATATTTCAAGTTTTTATTTCTTTGGATTTTGCTGATCAGGTCTTGCAGCTTAAAAAAAAAAACTCAAATTTTATAATAATTTTTTGAGTTTGTGGCTTTGTGGTTTTAATAAGCTGAAAATCTTAATCAGCAAAGTTACAACAAGGAACTGCTTGAGATGTCAAATAAAATTTGTTGCTTTCATCTTTTATGTTAAATTGCCAAAAATTTTTTACTTGATATTCTAATTTTTCCGGTAGTACTGTATTATTTTATTATATATATATATATATATATTTTTAATAGATAGATATCCAAGTGTTGAAAAAAATGTGTAACAGTGATGTATTTGGTGAATCTATCATGTGTCGTCATCAGTGCATTAAAACCTTCTCCACAATGCAACCAGGAGGACCAAGCAGATTCACCTGGAGGTAAACAAAGAAACTGTCCAAGAATTTAGATGTCTTTGTTCAATTTGGATCAAACTGAGAGATGATGAGGTGAAGACAGTGAAGACGACGGACGATTCTGCTGTGTTTGTTTGTCAACATTTCAATGCTGCTGCTGTTCTCATTTTATTCCCTCATTTCTCACCTTTTGTGTCTTTGTCTTCACGGTGGTGCTGCAGTGTGGCCTAAGCTCCTCAAGGGGGCTCTCTCTGGTTGTCTGCTCTCCCTCTCTCTCTCTCACTGTGCTGCTTGTGGAAGTGGCGGCTGCTGCTGCTGCTGCTGGTGGTGTTGCTGCGCGAGCCTGGCTGCTAGTTACGGGGTCGACAGTACACGTGGTGAACCTCTAGGTGTCACCCATTATCTAGCAGTTGTTCCAGGCCCAGAAGGAGGGGGGCGGCGTCTTCATTAAACTCCCAAACCCTTTTCCCACCGCCTCAACTCTTTGTTTTTCCTATCGGCTCCTGCGAGTCGTCGGCCGTCTCGCACACAGGTGGGATTGTGAGTCTGATTGTGAGTCTGATTGTGAGTCTGCCCATTCCAGCGGCTGCTGACCACGACACTTCCTCCCCTCCTCCTCCTCCTCCTCCTCCTCCTCCTCCTCCTCCTCCTCCTCCTCCTCCTCCTCCTCCTCCTCTCTCTGTGGTGCAGACACAACAGTCCTTTGTGCGTCGACTCACTTAACACAGATTTTTATTTTTTTTAATTTTTTTTACATGTAAGCAAATTGGCTCAAGTGCGAGCAGAGACAAAGACTTTGCTGATGTGACCGCTGGTGGAGTTTTGTGGTGGTTGGTTACTGGTCCCCCTCCTCCCCCCTCCTCCCTCCCTCCCCCGCAATCTGAATGTTGATCCGATGACTTCCAAACAATTTAGTCATTTTGCAGATGTAGGACTAATTTTTTGGTAATTGCTGTAAATTGCACTGGAGGGCCCACAAGATGTGGGAGTAAGATCACCGTGTTGGAAATGTTCCTCTGCTCTCCGCCAGGGAAGAGTTTCTTTTCTGAGCCTCGGAGATGCTCGACTTTCAGTTCAGATTGCACCGCATCCAAACACAAAAATGTGCTTGTTTCTGAAATAAAAAAAATATTGAAATTGAAAGAGTAGACAAAAAAAAAAAAAAAAAGCTTCATCAAAAGAGGAAAGGTCCGTTTTGAGAAGATTGTGAAGTTCATTTCCTCAGGATGGATGAAGGAACAACTACTGGAGTTCAGTGCTGGAGTTCAGTGCTGCAGTTGGTTCAGGTTGGTTCGGGCCAGTTTGCTGGTTGACCTCCTTCACTGCATTCTTCTGAGTTCATCTCATCGTCACATGACACAAGCACTTTTCACTCTCAGTCTGATGTCTCATGAGAAAACTCAGCACCACAGCCAGTGAGTGGAGCAGTTAGCGGTGCCAAAGATCATTCTGGAAGGGGAAAAAAATCTTGTTTTTGTTGGAAAAGCAACTCGGGAGGGAGCTGATATTAATAACTCAGTCACATTGTCAACAAGTGCAGCAGACAAAAGCACAATTAGGCAGCTGACTAATTTTTTGTGCTGTTTTTATTGGTGTCGACTCCAAACAATATTCCACAAAGACAAATATCCATTACTTCAATATCATATGCATACATGTATTATTGTGTATGTGACGTAATACAAAAAAAAAAGCATTTAAATATTTAGAATTATGATTGCATGTCAAAGTCTTGATTCAAAGCCTTTGTACTCAACATGCATTCAAATATAAAAATAGACTTTTGATTATGTTTATATACACTTTTTTTTTTTTATAAATATAAGTATACAAATGTATTTTTAAAATACAAAGATAAATACGGTCACATTGTGTACCAAACCAGAAATACAAACTTTTTTTGGGGGGATTTTTGGCATTCACAAAACACAACAATTATATTAGAAACGCAACTTTAACGACAATTGCAGGTCTTTTTTTTCTTTTTCTTTTTTTCATTTTCTCTCCAGTCCGTCTCTCGGCCGCCAGCGTCCCTTCCTCTTATTCTCAACAAGAGGAAGACGTCAGTGAGCGGCGGATACGTACAAAGACATTTTTTTGGGGGATTTTTCTGTGAGTTTGACTTCAGCTCTGCCGGACGTCCTGCAAGAGTTTGTTGATCTCGGCCACCAGCTCGCTGGCGTCCACCAGCTCGTGGCGACTGTCGCTGCGCTTGCCCTGAATGTGGCCGAGCACCGAGTCGAAATCGTCCTCCTCGTAGTTCTCGGGGATCTCCTCCATGGCCGGCAGCCACTTGGAGGACGGCCCGGCAGCGCGCCGGCGCCTGCAGGGGCGCTGGCGGCCGGCAGCGGCAGCGCCAGCGTGGGGCTGACCTGCGCCGTCAGCAGCGGGCTGGCGTGGGCCTTGCTGTGGTTCTGGGGGCTGTTCTTGGGCGCCTGCGAGCCTTTGAGGCTCTGCGAGCTGAGTTTGGTGCTGGGCTTCAGGGTGTGGTAGCTGCCGCCCTGGTGGCCGATGCTGCTGCCCGGGTTCTGGAAGTGCGTGTTGGCCGCCCAGGCCGCCACGCCCTGCTGGTGGACCGAGGGGTTGGACTTGCCGGGCAGGTGGCTCCTCCGGCGGTCCAGCGAGCCCGCGATGGGGACGCCCACCCCGCTCAGGCTGGTCCCGCTCTGGTTCTCGCTCACCTGGACGTACGAGTCCAGGCCTTGCGGCAGCAGCCGCTGGAAGACGCTGCTCATCTCGGAGAGCAGCGACGTGGTCCCGCACAGGTCTTCGTGGTCTCTCTCGCCGCCCGCCCGCTCCTCCCCGACGCCGTCCTCGCCACCCGGGTCCTTGCCGAAGGTGGAGAAGCTCTGGTTGCGGGCGGGGCCGGGGCCGGCGTCGGTGCAGGGCTGCGGGGTCTTGTCCTGGGGGAGCTCGGCGCCCTGCTGGGACTCCTCTCCGGGGATGTAGAGGTTGCTGCGGTAGTCGGAGGACGAGGAGCCGGGCGACGTGAGGGGCGGCATCCAGCACTGGTCCGAGTGACCCAGGACGCGGCACTCGTCCGTGCAGTGCCTCATGGCTGAGGGGAAGACAGAAGAAGAGACGGGAAATCCCAGTCAGACCATCGATTGCGTCTCCATGACAGTGTTTGGCAACATAAGAGCGATATTTACAACTGCCATTTTTCAGGTGTTTCCATCGAATGCATCGTCAAATCTCATCCCGCTACCATTTCCACTGGTCAGTCAACTGGTCACGTGACCCCGTACGTCACGCCCGCTGACGTCTACAGGTGCTACACAGAAAATTAGAATCTCCTGAAAAGGTTCTAGTATTTCTGGAAATGCAGATACTGTCGCTACAATTTACAGAAGGTCCTTCTTTGTTGCAGGTGTTTTCCAGGTCGAGACTCCAACTTAAAGAGGCAGCAACTCTGTGGACAGCGTCTCCTTGGTCTTCAATTCAAATCTCCACAAGTATTTACTGCAGACATAATTCAGCGAGGCCAATTGATGCCCATTACACATTGCAAAATAACTCCTCCTTTTAAAAGCTCTGCATTTTTCCCTTTCAAGTCCCTTTTTTCAATATTAGATCTTCAAATGGAAAATCTCTGAAGAATAAATTAGACAAATCAAATATGCCAACTTAAGACCTTCATTAAAAGAATACGCGGCTTTTCAGTTGTGCTATTGAGGGACTTCATTATTCCCTCATTAACATGAAAGGAACATTTATAATACATCTTAGAGCAGATGAAAAGTGCGTCTGGGGTCCAGTGGAAAGCTGGCGATCGAGTCAAAAACAAACCAGGCTCCGCACTCAGTGACTCACTGCCCAGTTCAATATATTCTGCTCACACAGTGACTGATAAGGATTGTTTACTTGAGAGATTTTCTCTCATCAGACTTTATCTGAAAAACATATTTAGCTTTTTATCCCAGATAAGAAGCAGCGGGGCGCTGCTATCCCGGCAGGCGCCGGAGACAGACGCACGCGGCTCGTCGGCCGTGAGATCGAAGCTCATTTTTAATGTGAAGAGTGGCTTGCTTGTCGTCGGGTCCGAGCAGGCAAATAATCCGATGGACGGAATCACTGAGGTCAAAGGGGGCTTTGGTGGGAAATGACCCTGGCTGAAAACATCTGACTGTGTCAAATAATCAATAAATCAACCAAGGAAAAGAAAAAGAAAATCAGTCCAGTGAGTCACGGTTGTGACTTCCTCGGCTTGCTGCTGCTATACTTGATCAACAATCGACGTAATCAAGGCTTTCAATTTGTATCAGGAAGACACAGCAGTGGTCTTCCCTGCACTTAAAGCAGCCGCTGGTCTCTTTGTGGCTAAACAGATGCCTGAACAACCACTAAATGCTGCACAGACTGAGATGATATACTTTCTGACACTGGGCTGTATGGGAGAACCTGCATACCAGTAACAAGGGGGTTTCCCACTTTGGCATATAATCAGCAGGCACCGGCTAAATTGCTGCTCGGAAGCCATCGACGCTGCTGCAGTGGACACGGAGGTGGGCGGCGGCGCCGACAGACGGAGAGGGAAAGGTGAGATTTGAGACGTAATTATTGCTCTTCAGGACTCGATCATGCACACGACTCAGTGGTTTGTCCGTGGCAACTATTCATCACATGGCAATTAAATGCCTCCTTTCATCAAAGAAGCACCGGGGCTGCAGTCTTGGATGACTGATGGCAAAGGCTTGAAGGTGGGGGGGCAGAGGAGAAGGAAGGACTAACGAGCAGAACTCCTCCACAAAGCTCTGGCAGAGGGGGAGGCATGTGTTAGCGATGAGACCGTCTCCCTGTCTGGCTTTGGCTTTAATTGGGGAGGTGAAGCTGCACTCGACGCCAAGTGATTTCTGTGTGGGAAGCTCGCAGGAAAGAAACGGGAGCTGTGAGAGGAAGGGAGACGACCTGCTAGGTGAAGCCACAGTGGGAACCAAACCCAAGGAGCAGGACCATGGCAGGGCAGAAGATCTCACGTTCACCTTTTCCCCTCTCAATGTCAAACAAAAGCCACCGTGCAATCAAACCCCCCCGCCCCCCCTTCTCACATGCAAACGCTTGCAACCAGAGTCATGCCAGAATTGTGTGATATACTGAAGACGGCTGTCACTGTCACGTCGAAGCTGTTTGAGAGCAGTTCAAACAGCAGGAGGCCTTGTGAGAGGTTTCCTCAGCCAGTTTGAAACAGAGGAAACCTCTCACAAGGCGTCTTGTTATTGTATTGCAGCGCATTTATTTCCATCACAAAACCTTTCTATTGCACCGCAGTTGGCGCTTAGATCATAGAAGTGTTTGTATCTCCACCTCCTGCTGATTCTTCTGAGCTTTGCTTGTGGCTCTGGGTGCTGGAAAAGACGTCTACCTTCTACTAGATGAGGCTGCATCCCCAAACATTGAGAAGCTATTTCTCTGCCGAGTATAGCCAAATAGAGGAAGGCTAATGTGTGCCAACTGACTGCCAACAGCACTCAATTAGCTCCAACGGTTCAGAGACGAGCATTAAATAAAGACACTTTATGCTCTGACAATTCAATCTTTTTTCATTCTGCTAAATGCCTTTTCCAGTGAGTACAAATTACAAAGCATTAATATTTGGCAATTATATCTTTCTTAATTTTTTTTTTTTTTGCCAAAACCATTAGCAGCCGCATCAAAGCTAACGTCTTATTCCCTCAACGTTTCCGCTCTCCCCGAGAGAAAAGAAAACAGAAGCGCGGCAGCAAAAGCGCTCCACTACGGAACGCACGCCTCAGAATGAGAGCTGGGTGATGTGGGAAGGAGTGCAGGGAGGTGTGGTGGATGCTGGGGGCAGGGTTGTACCTGCATGCGGTCTGTGCTGGCCATCAGGGGCATATATCTCAGTAAAGCCCTCACCAAGGAGCCTGTCCATGGGGGACTCCCTGCCTGGCTCGTAGTCGCTGTCCCCGGCTTCGCTGTCTCCACGTCCGCTGTCCTTCAGGCTGAACTTGTCCATCTCGTTCAGGGCGTACCTGCGCACGGACAGAACAGGGATGTGATCAGTTCTGCAGGGAAAAGGTCAACGGCTGGCGGTGATACTATCAGACCGTCGAGAGGGAAACAACACTCGAGCGGGATAACGAGGCAAAGAGAGGCTAGAGTACTCTGCCAAAGAGGTTTTACATACAATTATGCAAATGAAAACTTATTGGGCATACAGTTTGACTTTGAACCAAAATTCTACTGAATATGCATAAAAACCGTGAAAGTGCTGAACACAGTTTGCAAAGAGAAGCGCTGCGGCCAACAAGGGGGGTCGGCTCGTGTGCATTACCTGTAGCTCCTGGTGTATTTGTTGCCCCTGAAACTTGGCCGTGGCTGGTACTGGCCCTGATGGAGCATGGACAGAAGCTGTGAGACTTGCTACAATCCCCAAGAGAAACAAAAAAAAGGGGACAAAAAGAAAGAAAAGGACAAAAATAAAAGGAAACGATGAAGAAGGGGAAATGAATGGAGTCGAACAAGCAAGTCCAGCAGGACAATGTTGGGGGGTGGTACTGTGGGGTAGGGTGGGGGTGGGGGTAGGGGTGGGGTACCGGGTGCAATGATCAACAAAAACATGACATGAAGGTATGGTATGATATGGGAGTAAGGGATACACTCACGACAAATACTAAACCAGACTTAGAAAAACATGCATTGTTGCTTACAAAATCTGCTAATATTTTCCCTTTGGTAGATGCATACCGTCCGTTTTTAAACACTGACATCACTTTCTTCAAACAGATTAAGCTGAACGAAATAATATCGCACAACCGCAACTTCTCTCGCTGTCTCTTACCTCCACTGGGGGAGTGGCATGGGCCAGTTCCAGGGCAAAGTTCTCTGGCACGTGATTGGAGGAGATGGTGACCAGGCTGTTGAGGGACTGGCGGCTGTGGTGGCTCTGCCGACTCCCCAGGGTGCCCCTCTCGGGCGCTGGGGAGGCCGAGGGAGAGCACGGATGGGCACGGACGGGCAGCGTGCCGTTGACGGTGGGGACCAACGTGATGTCCGTCTTGTGAATCTGCCTGGCGGGCTTCTTGGGGTGGTTCTGGTAGCTGTTCTCCGCCACCCTGCAGTTGTAGTTGTGCCGAGGGTCCTTCTTCTCGCGAGTGCAGCGCGTCGAGGCGAACATCACCATGACGATGAGCAGCAGAACGCAAACGGCGCACAGGGAGACGATGATGATGAAGGACAGGTCCAGCGGGGGCTGGCTGGAGCTGGTGGGGTTGAGCGGGGGCAGGATCTCCATGGTCTCCTGCAGGGAGAGCCTGAGGACGGCCCCCGTGGAAAGCCGGCTGGTGCCCCTGTCTTGCACTTCCACCCGGATCTCCATGACGGCCTTGGCGGAGAGTTCCAGGCTGCCGTTGGTCCGGAGCTCGCAGCGCCGGGCGTCCATCACAAACAGTCCCTCCTCGTTGCCCCCGACGATGGCGCAGCTCAACTCTCCGTTGGCGCCAGAGTCCCGGTCTCGAACCTTCAGGGCGGTGACCAGCTGGCCCGGCGACGCGAACTTCCACACGGGGATTTCGGCGGTGTGGTTGCGGAGAGAGGGCGACAGGATGAGCGGCGGGTTGTCGTTTTCGTCCAAAACCGTCAACAAGATGGTGGCGTTGGAGCTCAGCGCCGGGTTCCCGCCGTCGCGCGCTTGGACCGTGAAGGTTATCCGGTTGACGTCTTCGTGGTCGAAGCTGCGCAAGGCGTAGATGCCGCCGCTTGAAGGGTCAATGGTGACGTAGGTGGAGATGGGGTTCCCCTGGACCAGAGTGTCCATGATGGTGTAAGTGACCTGGCCGTTGGTCCCCAAATCTGGATCCAAGGCCACCACGGTCATCAGGTAAGCTCCGGGAGAGTTGTTCTCCGACTTGAAAACCTCGTAGCGGCTCTTCTCAAAGGACGGCGGGTTGTCGTTTTCGTCCAGCACCTGCACAGTGAAGTGTTTGATGGTGGAGAGGCTGGGGGAGCCCCGGTCCTCCGCGATGAGCGTCAGGCTGTACTCGGACCTCTTCTCTCTGTCCAGCGAGACGTTGGTGAGGATCATGTAGTTCTTCTCGTTGGTCTTCTGGAGTCTGAAGTGGCCGTGGCCGTGCAGCCTGCACACCACCTCGCCGTTGAGCCCCGTGTCGCTGTCGCCCACTCGCACCAGAGCGATGAAGGTGTCTACGGGGGAGCCCTCGGAAATGTAGGCCACCTCCTCCTTGCCCGGCGTCATCAGGTTGATGTTTATCTCCGGCTTGTTGTCGTTCACGTCCACCACCTGCACCACGATTTTGCAGAGGCCCGGGATGGAATTGGGGCCCAAGTCCTGCGCCTGGACGTCCAGTTCGTAGGAGGCGGTGGTTTCGTAGTCCACTTTCTTGATGAGGGTGATGTGGCCGCTCTCCGGGTTTATTTTGAACGTCTCCAGGATCTTGGGCGAGACGTGGCTGCTGAAGGAGTAGACTATCTTCCCATTAGTGCCCTCATCCGGATCCGTGGCGTTCAAATCAATGATCAGGGTCCCGAGGGGCGAGTTTTCCAGCAAGTTTATCACGTAGGCCTGCTCGTCAAAGGCTGGGCTGTTGTCGTTGGAGTCGGAGATGCTGATCTTCAGCAGGGTTGAGCCCGACTTGGGGGGGAGACCGTTGTCTGAGGCCGTGAGCTGCAGCTGGTAGGCGGACTGCACCTCCCGGTCCAGCTCCCTCGTCACCACCAGCTCGGCGTACTTGGCGCCGTCGGTCCTCGTCCTGACGTCGATCTTGAAGAAGTTGTTGGGCGTCAGCGAGTAGCTGTGCAGCGAGTTCTCGCCCACGTCCGCGTCCATGGCGCCGTCGAGCGGCACGCGCGTGCCCACCGACGCGCTCTCGGAGATCTCGATGGGCACGATGGCGCGCGAGAAGTGCGGCGAGTTGTCGTTGATGTCCAGCACCTCCACCTCGACGTGGAAGAGCTGCAGGTACTCCGTGGGCAGCGTGACCACGTCGAACTCGATGGAGCAGTTGAGGTTCTTCTCGCACAGCGCCTCGCGGTCGATCTTGGCGCCGATGCTGATCTCGCCGTCGTCCTCGCGCACCGCGAGCAGCGACGCGCTGCCGCGCTGCATGGCGCGGAAGCGGAAAGTGAGCGAGCTGGGCAGCTTGGACAGGACCCCGGCCACGTCCTCCTTCAGGCGCGCGATCACCGTGCCCACCTTCTGCTCCTCGTAAACTTTATATTTCAAAGTCTTACCGGCGGCGGCGTGCGCGAGGGCGACCAGGAGCAGCGGCAGCAGCTGCAGCAGCAGCAGAGAGGACCGGCAGGACCTCTCTCCGCCTTTGCTTTGGCCGCTTCTCGCCCCCATCTTCTTCTCCTGGTGCGCGCGCTGTGGCACTTTGTTCCACAGGGGGGGAGAATATTCCGGGATGGTGGGGGTGGGGGGGTGGGGGGGGGAGCAGAGAGCAGATGTCTTCCTCAGACGCCTGGCATGTTAAGTCCTCCGGCTGCCGTCCGCTGTCCGAGGAGGAGAAGAAGAAGCAGCAGAAGAAGCAGCAGAAGAAGCAGAAGAAGAAGAAGAACTCCGCAAAAAACCCACGAGCCGCTCCAGAAAAGAAAGAAAAAAATATCAAAAAGAATCCTCAAACGCGGCTCAACTTTGCGCCTTGGTTGCGCCTCGGCGCGGGACCATCAAAGGTGAAGGCAGCGGATCTGTTGCGCGCACCGACATGTGCGCCGCCGACGCCTGGTTGTCCACTGGAGCGCCCGAGTCCAAATGTGGAAGCGCTGCTGCTGCTGCTGCTGCTGCTGCTGCTCTCTCTCTCTCTCTCTCTCTCTCTCTCTCTCTCTCTCTCTCTCCCTCTCTCTCTCCTGGCGGGCGAGCGACTGACTGAGCCAGTGAGTGAGCAAGTCAGCGCGCGTGCCTGCGCGTGTGCGTGCGTGCGTATGGGGGTGCTCCAGTTTCTCTCTCTCTCTCTCTCTCTCTCTCTCCCCCCCGCCCCGAACCAAACTGCGCATCTTCTCCCCCCCCCCCCCTCCTAAATCAACAGAATGGCCTCCTTCAGGCTGTGCAGGAGAGGCTATTGATGAACCCCACCCACCCCCACCCAGCCAGCCAGCCAGCCAGCCAGCCAGCCAGCCAGCCAGGCAGCCAGGCAGCCAGCACAGGGGGGCACCCAGTATTAAAAGTGTGCCACAACAATAGAACCCAGGAAGAATTATTCTGGGCCGGCCGGTGTGAACACAATCGCACGCTGACCCGCGGCAGACGTCACATTGTTGCCCATACAATCGGCAAAGTGTGCCAACTCTGCTCCGCCTTTGTGTCGTGGGCACAAAATGCTGTTGTTGTTCCCCCTTTTTTTTTTTTTTGTTTTGTTTTGTTTTGTTTTTATCATAATAGGTAAAAGGAGGAAGAATTCAAATGCGGCGCTAATCAGCCCAGTTTTTACCAACTCAGGAGCTCCGTTGGCCCTCGACTGAGGGAATATTGGCTCCCTGGCTTCCTTCAGCTTTAAATGTATCGTCTTTGTTACCGCAGGAACACATCTGAAAATATTTCCGTGCACCATGTTTCAAACTACCGAACTATATTCCTTTCTCGGACGCTTGTCTCCATCCGTTCGACGTCTTCAGTTTTCACAGGTTTCTATCTTTCTTTTGTTCAGACAAGGGTTCTGTTTGTCCCACCTTTACACAAGATAAGATAAGATGAGATACAAACCTGAGTAAAAGCAGTAAAAATATAAATAAAATGTAGACATGGAAAATATAGATATAGAAAATATAGACAAGCACAGCTGATAAAGAGCCCACGCTGACCATCTAGTGAGAAGATCGGTGAGAACCTGGTTCCTGCGTCGTCTCTCACACGTTTCTGACAGGTTGGTGACGCCTGCATAACATCGGCTGAAGAGTCGCAGGCCAAGCCAGGCCAAGCCAGGCCAAGCCAGGCCAAGCTCTCCAGAAACACGCCAAGGCCTGAACAAAAGAGAGACACAAAGCTACGAGCAGTCGATCCGCTTGAACTCCAGTAGGTCGCCTCAGTTCAGTCTTCTGCACTTCTTTCAGTTTCGTTCCATTTTGCTTTTTGTCTTGAACAACTTGATGCTGTGCCACATCTCATGTCGCATCATCCCCAGCATTTAAAGCCTAAATGTGACTCTGGGCGAGCTGATCTTTAGAGGGGGTGAACGAGGACGTCTCGCTCAGACCTACAATTAGCATCGACTCAGCCTTTGTTGTCTCTTGGTTCGACTGACAACCGAGTGAAAATGAGCTCTTCTCTCACATGATGAAAAAAAAACACCCAGTTTTGTATAAATTCTCCATTCAGTTACCATGAGACGCAGTTTTTTTTTTTTTTTTTTTTTTTGCACACTGCCTTTAATTTGGCGCGGTGTCACGGCTGAAAGGTTTGAGTGCAGCACAAGGAGCCCCAGTGATTACAGCCGGTTGATAGGATCCCTTCCCCACTCAGAACCAGATCGCACACACACACACACACACACACACACACACAGATGTATATCTGGGAAAAACGTGCCTATAAAAGACTCATCCGAGTGTCGCCGGGCGGCACTGAAGCCAAACTGAAGATCTTTTCCAAGGGTCCCAATCCCTGCTGCCCAGCCAATTTGCTGCAGAATGCGTGTGGAGTTGCTTGTGTCTCACTGAAGTTTCCTTTGCTGCGGTCCTAATCTGATAAAAAAAAAAAAAAAAAAAAGCCGCCGATTGGTTTGAACGGATGAAATTATCTGCGGCCGGCATCTTTGAGGGAACGCTTGTGATGGATTTTTATCCACGTTTTAAATTCCAACGTGGTGACCCATGGGAACTGGCTTGACTGCACTGCCATCTGGCTATGAGCAAACACATGGACGTCGGCTCCCGAGCATGTGTGTGCAACACAGAGACAGACACCTGCATTGATGATGAGCCGCTCCAAGGTCAAAGACCCAATTCAATCCGCGCTCTTCCAAAAAAAGATTTTATAAAATTGTTGTGAATCGCACATCTTCATCCATCATGCTTCACTCTTTGGAATTCTGTTGCACTAAGTCGAGCACTGTGATACAGAGTGAAGCGGTGAGTTTCCATTTAGAGAAGCAAGATAATTTCAATGTTTAATAATTACTGTTGCTTAAGTCTATTTTTTATTATTGTATTTTTTTCTATATCCAATTTATTAATTGGGTTGAAATCCAAACTAATGATCGAGAGCAAATGGAAGTGAGATGCAGAAGATGTCATAGATAATTCATTCTCAATGGAATTCTAGCATTTCTGTGGTCTTTGGAGAGCGAAAAAGTAAAAGAAAAGAAAAAAGAAAAGCAAATATTTGACATTTAAACAGATTTTCAGCCCAGAAATCCTCCAGTTCACCAGTTTTGGTCTGCGTGGTGTAATGTAGCCCTGTGCAACATCACATACGACTCAATCAAATACATGTGAAACTTTACCTCTTCAACTTAACCATGACGCTGAAACTAATCGCCGTGACGCCAAATTCCAAATCTCCTCGGCGGGTTTGTTTAATTTCGTGAACACATTTGTCATCCTTTGTTGGAGCCGAGGCGGCGCCGCGTCATCTGAGGACACTCATCTGGCCGGTTGGAGGGATTCCGACTGGGTGGGTGATGGGATGGAAACACAGGGACTCTGCCCTTGGGGACCGTAAAGCTGAAGAAAGCAGGGGGGTGGGGTGGGGGAGGGGCCACGGGCTCAGGAACTTTGTTATTAAAATGAAGCTGCAGATCTCAGTGACAAAGGATCGGCGGAGCAGGTGGGAAGAGGGCGGAGGCCCTCTGAAAGCATCCTGCCTGGGTGGAGGCTGGCTGGGTGGAGCACCAGGGTGCAATGCTCATGCTCTCACTTCATTTATTCATTCATTTATTTATTTAGTTATTTATTTATTTTAGACCTGCTTCCCCTTTGCTTCTGGCCAGATATCTTATTTCCATGTTAGACATTATGTTAGCATGCATGACTTCTGATTTAATGCTTCTTCTTCCATCTTCATGACTATTTACCTTGTAGATTGTCACTCAAGGCATCAAAACTATGAATGATCACATATGGAATACTACATATATAGTATATATATATATACTACCCCAAAAATTAGAATATCACGTAAAAGTTGTTTCATTTTGGCAATTTAACAAAAAAGATGAAAGCAACAAACTTTATTGAGCCATTCCACGCAAATTGACATCTCAAGCAGTTCCTTGTTGTAACTTTGCTGATTAAGATTTTCAGCTTATTAAAACCACAAAGCCACAAACTCAGAAAATTATTATAAAATTTGAGGGTTTTTTTTTTTAAGCTGCAAGACCTGATCAGCAAAATCCAAAGAAATAAAAACTTGAAATATATTGATTTGCATATTATTCCTTTATATAATATGTCACATTCACCTTTTAAGTTGCATTGCAGAAATACAGCAACCTTTTCAGGATATTCTATTTTCTGGGTAGTACCTGTATATATAGATATAGAGATATAGATATTATATAACACGACATATTTAGGTATTGATTTTTTTTTTCTTTTGCCACAATAATCCACATATCTTGCTCATATATTTGATGTCTTCAGCGTGTATCTACAGTGTAGAAAGAAGAAACAGCTGTGTCCAAGCTTTTGACCGCTGGTGTATATTAATACACCAACAAGGTGGATGGAATACCGGGGGGGGGAATAGTGTATGAACAGAGGAAACGCTGACAATTCCCACTGATCTTACATCATCGGAGGGGTTTTAAAGTCATGTTGGACCCCGCATCTCCCTCTCTCTCTCTTCATCAGGCAGAAGGGGTGGGGGGGGGCTCGGCATGTGTCGGGGGGCGGGGGGGTCGAGAGCTTTGTATAGGCACGCGAGCATCTGCCACCATCTCATTACCATGCTGTTAGCTCGGCCGAGACGGAAGGGATTTGGGCTGAGAGGCAGGGGAGTCAGGAAATTTATCTCCACCCACTCGGCCACTAATGACTCATCCCAAAGTTCCAAATTTAAATGTAAAACAGCCAGCTGGTTCCAGCTCTGCCTGCAACAATGTAAAACATGACTCAGTCGAAGCACCACTTTTCTTTCTTTTTTTTTCATGCGGGTCAACAAGTTAAAGGAAAACACACGCAAACACAAATGCTCATACTCACATTCTGCATTTGAAGCCAATTTTTATGTCGATATTAATGTAAAGCAATGCATCTTACTGGAGTGTCTTCATTGTTGCAATCGTGTGTGTGTGTGTGTGTGTGTGTGTGTGTGTTTAGTATGTCTCTGCCACCATCAGTTGTATTTGCATTTTTTTTTACATGACTCTTTCCATCCCTCCTGAATATGAACATCAAACAAGTTTTTATTTCTTTGGATTTTGCTGATCAGGTCTTGCAGCTTAAAAAAAAAAAAAAAAAAACTCAAATTTTATAATAATTTTCTTAGTTTGTGGGTTTATGGTTTTAATAAGCTGAAAATCTTAATCAGCAAAGTTACAACAAGGAACTGCTTGAGATGTCAATTTGCGTGGAATGGCTCAATAAAATGTGTTGCTTTCATCTTTTATGTTAAATTGCCAAAATAATACAACTTTTACTGGATATTCTCATTTTTGGGGTAGTACCTGTACTTCCATGGTATTAATATTCCCTCTGTGCATGATGACCCTTCATTTCTTCCCGAAAGGCTTGGGAGGGGGGGGGGGTGAGTGGCCCTCACCTTCTGCAGATCTAAAAGCTGATAGTTCCATTTCCAACCGCTGACAACCTTCCAGTCCTCTGCCCTTCAGCCAGCACAGCGCTTGTAAAATGTGCTGGACTCCGCTATCTCAGCCAGGCATCTAATACGACTCGACTCTGCAGTTAATGTGAACAGGCTGTCTGGAATATCAATGGCCAAAGTTCTTGTCCCGTCCAGAAAGCTGCTTCCACTCACGTTCCCCATGGCTTTTGCAACACGCCGCTGCCATTTTTTAATGCCTAAACTTTACATTCGCATCCCCTCTATTGTGTGTTGTTGGCTGTGTGATATTAAAAAAAAAGAGGAATAAATCAAATAATAAAAGAAGGCCAGCGTCGTTCCCAATGTGTGGTTGTGTTCATGCTGAGCCGCTCTCAGGCTGGATGCGCTCTTAGTCTTTCTCCACAGCACAAAGCCTTGTTTGCTCTCCTCTTGTCTCTAAACTGCTCTGATTGTCTTCGCCGGGGTTGCCAGTCCATCCATCAAACCCTCTTCCCTCTACCTGGGGTGCAGTCTTGTTAGCTCCGAGCTCCTTGGCACGATAAAGGGGTTCTTTTGATGCGAACACGAGGCCTGTTAGGTATGTGCTGCGTGCCGCTGCTTCTTTAGAGTGTTGACTCTCTGTGAGCTCACAATAAGAAGCTTTTAGAAGCCACGTTTAGCTTTGAAGAGGAGCTCTCGCAAAGGCAGCGCGCGGCTCTGACAATGCGTGGGGTGACGTTCAATCAAACGGGAAGATAAAAAGAAATTGCAGATTGTTTGCGAGTTGACTTGTAGATTTGGACTAAAGCGCTGAGTTAAACTGACAAGATTGTGCAGTATGCTGATGACGCCTTGGAATGGCTGACTGAACCTCTAGCCAGCTCCGTGCTGACAGACACCAGGTGTTCACCTGCTAAAGATCCTGATCGCGGCTTCCTTGGCCCACTACAGTTAAAATCTCGTTCTCTTGAGCTTGTCTTACATTTGAACCCCCAGCAGACACACTGGGCCTTTTCACTGAGGTGCCCTCCCTGCCGTCAGCCTTCCACAATGCACAAAAGTTCTCCTCCCAGACACACACGTCTGACATATGCCGGCCGCTGATACCTGATCGCTTGTTTTTGAAGTGGCACAATAGCTCTACCTGGCGCACGCCCTCTTTTCAATGAGGCTGCACAGCCAGCCCAAGTCCTGGACGCCTCCGTCCTGGGGATTCATCTGGAAATCAGTCCACCCTCGTGCACCTTCCCCCCCACACACATTTCCCAAAAACAAATAAATAAAAATGTCAGGACTATTTTTTTTCCCAGGCGCCTCAGCTGTTGGGCCCTTCAAACTGTTTTCCAACCTGCTTTCTCTGTGACTTGACTTTAACCAATCTGCCTCTGGCGGCAGCCACGGCGGAGCAGTCCAGGTTATACGGACCTCCAAGGATTTTCACTAAAGCTGCGCCTGGCCACAACTTTGCAGTGTTGTCAACCCATTAGGCTCTTTCACACAGGATGACTCACGAGTAAAGCTTGATAGCAGAACAATTGTGGGAGGACAGCAGCAACTTTACTCTCTCTCTCTCTCTCTCTCTCTCTCTCTCTCTCTCTCTCTCTCTCTCTCTCTCTCTCTCTCTCTCTCTCTCTCTCTCTCTCTCTCTCTCTCTCTCTCTCTCTCTCTCTCTCTCGGACGGGGAGTCACGGAGGAAACAAAAGCCTCCTATGTTGCACAGGGTTGAATGTTTACCACGTGCGGGGCCAATGGGTGACTTATTTTGGGGGGAGCGCTCATTCATTAGCTCAAAGATTTACCGGCCACCAGCCCCCCCCCCAGTCCCTTTCTGTTTGTCTTGGCAGATGTGAGGCAGCCAGTGGCCTTTACTTCTCCCTTCTCCCCTTTTTGTTCTGAGTGGGGGTAGAGCCGCTCCCACCTAAAAAGCCATGTGCTCTTCATTTGGAGGTCATTCACATGGAAACTGGAGATCGGCTTTCACAGCAGGCAGTGGATTCCCTGGCCAGTTTGATTTGTTTTTGTTTCGCTTCTTTTCTTTTTTTTTTTTTTTAATGATTGTTGTCCTGGGTGGCCTGAGAAACACTTTTAAACAATTTCACCTCAAGTCAAAAAAAAAAAAAAATCCCTCACCAATGTTCTCTTTTGAGGTCAGTTTCTCAGCACTTTTGATCAGCAATGCAGCAAAGTGAATAATCAACCACACTAGCAGTCAACAGTTTGGACTCACCCTACGAATTGAATGTCTTTTCATTCTCATGACTGTTGACATTGCAGTTTCTCACTGAAGGCATCAACACTATGTATGAACACACATGGAATTATGGAGGAAACAATTAAAGTGTAAAGTAACTCCAAAACGTTTTATATTGAAATTCTTCAAAATAGTCGCCTTTCAGAACAAAAGCATGTTTTTCTTTGCTGCATAATGACGTGATGTCTTGTCCTCATATATCTGAGGTCTTCAGTAGCAGTGGAGGACGTCGTAAAGATAAAAAACTAAATTGCATGAGAAGGTGGTCCAAACTGTTGACCGTTGGCTTGACTTGGCTTTGTTAAGACCTGCCTACTGGTTTACTGGCAGACACTGGACTTCCTTGTCAGAGACCACAGTGAGTGCTACTGTTGGCGTGGGCAATTGACTGGAATCTTATCACTGCAGGATCTCATGTTATGACCTTCATTTTAGAGGTCCACTTCTTGCCTTTACGACGCCACCCGAAGGGAAGGCATACCAGAGAGTGAACTTACTACACGGCCTGGCAGCTGTGGCTCTCCAACTCCCCACTCTTCATCTCAACACAGTCCAGGTTGGGTCAGAAGAAGAACTTCCAAGTGAAGACGGCAGCATTTAACCAGCCGGTGACCTCGACAGGACCCTCAACTGGGTTTGAGCTGAAGCCGAGGCGAGGAGTTCCAACTCTCAGCCACATCATCCCTTTTTCAAACCAAACCCACTCAGTGAATCTCATGAGGTGAACAATCTTCCAAACACCAGCAAAAGCCATTTCTTCTCCCAAGCACAATGTAGCGGAGCGCACGGAAACAAGCGTTAAGTGTGTGTTTGCACGACTCGGCTCTCAAATAAGCCAAGGCGGTGGGAGTCGCCAGAGGAAGCAGGCGGCGGAAAAAGCAGCAAGTGCAGGCAAATACAAGTTTTTGGAAGTGTAGCAGGGATGAGAATGCCCCAGAGTTGGGCTGCGCCGCGCTGTAAAAATGAAAAGTAAACAGGATTTTCTGACAGCTAAAGAGTCTCCTGGCGTCGAGCAGCCTCATGTTCTACAGACACAGCCGCTCGCAGCAACTGAGGCAAGCGAGGAGGCAGCCGCAGGGCGCGGGGAACAGCCGTGTGTGTGTGTGTGTGTGTGTGTGTGTGTGTGTGTGTGTGGTGGTGTTCCAGCGATGTGTCCATGCAGGTATTCTGAGAAAGATCACAGCGGCTGAAATATGGACCGCAGTGGGCACAACAAACACGGAGGGGGGGGATGGGGCTACCTGTGCGCTGATGAGGAGGGGACGCGGTGAAAGCAGCCAGCGTCTCGCATTAAGAGCTGAGAACATTCCTGCAACACCTACAACTGCTCAATCTTTCATGAGGAGCTCGCTGCACGTTGTTAAAGAATGAGCCAAAAAAAAAAGTAGAGATATGGGGGGATGACAAGACAGTGAAGTTGAATTAGGCAAAGTCGAAATGTGCATTTCACTTGGTTTATTTATTTAGCACACGTCAAAAAAAAAAATCACCGGGGGTGCGGGGTTGAAACGACGCCCAAATGGGCTCACGCAGGAGCTCCGCCCCCTTTCAGTAATTACACTCAACTTCAATTGATGAGGCTGATAAATAAACTGGAATAAGATAAGGAGACGCCGTAGCAAATAATCAGTGTCAAGAGACAAATTACAGATTATTGTTGGCGGGCTTAATGGACAATGTCAACAAAATTCATAATTCCATATAAGTCAAAATATATGAGGATGGAAAAGATGTTTTTGTGGGAAGATCTGGATGTTGAAGGAGGAGGTCGACCGTTCCAGAGCTCAGTTCTGTTGATGATGTGCAATATGGTTAAACTGTTGATACAGATTATTAGAGAAAGTCCAGAGGTTTTGAAAACTCTCAGGGATCATCGTTCCTGTCAACAGAATAATCCAATTGATGCTGTAGATAGATGATCAGTTTATGGATTGGTGAGATAGAATCGTTGGTGAACAGCAGCACTGGGCTCTGGCCAGTTGATGATTGGTTGGTTGGGATCAGACCTTTGCACTCCATCAAAATAACCGAGAAAATTCTTCAATGATAGAAGCTCTGGCTCCGTCCTCCCTCATCCCGGCTGCTCTTCCTCCTCAATATTCGCCCCGACGGGTTTGTGAAGGAAAAATTTAAGCTCAAAAAAAAAAAAAAAAACCACAGCTCCCACAGGAGGGACCACGAGGGCAGACCGGAGAAAATGAGCGGTCCACCAGAAGCATCTCTGTTCTCAGCAACGTGTTTAAGCAAATGAAAAAGCCTCCTAATTACTCTGCCAGAGATGATTTCCATAAGAAAGCCCCAGACATCACTCACACCTTATTCATCAGCCTGGCCCAAAAGGAGCCGCGTGCGTTCCCCGTTGGCCGCTTTCATTTCTGATCTGCTCTCGCTAAGTTTTTGCTTCTTTTCTTTTTTTTTCGCTTCACTCGTAATAAGACTTGTGGAAAATATCGGAGGAGGAGCAGCAGCAGCCTGACGGCGAGCACGGCCGTGTTGAAACTCTCTCGGTGCCGGAGCTCCTCGCTGAGAGGGCTCAGCAAAACTGCTCAGTCTGTTTGGTTAAAACCCAGATTAAACAATAGACCAGACCTACTTTGGCATTCGCTGGAAAAATATTCATTTTTGAGGTTACAGCGTAACGTGGACCTTCATATAAGTCTTTTCACAATGGAATTCTGGAGGTTGGTCTCGGTCTCCAGACCACTTTTTGTGTTCAATAGTCTTCTTGTGTAAGGGAAGAAGCTGTTGTGAAACTGTGTCGTCCTGGTCTGGAATTCAGTCAAGCTAACATGCTTGCGTGCATTTTGAAAATCCGGTTTTACAATGTGAAATCTGTCCTACTAATAATAATAAAAATAATAATAATAGTAATCATAGAATTGATTTTGTCGGGCCACCTTTTTCTCAGAAGAGAAGCTGACGTTCAAAGTCGCGCACCTGTTTTTCTCCTGGCGGCGGCGGCGCCGACCGCCTCGCACAACTACCAGCTCACTTTTTCATTTCATTTCATTTCACTGCATCGGACTCCACAACACAAGCAGCTGCGGCGGGAAGCAGATGGGCGGCAAAACCTAAAGAAGCCAATCTGCGGTGGCGGACCGACGGCGGCGGCAGACTCTGCTCTGCATATCAGCATGCTGTTACAAATCTACAGATGTCCACCAGGACCTCCCCCCACCCCCCACCCCCCCCTCTGCGGTCTGTCATGGTGCCTCCCCTGCTGTGGGATAAGTGTCAGTGTGTCGGGATGTACAGATGCTGATCTGTCATTGTTAGGCGCTGGGCAGGAGCCGCTGGTAATCAGTCTGCGTCCTCCACCCCCCCCACCCCCCACCCAACCCCACCCTGAGCCACATGACTTTTTGTGCGGCGCTCAGGCCCCCTTTGTCATCCCGCAGGTGACCCCCGACCCCTGCGGCCCCCCCCTCCACTGCTGGGGGTGAACGACCCCCAACTCATGCATTCTCATGAGCGCTGTGTGCCGTCACCCACCCCCAGACACACTTTCAGACAAAGACACTTGTGACTCAAGCCTCTGTCGTCTTTTTATTCGGAGCTCTTTGTTGGAGGCGGGCCTCCTGCGGGTCATTAGTGCGCCGTGCACCGAGATTACTTCTCCAATTAAGACTCAAAGAAGGCAGCAGGCAGGGAGGGAGGAAGGAATGCGACGTGGAAAAACGAGCTGTGGAAGCTCGCAGAGTGGAGACGCACTCCTAAATCCATCCAAAACGATGCCGGCTCCATCGCTATCTGATAGCATCTGCCTGGGCTCTCCACCTCCCACCATCTCCACCTCCCACCATCTCTACCACCATCTCTACCTCCCACCATCTCTACCTCCTACACCACCACCATCTCCACCACCATCTCCACCTCCAACACCACCACCATCTCCACCTCCCACCATCTCCACCTCCAACACCACCACCATCTCCACCTCCCACCATCTCCACCTCCAACACCACCACCATCTCCACCTCCCACCATCTCCACCTCCTACACCACCACCATCTCCACCTCCTACACCACCATCATCTCCACCACCATCTCCACCTCCAACACCACCACCATCTCCACCTCCTACACCACCACCATCTCCACCTCCAACACCACCACCATCTCCACCTCCAACACCACCTCCATCTCCACCTCCAACACCACCACCATCTCCACCTCCCACCATCTCCACCTCCAACACCACCACCATCTCCACCTCCCACCATCTCCACCTCCTACACCACCACCATCTCCACCTCCCACCATCTCCACCTCCTACACCACCACCATCTCCACCTCCTACACCACCATCATCTCCACCACCATCTCCACCTCCAACACCACCACCATCTCCACCTCCTACACCACCACCATCTCCACCTCCAACACCACCACCATCTCCACCTCCAACACCACCTCCATCTCCACCTCCAACACCACCACCATCTCCACCACCATCTCCACCTCCAACACCACCACCATCTCCACCACCATCTCCACCTCCTACACCACCACCATCTCCACCTCCAACACCACCACCATCTCCACCTCCCACCATCTCCACCACCTCCAACACCACCACCATCTCCACCACCATCTCCACCACCATCTCCACCTCCAACACCACCGCCACATGACCAACGCAGCAGCTTCAACAGCTGTCACAGGGGATATTTTTTTTCAGTCCCAGGGGGAGACGGTGTGTTATCTTTGTCCATAAATTGGCCAGAGAACATTTTCATACCTCGGGGTTGTAATAAAAATACACGAGAATTGAAAACCTGAAAGATGAAAGTGAGTGAACCATCAGGAGGAATATTGATGCAAAACCCCTGTTCACCCTACTTTCAAGACAACAAACCAAATACTACCACTACTACTACTACTACTACTACTACTAATAATAATAATAATAATAATAATAATCATGAAAACTGTCGGGATCTTGCAACTTCTTTGATCAACTTTTAATCTTGAAGGTCTCGTCTGCGGAATCAAAAATGTTTATTTAAGCACAGCGTGCTGCAGGTCTTCTTCTTCTTCTTCTGCTTCTTCTTCTTCTTCTTCTTCTTCTGCTTCTTCTTTTTCTTCTTCTTCTTCTTCCAGCATTTCCCTGGAAACAGGAACATTTTAGAAGCATTAGCATATTTTGCAGCTTCGTGTTAACCTGTTTCTTTTTTCAAGAGGGTTTTCAAAAACCTTCAGTTCCATAAAAACTTGCCTCCGTGTGAACGGCCCCTCCTTCTCCTCCCTGAGTCCATCATGCCATTGGACTTCAAAATGGATCTCTGCCCATGGTGGGACTTGATCCATCAACCTCAGAGTTCAGAGGCAGGTGTCTTAGCAACTGAGCTATCTGGTGACTGCCTGGTGGTAAAATTATTTAGCTGTTCTCTGATGCCTTCAGTCTGAGAATCTGGGGAACAAAAAAAAAAAAGTTCATTTTCATTAGCTGGAAGTCCCACCCCCAGGACCGTCTTTTCACAGTTATCACACACCCTCAGTCTAAAACTAAGCCCTGACCATAATCCTAAAAAGCATTTTCATTTGGAACCAAGCAGGATTTGAACCCACATCTAAGACGCCACAGTCAGAGGTTTAACCTACTGAGCTAACCACCTTGGCAGCCTGATGGAGGTGATGGAGGAGGTCACCTTTTTTATACAGCCTCGGCTCACTGCTTATGATAAACACTTGACTATGAACTGTTTCTTTATATCATAAAGTGAACTGTATGTTATATTGACTATGTAATTTGATCGTCTCTATATGATGGTGATATTATTGATTTATTTGATTGTTCTATTATTCATAACTTCTGAGGAAATGAGTTGAAGAATCTTTTATTTAGGTTACTTTGTGTCTTTTGTTGTGCGTCTGTGTAGCTACTTGATGTTTGCCAGTGTCGGTCTGTTAGTGTGTGCGTTGTGTGTCGGGTGAAGCACTGAGGCTTCTAAAGTTCCTTGACCGTCAGCGCTGAAGACGGTCTTGTGGGGAGCACCGCCGACTCCCAACACGGAGGTCACAGGATCGAATCCAGCCAGAGGTACAAACACTTGGGTGTGTGTGTGTGCGTGCGTGTGTCTAAAACAAAGCCAACAAAAACCAAAAACCAAAACTCAAAACAAACCTAAAACCAACAAAACAACCAAAACCCAAAACTTGCGTTGCGTTGCGTTGCGTTCGTCGAATTTCCGAGCATTTCAATCTTCCGAGCATTTGGAATTTCCTTCAATTGAGATCAACAGGAAGCAGCAAAAAGGTGAGTGGAAACAGGTAAGTGAAAGGTAAGTTTTTTTTAAAAAAAAAAATTATTTTTCAATTTTAAAAGCTGCGTGTCTGCTGACGTCATCGCGCTGAGACCGCGTAGATGACGACGTGCGACGGAATTGAGGGAAGTAAACAATGGAGAGCAGCGTGGAAGCGAGTCCGGCCGTGGCCGGTAGGGTCCGTCGTTTGTCGGACCCTTTTGACTGCAGCGTCGCTCCGACGGTGTCGTTCACGCCGGACTTGAAGCGGCGCGCGCACCTCCGGCCGGCTCGCGCCGTGCAGCGACCGCTTCGCGGTCTGGTCTGTTTTTACGCGCGAGCCGCGAGGTACGTCACGTACGCACGCGACGGGCGCGATATTAGGACTTAGCGTAGCGCAGTTGCAACAGAATGCTTCGTCGTCAATCTGATAATAATCCTAGCAAAGTTCTGTATTCATAAATGCAAATTTGTGAAGTGAAAACCTGTTTTTTGTGTCTTTATGAAGGAACTGCAAGTATATTTCCAGTCTACAGCTGTTGAAAACTGAATATATGCTCCCACTTTAACATCTTTAGCTTTAGCTAATTGCTCTGTATCCCTGGCGTCCTGGTTTTTGTTTTTTTGTATTGCTATTAATGCTTTTACTTCTTTGTCCTTGTGCAAAGTGTGGTCTCTCCTCTGTTGTGTGCAAATTCAAATGTTTGTAAATTTAATAAAGATATTAAGGAGGAAAAAAAATTTAAAAAATGAACGTCACGCTCAGCGTCATCCAGGTAACAGACGTGACGTCGTCGCTCGCGGGTGAACCCGATTCCACCGCAAGCCGATCGGAGCCGATTTCAACCCGGGTTGCTTGGCGCGGTCGCGGTGCGGCTCGCGAGCCTTTGTCACCGCCACCAAATGCAGATTAATAGCGGGACTCAGTTGGGGTTTTTTTTTTTTTGGCCAGTGGAGAAGGGGCTTGAGTGTGATGGTGGGCTCTCACATTACAACACGTGCTAAAAATGAATCGCCCATATGCTCATATATACACTCTCCTATATTTCCACAGCATTCTGCAGCGGCGCCCCCCTGAGTCTCGTGGCCTGCACAGCTGTCTCTCTTCATCACTCCCCCAGTCTTTCTCCACCGCTGCCCTTGGCTCCTCCCCACAGAGATCCTCCAGTCCAACGGCTTCTCGGACGGCCGTGACGACGGTCGGCGGGAATGCAAACAGATTATTTTTTTTTTGTCTGCAGCGTCCAGAGCCAAATATTATTTACAGCTAGAAATGAATTGTGTGGAGCGAGGGAGGCATCTCCGCATTCCAAGCCAATGAGCAACAATCAAGGCGGAGGAAATGGACGCAGACTGCTGTTGCTGGCAGTGCCAAACAAAGAGGCGCCAACTGTTGTTGTAAATTTAGGAACTTTTTTTTTTTTTTTTTTTTCACCTATCATGTTGCACTGAAGATGTAGCAGATGCTAGCAGAGAGATTCCATACATACGCTTTGCTTTGTTTGCCATTCTTCTTCTTCTTCTTCTTCTTCTTCACCCTCAGGTGGCTCACAGACGTCCTGCTAAAATACCAACTTGTGACTCCAACCTTTCAATCTGTGCATGTCGTCCCAGTACGTCTGTGTGTGTGTGTGTGTGTGTGTGTGTGTGTGTGTGTGTGTGTGTGGGGCTCCTTTCACCGTCCATCTAAACAAATCTGCACACAAACACCAATAAGGAGACCATGAGTGAGTGTGGCTGCACTCTCTGTGGTCAGTGAGTCATTCCCCCCTGGACACACACACACACACACACACACACACACACACACACACACTCTTTAATGACTAATATTTGGAGGCCATTGTGGTGCCATATGGCTGCTGAGTGCAACATCTTCTGCAGCAGTGCTGCGTTGTTCAGAGGCCTGCAGCAGCTTCACTTCATTTCATCTAGAAAAACCTTTCATTGAAGATATGATTCCCCCAGCTGTTAATACATCCTTCAATTATTGCACCAAATCACGACACACTTCAAACTTTTTCAATTCCATCCTCTTTTTTTTTGGCTTTATTTTTATTTTCAAACAGATTCAATTGTATTTCTCACGAGCTGTTGGTGAAGTCCAGAGCAGTTGCTCCATGCAGAGCTCATTACTTTGTTTTTTGTTGGTTTTATTATTCACATTTTCTTTTGTAATTTTAATTTTTTTTTTTTGTTTTGTTTTTGAAGTTGTGGGACTTTTGTCATTATAACAACAACAAAAATAATTTTGAAATTTCATTTGAAATTCTTATTCAGTCATTTTCTCACGGCTGGTCGTGTGGACAACAGGATCTGAAGCCAGTGGCCGACACTCACAAAAACAGTTTTTCACAATAAAATCCATATATCTGAAATATCTGAGAGGTTTTTCCGCTTCCATCGGCGGTTTTGATGGCCGTATTTAGGTTTTGTGCAGTGGTGGGGGTGATGGAGACGCAGCTCGAGTTGAATGAGAGCCGGCAGCTCCTGCCTGTGTGTTGTTGAACAGCTGTGAGCTGAAGCCTCAGCAGGGCCACTGCAGAAACGCCTCCCTGTGAGATGACCGTTGATCTGCCCTCCAGTTTCCAGGCATTTTGCACTGGTTTTTTTCTGTTTTGTTTTCTCTCTCTTAGTCCTGAGTCGGGGGCTGCAGTCTTGGTCTCTGGTCCAGGTTGTGGGTGGCCCACACAAACAACGGCAAACCAAAAACAACACAACCCCGCTGCCCTTGCCGCAGCTTCGGTTGCCTGGTTTTCTTTGACGCTCTTCTCTCGCTCTGTTCAGACGGTTCAGCTCTGGAATGACCTCTAGTGACCTCTGCCGCCGGTCCAGGGAGGCCGCAATCCCGACCGCGTCAGCGTTCGCGCAGCAGCGACGTCGCGGCGGCAGCGGTCTCAACACTACGACAACTTTTTAACGCAACTTTCTGTGGCGTCGGAAATCTTCTTGCAGGAAAAGCAAAGAGCTGAAAAGAGAGGGAAAGAAAGAAAGAAAGAAAAGAGAAGAAGATTGAGTACAACAGACCTGCATTCCTGCTGTGTGTGTGTGTGTGTGTGTGTGTGTGTGTGTGTGTGTGTGTGGAGGGATGGAGAAGAAGATTGGAAATATTTATTTTGGAAAAACTGAACTTTGGAAACCTCTCTCTCTCTCTCTCTCTCTCTCTCTCTCTCTCTCTCTCTCTCTTTTTCCTCTCCGTTGTTCCTCCGCCCCCCTTCCTGCCCCCCCTCCTCACTCCAGCCTGGCTTGAAACCTAATACCTCCCTCCTCCCCCAGCCCCTCCCCACCCACTGCTCTTCTCCCTTTGAGGGAATTCACAACAATGAGATCCTTTATGTTGCTGTTGCCCCTCCCCTCCTCCACCCCCCCCCCGAGTCTGTCTCTCCAGACACCAGCCGCTGCACCCCCCCACCCCTGAGACCCTCAGACCCCCCCTCCCCACCCACTCCCCATCCTCTAACTCCATACCTCAACTCCTGCAACCCACTGACCTAAACAGCAGAGAAGCACCGACACACACACACACACACACACACACACACACACACACACACACACACACGTGTGGACCAGCTGCAGTGCCTCAGAGCAGCAGCAGCCTCAGCAGCAGCAGCAGCAGCAGCAGCAGCAGCAGCAGCAGCAGCGCTCCCTCACTGCTCTCTGAGATGATCCAGAGCCCAGCAGCTCCTGTGCTTGCTGTCTTCTGTGGCTCCAGCAAGAAGGTCAACAGCACTTCAAGATGTTTTGTGTCGTTTCATTTTTTTTTTTACGCTCCACCACAACTTGAGGAAAAGAACCGCTGGCTCTTCTCATCTGGAGGACGCAGAGGATTGGAAGGACCTCTCCATTCTCCTTGCTTGACTTTCTTTTTTTTTTTCTCTCTCTCTTTATTTTCCTGAGATGTTTAGGGAACGACAGCGGAGGTTGAAACCAGTTGCGGCCGGGAGGTGAATGAACGCCAGCTGCGGCTGTGTTGTCTCCCTCTGCCAGCACGTGAAGAGAGCCCACTGGGCTCCGCCCCCAAACATTCCCTTTTATCTGCTTCCTGTGAAGTACTTCCTGTGGAACACCCTGGGAATATGGGCTGATGCCAAATAGTGGCGCTGCCCCCTACAGGTTTGGGGTGCATCCTGGCAATATGTGTGTGTCTGTGGATTTAAAAGGGGTTTTGACACAACAATGTTGAGAGGAGAGAGAGAAGTAAACTCTCAGAAACAAGTTTTGATTTTGATTTTGATTTTATTTTATTTATTTATTTATTTCGAACATGAAGGAAAATGAGAAAATAACAGGGATGCAAAATCAAAACATATGAAAGAAAACAAAATAGGATAAGTAAACAAACACCAGTGAAATATTCATGAAAATAATGTTATTCATGTCCGAAAAGAGGTAGGAGGAAGTATAAACTTATATGTACCGACCTCTAAACTCAAATAAATATACAAACTTATGAACTAAATGAAGTTTATACAACTAGATGACAGAAAACAGAAAACAACCAAAGACAGCTCCAGTTATAATAAATATAGTGCAGGAATTCAACTGTAAGAACACTGGAGAAATGTTATACGTCTAAATATAGATATAATATAGATATAGATGGATACTCATGTATCTATATCGATATTATGGAGTTAATATTATATAGGTTTTTGTCTTTCAAACTCAGGGGAAGGACTTTGGAATAGTTTGACAGTGGAATTAAAGACTGAAAACATGAAAGAGTTTCAAAGAAAGTGCAAAGAAATGACATTTATGAAAATGAAAGAAATGAAAGGAAAGAAGAGGTAGAAAATCACCAGGCACGTTTCATCAGCTTCTTTCTTTTTGTTCATTATAATTTATATGTGAAGCTGAAATTGTGTGTTTTGTTTTATTATATATATATATATGTATATATATATATATATATATATATATATATATATATATATATATATATATATATATATATATATATATATATATATATATATATATATATTTAGTGTGTGTGTGTTTGTGTGTGTACTGACTATCCTCCAATGTATAGGAGCAAATCACTCAATAAACAGCAGCAGCTGGATTCTTTTCTGTTATTATCGTGTTATTACAGCGTATTACAGCTGAGTCTCCACTGGTCTGGATCAAAACTCCCCAGTCCTCCCAGTCCTCCCAGTCCCAGACCGAGACCAGACCCAGTAGGAAGCCTCCTAGTCCCAGACCGAGACCAGACCCAGTAGGAAGCCTCCTAGTCCCAGACCGAGACCAGACCCAGTAGAAAGGCCTCCTAGTCCCAGCGAGTCTGAGATCCTTGAACAGCGGCCTGGAGACAAAGACCAACAGCACCAGCACCTCCTCCACCTCCTCCACCTCCACCTCCTTCCTTCCAAACCATCCAACCATGTGTTGCCAGCGCTTGCGTGTGCGTGAGGCTGTCCAGAAGCGACTCAGGTCCGTTCCAGTGGAGAGCTGACAGACACGCAGCAGATGTTAGCAGTTGTGGAAGAGCCGCCAGGCGCTTTGACTGCACTCATATTTCTTCAACCTTTTCATCTCCGTCGTCATCTCTCTCTCTCTCTCTCTCTCTCTCTCTCTCTCTCTCTCTCTCTTCTGTGCCTTCGCCATTCTCGCCGTCCTTTTTTTTTTTTCCATCACAGAAGAAAGTTTTCACAGCCGCAGACTTGGAACCAGACACACACACACACACACACACACACACACAGAGGTTTACGCTGCTCGCGGCTTTTATGCCGCGTTCAGCACAAAATCGCTGTAAGCCCAAAGGATTCGTGCAACAAAAAAAATAAATAAATAAAAGGAGAAAAAAGATGCTGTAAAAAGCAGAAGGGAGGAAAGAGGAGAAGAGGAGAAGAGGAGGAGAAGGAGGAGAAAAGGAGGAGTAGAGGAGGAGAAGAGGAGGAGAAGGAGGAGAAGAGGAGGAGAAGAGGAGGAAGGAGGCGGAGGCTGGAGTGAGAACAGCTCTGTGCTCCTGTGGCACTCTCAAATTACTCTCTCTCTCTCTCTCTCTCTCTCTCTCTCTCTCTCTTTTCTTCCCCACTTTTTTTTAACAAACGGGGGGAAAAAAACAAAGAATAAAAAGCAGAAGGAGGAAGAAGGAGACCCCACCACCACCACCAGAGCTGCCACAGAGTTTAGGGACTGCAGCTCGTTCAAATATTGGCTTTCTGAATGATGGAGGAGACGCAGGCGGCAACTCTGAGCTCTGGAGACCCTCGCTGCCAGCGTGTGTGTGTGTGTGTGTGTGTGTGTGTGTGTGTGTGTGTGTGTCTTGAGGCTCGGCAACATGGTGGCGGCTCCCACCGGCAGCTCGTCGTCGGCAGAGAGGAGCAGAGGAGGGGAAGTAAATCCTGCTGCATGTGTTGACTGCCGATCCCTTAAGACAGCTCATCTTCCCCTGCTGATCCCCCCTGTCTGGGCTGAGGGGGAAATATGCCCCCCCCTCCCCCCTCTCTACCTCTCTCTACCTCTCTCTCTCTCTCTCTCTTCTCTCTCTCTCTCCCTCTAAATGGGGAAGAGTTAAACTCAGGCAATCTGCTGCTGCTGCTGCTGCTTTGATTGGGAGCGCCATCGACTCCACTGCTGCAGCACTTGGCCAGATGCTGAGCTTGTTTTGGCTTTGGGAAGCCACTTTTACCCCCCCCCCCCCCCCTTCTTCTTCTTCTTCTTCTTCTTCTATTAATACAATCATCAAGTGTATACTTGCAGTACAATAAAGGCAATTTGGTTTTCATACCCATACAACGCGTCTTTTCGAAGAATAAACACAGAGCAATAAGGGTCCTGCTCAGGCAATGGGGCAAACTACGGCCCGGGGGGCCGTATGTGGCCCGTTGAGCTTTGTAATCCGGCCCGTCCAACTGGAAGACACGGTATTGATATCAACCCCCGCTGCTGAAACAGAAGTGACGGCTTTCAGCCAATAAGAGAGCCCCTTTCACTGCGGCTTTCTCTGCTTGGCTCTCGTTAAACTCAGAGTCAACGCCTGCCGTTCGGTCTCTGCCGACACCTCTGTAGTGGACGTGCAGGCCTTACAGTGGCTGCATGGTGAAGTAGGCACCATCGCAGCGTCCATCCGCACTTAACACAACACGCAGTGATGATAAATGCTGTGAAATGCTCGCCGGCGCTAACCGTAGTAATTCATCTCCATTTTACACTTTGAAGTCGCCAAAATCTTTCATGAAGAAGTTCAGTCGGGCAGCCAATCGGAGATCCATTCACACAGTCTGCTGAGAAATGCATCCTATATTTGAAGCAAGATGGATTTTTTTTCCATTTTAAAAAGGTTTCTTTTTCCCAGTGACAACACACTGAGTGCGTCTACCAATGTTTTAACATGCGTGTTGTAGCTTTTCCCCCTGCAGTGTCCTGTCCTCTCTCTCCCTTGATTAGCCGCAAGCAGTCCCCCCCCCACCCCACCCCAACCCCTCTCTCCTTTTTGTCATTTTTCATTAGTGATGCCATTCTCTGCACAAGCCACCATTTCGTAATAAACAGCCGCCATCAAAGACTGGCGGAACTTTCAGGAGGTTGAATCATCCGCCGTGCGCGGCTAAATTTGGCGCAATAAAGCAAAAGCCTTTTCATTCCAAAGTGAATTACGGCAGTGCACCCAAATACAACCGCTTGCAAAATCAAAACTAATCATTCTTCTTTTTTTTTTTTTTTTTTTTTACTGAGTGGGATTTAATCACGTCCCTTTTCGCCTGCTGTTCAATAAAAAAAAAAACACCCGGCGGAGTGGACCGAGCCGACAGCCGACCTCTCACGAGCACTGCGAGTGCTTTCTTGTATTTTCACCAACAACGTGAGGAGATTTCCTTGCAATCCTCTTCTCTTTTTTTCTCCTCACAGACTTTTCGTTAAATTTTAGTGTGAAAATAAAAGAGAAGTGAGGTTGGTTTTAAGGTTAAAGATTGTGGTTAGAGAAGGACTAGTTAGGAAGTGTGTGTGTGTGTGTGTGTGTGTGTGTGTGTGTGTGTGGGTTGGCTCAGAGCAATCTGCTCCACTGCACTGTGCAGGCTGTGCACCAGGAGACAGACGGTGACTGAGGACAAGCGTGACAGATTCCCTTTTCAGCAGCAGAGGTCACGGCATCAATCAGAGGTCAGAGGTCAGCCAGCCATACATGCCGCCCGGCCAAGCCATTGCAGGATCAGGCTTTTGGATGTTGCAAGTGTCGGGTGATTTTTTTTTTTCCTCCAGGTTGTCCTGAAAAAGCTAGTTGCTGTTAGCGCAGTTGCGCGTACGAAATATCGCTTTTATTTTGCGACAAACTACCGCGGAGACGCAGCTTCCTGCGTGGCCCTGGCAGGTGGCGCTGAAGAGCGCAGTCTGATCCCACCACGGACTGAAGGCAGATCTTCATCCTTGATTTATTCCTCCTCTTCCCGGCAGTGACGGTGGGGTGTAGTACGTACAGCCTGATGCAGCGGGGGCAGGGTTCAGTCCAATCAGACGTCCTGTCCTGGGGCTCCGCCTCCTTCTCAGCCAATTCTTCCCCTTCACATCACCAATACTTTCTAAAAAACACTTCAGGATTACACACCTAAGTCAATATAGATGTTATCATGATTTTAGGTGTAATTATACAATGACATTTATTAATACAAATATGCATATTATGCAAATGCACATGTACTTAATGTGTGTCTTTCTATATTTGAATTATTTATTGGTATAAATATTTATATCCATATCTGTATAATGACAGCTCTGCTATTGTTTGCTTGTTCACCCTGCAACACTCTGGACTGTCTGCCTCTCTCTGTCTGTCTCTCTCCCTCTCTCTGTCTGTCTGTCTGTCTCTCTCTCTCTCTCTCTCTCTCTCTCTCTCTCTCTCTCTCTCTCTCTCTCTCTCTCTCTCTCTCTCTCTCCACTAAGCGGTGACAGCAGATGACCGCCCTCTGGAGTCTGGATCTTGCCCTGTGGTCTTTCCCTGGCTTTGCTCTGGAGGCTTCAGCTGCTTTGGTTGTGATTTAGCTCTGTGTGCAAATGAAAGCTGATTGACTGACTGATCTCTAATGCATCGGCATGAAAGATTTACTCACAAAGAGAGCAACACATTAGCCCGAGGTCTCTCCTCGCAGGAAATGGATCCCGCGCTAGCCTGCCTGTGTGGGCGTGTGTGTGCGTGTTTTTGTTGATGTGTGAATGACGAGTGGAGATGCATGCAGAGTGCACCCGCCCGCACGTAAGGCACACAAAGACCTGGCTGTTGGAAAGGGTAAATAATACGTCCTATTTTTAGAGGTTAGCTGCTCTAATTTGCACTCCACAAACTCGGAACCCAAACAAAGTCAAAGCTAATCAGCGAGCGCCGCTTCCCTGCAGTCACAGGCTAACAAGCCAGGGTTGAGTCTGTGTGCAAGAAATACCTGGAGCTCCTCGCAGTGTTGGAACTTCAGATGGTCCAGACATCATTTTAAATCAATTTAACATTTTAAGCTTTGAAAAAAAACAACTATTTTTATCTATACACCATATCGTTAGCCTAATAGCATAATTGCCTAAGTCATTTTTTGGCCAAGTTGTGATATCTGAAAAAAAATATATATATATTTACCAATGTGTTTGTTCTTGTTTTCCGAAAACGTTTGATTTTTATTTTTATTTTATTTATTTATTTCGAACAAGTAAGAAAGGAAAGAGAATTAAAAAGGATACAAAACCAAACACACAAAAGCAAATGAGAATAAATAAAAAAAATGTATATATATATAAATAAAACAGCAAGGTAAGAATAAGTTCGCAAACGCCAGTGAAAATACAAAAGAATAATATTGTTCATGTTCGAAAGGGGGTAGGAAGAAGTCAAAACTTATATATATATATACCTACCTCTAAAAATACAAACTTATGAACTAAATTCATTTTATATAACAGAAAACAACTCTAGCAGGTCTCAATACTTACACATACATATACTTGTATAGTAATAATCATAATAAAATATGTTCAAATATGACCTAGGCAACTATGCTATGGAAGACATTATCAACAAAATTCCACCATTTCATTTTCTCATCACACACTATCCCATCCTTGGTTCCAATAACATAAAAGTGGCTTCATACAGGGAAGGAAAAAAAAGAAAAAAAGGAAAAAGTTCAGACGCTGTTTCCTAATCCCGGTGTCCTCCCTTGGATTCGCAGACTTTGATGTCTGTGAAGATTTAGCTGTGTCCTATTGTTCAGCTGCAAAGTACACTTGGGCTCTCTCACAGCCCTGTTGAGCCCCTCAGGAAGACTCTCCTTAATTCCTCAGACCTGCAAACTCAGCTTCGGGGAATAACCCACAATTCATTGCAATAAAATGTTAGAAATAGGGATGAGACACAGGGGAGGCGGCCGGCACGTTTAAATTTACATAGTTCTTCGGTAAGCAGTTTGTAGTTTAGCACTTGACGGTTAAAAATGGTAAACGCAAGCAGCAAAGGGTGCACTGCACCACCACCTCAATGGGTCTGACCAACAGTGTTGAATGACAACAACATTTTAACAGTAAGATATTAAAAATTTGCTTCATTCTGATGCATTGTATGGAAGCCACGGCATTAAAAAGAACAACAGTGAAATGTTTCAATGTGCACTTTTTCCTGAGAAGTAGATTTTAAAAATCAGTCACTGTTGGCACCATTTAGTTAACGGGCAATAATAAAGCGTTTAATTAAATCTGGCAACGTAAAAGGCAATTTTCTTGATGGAATATTACATAAATGTAAGGCAGCGAGTGATGGTTTGTTTAAGGAGAAAAGCCTTTAATTTCTAAGTTGTTCCTCCCTAACAGCCACACGATTGCATTGCGCATATATAAATACAGTCATTTAAATATAATGAGGACACTGTGGAATTTAAAAGCGTATGAGACAGAGCTTCCACCGCTGGGATTGAGTGAAGACAATCTGCAGGAAAACTTCATCATGGTGCTTCAGTCCTCAAAGACAAAGCTACTGGAGCGGGCACAGGGCGTCAGTGTCATCTACAAGACAGTACACTGGTTCTTCTGATTCAGAAGAACCAGACCAGACCTTTGATCGGCGTGCCGAACCAACGCTACTTTATTTCCATCCCATACGAAGAATGCAAACAGAGGCGGTGCCATCGGATCTACACAGCGCCAGATCCACCAGGGCCTGGTTGATGGCCACGTTTGGACCCATGTACCTGAAACACAAGAACACTGGACTGGTTTCTTCTGAATCAGAACCAGTCCAGTGGCCCTCACTGAACCCTTGAGAACCTTCACAGACACATGACCAAACATTCTCCTCGTGCATTGCCTGACCCATCGCCTCAAAGAAGTGTTTGTCTTGAGTCCTTGCACCTCTCAGCCACACTCTTTATCACCAGCTAGCGAGAACAACGAGCCATCCTGCAGTGGAGCGGGCAAGAAGAAGTTCCTGGGACGACGCAGAGTCAACGTGAATGCAGACGATATCCTTCTTTTCGTTTGTCAGTGTTTGTGAGACTTTTCGTGTGACTTATTGCTCCGCTCTCCCTCCTGTGTAAAACCCCTCCGGGGCAGATTTAGCCTCTCTAAAGCCGCGACATTATCACCGCGTGGACGTTTTCCACATTAAAGGGCTGAGGAACAGCCTGTCTGGTGGGCTGCAGTGTCTCCTATCACAAGAACTTTCTTCCTGTTTAAATTTGAGGCAAAGATAGGAAGAAAGTTCCCCCCCCCGACCCCACCCCCACCCCCCGCCTCCACCGGCTCATTGTTTATGCAAAGTCAGCTGTTGTACAATCCCTTCACACCGATAACAGAGATGGGATCACTGCTGCGAATCTGCCGTTTTCTGCCGACATCTGCACTATCGCAAGCTGGTGCACACACATTAGCGCACACACACACACACACACACACACACACACAATCTAATCTGATTGTTCCGGAAAGCTGAATGTAAAATTGCAATCAGTGTGGTGCAATTATTAGCGATCCTGCAATTCAATGTGCTCTTTCCGTTCCTTTGGAAACAGAGAAAAGAAAAAAAAAGAAAAAAAAAGACATGCATTCACTAAAGGCAAGAAGATGAATAACAGTTAAAGGAGTGGCCAAAAAAAAAAAGACAGGAGTGAGTGAAAACAGTGCAAGGGAAAGAGCTGAAAGACAAAAAAGGAATAATGAATTTCCGTTACCTCCACGGCAGCAGGAAGAAAACACAAAAAAGACAAAAACATTAATGAGAGACATAAGGAATACGACGCAGCAGCAGAGCCTGGAATAAAAGAGATCAGGAGAAAAAAAAAAAATAGCTGAAGCGAAATGGAGGAACCGGTTTGTCACATCTGTCTGAGGAAGTCAAGAAAATGAAGGCTGGGCAAAAAGGAATCACATCTGAGAAGCTGCATCTAAAATTCAGCAGACGTCTTTCATGAAACCTACTGAAAGATTCAAATGAAAGAGGCCCAGGGTTGGTACATCCACCGTCCTAATATGTTTGATATTTCCGTGTAGAAATAAAAGCCTAAGAATTAAATATTGATATCTGCCTCCTAATGACCAGTGGAGAAGGGAATGGTGGTGCAGGGAGGAAGTGGGATGAGAGGAATAATATATGGGAGTCTGACTGGAGCTCTGGGCTGTTGACACACCTTGAGAGAGCTATAGTGATGTAGCATTTTGACTATGTGTTGGTCTGGACGCCACAACTACGTCATCTTATCCTAAGTTGTTGTAAAGCTTTGGTTAATTTTCACTAGACATTAAATCAACATGTCTCTACATATCCCATGGTATGTTTGTGCTGCTGCCCCAGACCCTCTGGCTGGCACACTGTTGGAACCCACTGTGGCCCCCACCCTGGTCTAGATGCATATTGTTAAGTGATGAAGCCACAGTCCTGATTTAATATCTTCTGAGTGCACCAGGAAACTTACTTTGACCAACGCTTCTTCTTTTGTGGTTCTTACGTTCCTCTTTTGAAGAGTTGACGGTACTCTGGGGGTCCGGACCCTATTGCCCCAGCATCGTCTCACTTCATGTTCTGAGTTTGCTATTGAATGTTGAGTGCCTTTTAATGCCATCGTTCATCTAGCTACCTATCCATTCGTCCATCTTTTAATTTCTCTTGCCTCGCTAAACCAGCTGTGGCTGCCATAATTTAATCGCTCATATTGCCATTTGCTATTTGTCATTTTTCCTGAGATATGCTTTTATTAGTGACGTGACCCAATTTAGCTCCAGGGGGACGTTAAAATTTAATCTTCAATTAATCTTCCATTAAGTTATCTTTTCAAGTTTTATCAGATAGCCATGCTATTCTAATGATATGAAGAAATGTGACAGAGTACTGCGGCCGGGATTGACCTCATTTGGCAGCTCAGTAAGTGAGTAAAAGAATTTATTTACTAAAGAAAAATGTGTATTTTTTTTATTTATTTTTTTTTACTTTGATACAGAGTGATGCCGAGGTTGAAGTAACAATGTAGGCAGTACAGCAGTTCTCTCTGACCCATGCCTATTATTTATATCATGACGATCCGTCTCTTGTCCTCCCAGAACCACCACCTTATCTTGACAGGGGGGTTTGAGTGCCCCGGGGATCCTGGGAGCAAGGTTGTCAGGGGCAATTAACCCCTGGTAGGATCTCCCATGGCAAATTGGTCCATCGTCAAGGGCCAGACAAAGAGCAGAAGAAGAAGAAGAAGAAGAAGTAGTAGAAGAAGAAGGACTCAGTGTACCTTGCCTAGAGGGTTCCCAGGGCCTGCCTGAAGTCAAGCATGGAGTTGGAACCAGCAGGAGAGCATCTGGTGGCCAAGCTTATGCCCATAGAACCCAGTCAAGCCCAGCCCAAAACTCTCTGTGGGTTCACCACCTGCAGGAGGAACTGTGTGGACTGGCAGTGGACCGAGGCAGGGGTCTTGCCTGTCTGATCCTTGGTAAGGAGTAGTGGCTTTTGGGACCAGGAAGGTCACCTCTCTGGTGGAGAAGAGGTGTGGCTCTGGCACCGGAGTCCTCTGGAGGGGTTGGACTCTTGGCTATGCAGGACTTTATCTTGGGGACCAGGGGGAGCTCCCTGGTTCTCTGCCTCTCTGCTGGGGCTCCTACGGTTGGACGAAAGGGTTGCGTTCCTGCACCTTTGGGGTGAGGATGGGGTCCTGACTGCTGTTAGGTGCGCACCCACCCAACAGCTGTTCAGAGCACCAACCCTTGTTGGAGTCCTTGGGGCGGACGCTGGCTCGTGTTCCCACTGGGCACTGCGTTGTGCTTCTGGGGGCCTTTGACTCCCACGGAACCAATGACAACACAACCTGGAGTGGCAGGAATGATTGCCTGATGTTCACTTATCGGACTTTGTCGGACCATAACTAACACTTTGTTCCAGTGATTGTGATCATGTCATGAGACCTTTGGTTGTACGTGCTGGACACTTGGTGAAGAGAGGAACGGAGTTCATGGGTCATGACTTGCATCAGATAGTGGAGACGATAAGCGGTAGATGATGCGTGTACACCAAAACTAGCTGGACTCTCACTGTCCTCTTGTGTAGCACCCACTCCTCGCTCTCATATGCAGTACCTATCAACCTCAGCAACCTCCAGTGCTAGCAGCACTGGATAACACACATAGAACATCTCCTACCCTCAGTGTTATCTTGTACATAGTTTCTTCTGTTGATAACTTAGCATCCAGAAACAGCAGCAGACTGCAGTGTCTGTTTTTCTGATCAGCGTTATGAAGAAGAAACGACTCGAAGGCAAACAAGGACATGTACGACTATGTCAACTTGTGTTCTTAGCAGCACAGTGCAGTTTCATTAGGCTGAAAGACGACTTGACCAGCCAAGCCTAATGAAAGACACAGAGCAGGAACTGCAGCCAGGACTAACTGCTCCACTGCACCACCAATATTTTTGGTCAAATGATTCAATTACTCTCTGAGCAGAGCGGAGAGCCAAGGAAAGCAGGGCGCCCCACTATTTTCTCTTGTGTGTGTGTGTGTGTGTGTGTGTGTGTGTGTGTGTGTGTACCAAAAAGAGGGGGCCTAATTGAAACCAGCTGTTCCACTGAGACAGTGCTGGAATGAGGCCAGAGCATCACAACACTACTCCAACAAGAAGAGCGAGACTCAGAGAGCACCGAGGAGACGAGTGTCCCCGGCTGAGCCCTCCCTCTCCCTCTCTCTCTCTCTCTCCTCTCTCTCTCTCTCTCTCTCTCTCTCTCTCTCTCTCTCTCTCTCTCTCTCTCTCTCTCTCTCTCTCTCTCTCTCTCTCTCTCTCTCTCTCTCTCTCTCTCTCTCTCTCTCTCTCTCTCTCTCTCTCTCTCTCTCTCTCTCTCTCTCTCTCTCTCTCTCTCTCTCTCTCTCTCTCTCTCTCTCTCTCTCTCTCTCTCTCTCTCTCTCTCTCTCTCTCTCTCTCTCTCTCTCTTTGGCGACAGTTTGATGCTTTTTGTACTTTGAAGTGACAGACAGCTCGCTGACAGAGGGAGATCATGTAGAATGGAAACAGCAGCAGCAGCAGCAGCAGCAAAAGGACATCATTGCGATAAGGAGCTTATTGAGGTCTTTGCAGACGGACTTGCATCCTTCCTCTGTTTGTGTCGCTGTGACCCAGATGTCAGAGCTTAAAACGGTCTTAATACTTGAAATGAATTATGGAGGAGTCCATCTAATTAACATTTAAACATGATGGAGGAGATGGACACAGTGTGGACAGTACTCCAGCTTTTAGTTTCAAACTGGAACAATGAGCCACATGCCGTATTTCATATAACTATTAAGATTTCATTACTTACTGTGTATAATCTTTTTGTGTCTGTGTTGCCATTACAGATGCAAAATGTGGTTGGATGAAAATATTTGAAAACTGTATATATGTCCCTTAAATGAAGCAGAGCCAGTTGCTCGTTATATATCCGATTAAAACAATTTGTTTGCTCGAGCTTAAAATTCGAGAGCTCTGGTTTAGGTTTGGGGTTAGGCCTGGGATCAGGGTTAGGTTACCTGGGAACAGGGTTAGGGCTGGGATCAGGGTTGGGGCTGAGATCAGGGTTAGGGCTGGGATCAGGGTTAGGGCTGGGAACAGGGTTAGGCCTGGGATTGGGGTTAGACCTGGGATCAGGGTTAAGGGGCTGGGATCAGGGTTAGGGCTGGGATCAGGATTAAGGTTACGGCTGGGAACAGGGTTAGGGCTGGGATCGGGGTTAGGGCTGGGATCAGGATTAAGGTTACGGCTGGGATCAGGGTTGGGGTTAGAGCTGGGAACAGGGTTAGGCCTGGGATCAGGGTTAAGGTTACGGCTGGGATCAGGGTTAGGCCTGGGATCGGGGTTAGACCTGGGATCGGGGTTAAGGTTACGGCTGGGATCAGGGTTAAAACATCCTGATGGCAGAAAAGAGCGAGTGATGGAGCCCAGAGGCTGGCGGAGGTAAACTCAGTCAATCAATGTTCCTGTGCTAAACACATCCAGAGGCGTCGTCGAGCACTTTGCTCAAACACCCAGAGAGAGACCTCAGAGAGGTTGCAGTTGGACCAAGTTTCAGCCTCTGATTTGATTCATCCTCAATCATTTTTCCACCTGGCCGTGTGTATCACTGTGTTATCACCGTGCAGTCCAGACGTCATCTCTGTGCGTAAAGACAAAGCCGCCTTTTCTTCCGCCTGTGTCCTCTCCATCACCGTCATCCCGTCACACCTCCTCCTGGCTCCGCCTCCTCACACGGTCCGCTGACCTTCTCCCCACACGTCTCCTCTCCTCTCCTTCGTCTGGGTCGTCTTTTTTTTTTCACTCCACCTCTCTTTTTACGGCGCCCTCCTTTGCTTCTTTCTCTCATGACAATCAGCAGGCCTGGATTTGGTGCCATTTTTTTTTTTTTTTTTTTTTCTCTCCAGCAGACGGCCTCTGATTCATGCGGCCATCATCCCATCTGCCCGGCGGCCATCAGGGGGGGCCGGCCACAAAAGACAAGCAGTCGAGCATCCCTGCCGTCCTTCTCTGCAGTGATTCTCGCTGCTCTCTTGCTCTGACTTGTGTCTCTTTCTTCTCCTCCTCCGTCGCTCTTCCCTCGCTCGCCTGTCATCCTTCCTGCCTCCACTGGAGGCTTTGCTCTGACAGCTTCCCTGCCACCCGGTCCTTCACCGCGCTAAGTCGCTACCATTCTTGTTTGTAGATTAAGTTGTTGACTAATTCATATTCTACTTCTTGTCATGGCATCGCTGCTGTATGCAGAATGTGTGTTCGCCTCCGTGAGGATTGTTTCACAGCGGAATGCGGGCCTGTTCTTCTACAATGAATGAGTGGGATTCGTGATGATCTTCAGTCACTCTCTTCAAGAAACACAGAATTCAGAGTGGAGGAATTTATTTGACATGATTTATACAAGAGAATTTTTTGTTGTGATTTATATTTATATTGCATTAATATTATGTGCTACTCCGAAGGCATTGAATGAAGTGACTGTTGAACGCTTGATGACTCGTCTGAATTAGATAAAGCCTTTCATCTAAAACCTATATAATGATAATAATAATGATAAGAAGAAGAAGAAAAATCTTAAGTGTTTAAGGTCTGAGGAAAAGCCACCAGGCGAGAATCATTACCACTTTTTCATTAATTGCACAAATGGGAACATATTTGGTTTGCAGATTATTTTCTGTTTTAAAACTAATTTGTATTATTCAGCATTTTGAACAACACAAAGACACACTTGTTGTTTTGACTTGCTAATTATTGTAATACTTGTTATTATAACTTGTAATTTCCAGACGAGGAATGAACTTTATGAACAACTTTGCTCCGTCAGTCAGGCTGCTGGTTCTGTGCGATGAGGAGCCTCCACCTCAGAAACTGATCTTCAGAAAGGTGAGAGTTTGCTACGCTGCTGACTGACTGTAGCTGCCTGACTGACTGTAGCTGACTGACTGACTGTAGCTGACTGACTGACTGTAGCTGCCTGACTGTAGCTGACTGACTGTAGCTGCCTGACTGTAGCTGACTGACTGACTGTAGCTGACTGACTGTAGCTGACTGACTGACTGTAGCTGCCTGACTGTAGCTGACTGACTGTTGCTGACTGACTGTAGCTGACTGACTGTTGCTGCCACCATTCTGCTGTCAGAGTTCCAGCACCAAAGCACATTTCATCGCTAAAAAAATAATCTCTGTAATTAAATAAAAATAATTCAGAGTTACTTTTTGCGGCCGTCCTGTTTTGTATTTTCAATACGGATGTCATAAAGTCAGATGTCAAGTTTAATTACACTTCATCCATTGCTTTCAAAATCAAGTCAGCTGGAAATGTTTTCTAAAAAAAAAAAAAAATACAAATGTGTGAAAGAGGTTTTTTTTTTTTTTTTGTGTCGTTTTATTTTTGTAAAGCTGGATTTAAACCCCATCATTCAATATGCAAATCCAATTTTTATTACTATATTGAAGATTTTCTTGTTTTCACCCTTTGCCTCTTGGCCACGTTTTCTGGCGGTCGATCCGAAACACACTCGACGTGTGTGTGTGTGTGTGTGTGTGTGTGTGTGTGTGTGTGTGTGTGTGTGTGTGTGTGTGTGTGACTGGATGGAGGGGGAGGGAAGCCATAGTGAAGGACAAGCGTTTCTCATCCATTTAAGATGCCCTCAGCCTTCAAGCCAGCCGAGCATCTTAATGACCTATGACTCAACGCAGAGAATAATCTGACACACTCACACACACACACACACACACACACACACACAGGCTCAGGATTGACTCACAACACTGAAAACTCACTCACACACACAACTGAAGGCAACGTCGTGACCTCATGTGCTGCTATAAATCCCAAATCCAAAAAGGCTTTATTATGTTTCTACAACTATTCAAGAGACGCTGGAGAAGTGTGAGAACCCAATAGTTTGGTTTTATTCATCATAATTTGCATACAAAAATTCCAAGTATTTGCTTTGCACAGTTTTCATGCGTGCCAATAAATTCAATGGCGCCATATTTGTCAGTTTAACAGAGATGAAACAACTACGGACACAGATTGATGTATCGTACTAATGAACAAATCAACTTAATTGAATTAAGACATCTAATTGTTACGTTATAATGTAAGCACCAGGTTTATGCAATAAAGCAAATGTATTTAAAAATGCATCAAAATGATGTCCTGATTATTAAATTAATAACCAGACATTTGAAAGACGTATTAGGTAGTTGAACTACCGCAGGGATCCAGAAGCTTTCCATCAGTCACTTTGGTGTCACATTTGCTGTGTCTCAACTCAGGCTCTGCATCCTTGAAGTGCGCATTTTGACAGGAAGTTGCGTCATAGCACTGCGCGAAGGCTCCTCCCAATTCCCAGAAGTCCTTAGGACGCTCCAAATGCGCCCTCGTTTTAGCCGATTTCCAAGGCTGCACCACCGCTACTATCCTTCACCTCCTTCTGTATCCCAGGATGCTTTGCGTGCTGCTGCAAAGCATCCTGGGATCCTGGGAAGTCAGCTGAAATTAGCGCCATCTACTGGCAAAGACACTTCGTATAAATTTAAGTATTGAAGTTTCACATAAAGTATCCAGTTTTTAACGTAGGGTTTTTATTTATTTGAACATCCAACGCCATCGTTAGATGGCGAACCAATGGTTAGCTTGATGCTATGAAAACGTCACTTCCGGGGTTGGCCAGCAGGAGGGAACGGCGGTGACGCAACCAGGAAATACGCCGAAGGCTAGACCGTCCCGTGTGGTTACCGGGGAGGCGGGGTTTGGTCCGTCCTTCTAGGCCGGGTCCTCGAAGAACGCTTCCTTCAGACGGAGGACGCTCGGCCTGAAGGGGGCAGACCCTGAATGGAGACACAGCAAATGTCTCTTTGGATTCGCTCCTAGAGTCCAGTTTGTGTTTGAAAGTGTTGCTGCAGCCCAGAGGAAGCTCAAGCGCACATTTAGCTTGACTGACCAAAAACTGCAGGTTGCTGCCGTCGACAAGGTTTTACACCTGAGAGCCAGCAGTGCAACTTGGCTCCTTCTGCCTGCGAGTTGTAAGCAAATTGAATTTAAACAACAGAAAGAAAAGAGAAAATACGTATTGTTTCTCCGCCAGTGTCTGCGTCCTTGTGTAGAAAGTAGATCAGGGCCTTTTTGAATAACAAATCTGACAACCGGATCCCCTCCTCAGAAACACTGTGAGATCAACTCCGCCTTCACCATCCTATGCTTTGTTTTACTCAAATGTCTCTCCCCGGTTCACGTCCTCAGGGAGCCTCCTCGGGAGCTTTGAATGTGCAACCGTGCACGACGCGGATACCTGCTTGAAGTTCAGAGGAGACCCTGGACAGGAGCCGGTCCTGGCACGCACGCCAATACAACAACTTTGTGACGCATTAAAGTAATAATGGAAATGAGAGAGTGAATTAGTTTGCGTGACTTTAAGCGTCAGTGATCAAACTGCTGGAGACTTTAGCGCGTTAGCACTTTAGCGTGATAGCTTGATCATCCCGAGCCATCAGCTGGGAGTGTTTGTCCTATTTCTGTCTCCGTCTCTCCGTCTCTGTGGAGTTTATTGATCTTTGCTGAACACCCCCCCCCACACACACACACACACCCCCACCTCCCCGAGGTTTAAGATTAGCAGTTGGCATCGTGCAGAGATTAATTTTCTAATCTCTTAATCAGGAGTGAATATTTATGATTTTACATGTGATTATGCTGCTCCGTAGGGTGACATGCTGTTGGAAAAAAAAAACATGCTTTACAGGCATTTTGTGTACTTTGCATGCATGTTTGCGTGTGTGTGTCTGTAGGGGTGGGGGTGGGGGGGGGGGTTAACCCCAATACCAAAGCTCTATATGCAGAGTTATACAATGCAATGAGCGCGTGCTCTGGTCAATCTTTACATCTTTACATGGCTGACTTTTGAAAAACGCCATCAAACTCCCGACTGTCTTTTTGCCAAACTACCGCAGGTTTTCTCAGCTGTCAGGAAACAAACAGTGGAGCAGGATGAAGAGGTTCAACTGCTGGTCAACTTCAGGTTCTGCAAAATGAATCTGGTGAACTAAACCCAATGAAGCGATGGCACTGGTCAGCGTGGTCTCAGGTGACTGGTGTGGAAAAGCAGATCGTTGCTTCAACAATGCTAAATTATTCTGAGGCGTTGCTTTACTCTCCAGTGCAAACCTCTCGTCTTGTCCAAGAACAGCTGATCGTTTCTGACTTTGTTTTGCTTTAGAAGACCCTGCGCTGTCATCTCACTGGCCTCAGATCTTTCTCAATGGCTTCCGATCGGAGATTTTTAATGACGTCCATATCCGTTACAGTTTGGTGGTTTTTTTTTAACTAAATTGCAAAAAAAAAACTTCTATTAAAAAGCAAAGATTGTTTTCCAAGATAATCTTGCAATCTGTGTTTTGATCTCAGCAGCTCTTCTCCTCTTCAGGCCAGGAGGATAAGAAATGACAGCTCATTAGACGCTGCTTCAGGATGAGAGCCTCCTGACTGGACGTCATGTCGGGTTCAATGTGATAACGAGAGAGAGAGAGAGAGAGAGAGAGAGAGAGAGAGAGAGAGAGAGAGAGAGAGAGAGAGAGGAGAGAGAGAGAGAGAGAGAGAGAGAGAGAGAGAGAGGTCTCACTCTCTGGCCATCCCAACCTGTCCACACTTTTTTCTTGAATGGACTCAATAATGACCCCAATGGAATCAATGCATTTGATGCTAGAAACTCAAGCATCATCATCATCATCATCATCATCATCATCATCATCATCATCATCATGCGGATACTTTTCATGCTATAACATGAAATGCGTCATGGAAAAGCGTGAAAGTTTCACGTTATGACGTCAAACTATCACGTTATTTTTGCGATAATGTTCACGTTAAAATGTGAAACTGTCACTTTTTCTTGTGATCATTTTCACATTATAACTCCATACTGAGCCCTGTGGGGAGTTTTTTTTTCTAGCATGGCAGTGTAATGTAATAAAATGATGCTAATACGTAGTCGAACGTTTCTCTGGAAGAATGACCTGATCTCGGTTGCCAGGGCTGCTATAAGCGACAGTAAACGTATATGCGGCCGTCACGCTGGACAATAAACCAAAATGTATTAAATTCAACATCAGCTTTGACGTGGCTGTCAAAGCAGCGGGGAAATATTTTCACGTGACACAACTCAGCAGGAAAATCCATGCCGGCAAAGCGGTGCATCGATTTCCTCCGCAGCTCGAAAGACAAGCAAAGCAAACGGCGGCGTGCGTGTTTCCGCCGAAGTCAGACAGAGGGGAGAGGAGGAGTGAGAGGAGGAGTGACTGGGAGTGAGAGGATCATGTGTTGGCTTCCTTCCAGTGGAGCAAGTCAAGCTGCTAATAAAGCAGCAACACCTCGCTGCTCAGCCACTCAGAAAATCCCCATCTCTCTCTCTCTCTCTCTCTCTCTCTCTCTCTCTCTCTCTCTCTCTCTCTCTCTCTCTCTCTCTCTCTCTCTCTCTCTCTCTCTCTCTCTCTCTCTCTCTCTCTCTCTCTCTCTCTCTCTCTCTCTCTCTCTCTCTCTCTCTCTCTCTCTCTCTCTCTCTCTCTCTCTCTCTCTCTCTCTCTCTCTCTCTCTCTCTCTCTCTCTCTCTCTCTCTCTCTCTCTCTCTCTCTCTCTCTCTCTCTCTCTGTGTTCTGCTAAGCGGGCCATGATATTAGCGCCAGGGCTTTGTGAGGAGGGTCAGGGGAAACACTTGACAGGAAAGAGATAAATATTGATTTTTTTTTTTTCCCAGATTTTTCTTGGGGAAAAAAAAGGCATCCGGGGGCGAAACCTCATCGGCGGCTCAGCGAGCGGCAGGGCAACAAAACGCTCACAGACAAACAAGTGAGGCCACGTCCAGCTGGTGCAGTGGCAGCAGAGAGTCGGAGCTCAGCGGCACCTCGCTGCACTGCAGAGGACGCCGACGACGAGCCGTCGATACTTTAGGAAATATTTCACCGTTTCTAAAAAAAAAGAAATCAGTGTGATGCAGTGGAGATGCGTGGTGCTGTTGCAAAGTTTCAGGACTGAAGCAGCAGGACGGCTCAGCCACTGGCTGGCTGCTGACTGCGGCTGAGCAGTCGACATTTTGTACAGTAGAGCCTCTCTGCACTGCTGGAGCTGATCCCTGGCTGTCACGGTGGGGGGGGGGGGGTGACACCCTGGTGGACGAGTTGGGGACAATTTCAGTTCCCAATTGGCCTCGCATGCATGTTTTTCTAGTGTGGAAGGAATCCAGACCACCCGGAGAGAAGAAGAAACTTTAACTGCACTCCTCCAAAAAAATCACACACACACACACACACACACATAACTTTGGTGGGCGTAAAAACGGCTAACCCTCTGATCCGCACCACCCCTCAAATGTCTTTATGATTAATTAATAGCTGATATCTTAATTATTAGTGGTTAACTGCTGGCCTTTTGAAATGACATATCAAGAAAAAATATAATGATCACCCAAGCAAGAAGGCCTGCCTTTTATTAATGCCTCAGCAGGGGGAAGTTGCATAATTACAGCAGCAACTGTACAGTGCAAGAAGATGGAAAGTTATATCAATGAAAGAAATAAAGTATTTTTAGGGTATAAAAGGTAAAAAACAATATTTTCCATCTTATGGACAGTTGGATTTACAGCCATCGACATATTTATTCACGTTGATGTATTTGTACGTAAATTTCCTGCGCTTTATTTGTCCAAACAAATCGCAGTGTGTGGAAGACTCACTGGTTCATTGGCACACTGGTGCCAAAAGCTAGACGCTAACACTGGAGGATCATCATCACTGTGACTATCACGGGCCAGGACCTGCACTGCACTGCACTGCACTGCACTGCACTGCACTGCACTCTTTAGCCCACTGCTCCCTGAAGCACAACACACACAAGCTTCCCCGGGCGGCTCGGCGGGAAATGACACGGAATTCAGCGAAAATATTCCAAGACTTCTCCCAGGACCTGCTGGATTAAAATAAGGAGGGGCGAGCCGGCTCTCCCGACACAGACTGATAGCGAGCGGGAGGGGCGGGACCCTGCGGAGGGTTGAGCGGTGACAGAGCAGCCGTGGCTAATGTGATTCCCTGCCTGCCCGTGACTCATGCGAGTAGGTATATAAATACCCGCACAGGCCCCCGTCACTGACACCCGGACCCTGGCTGGGGCCTCTGCAGATCTTCCAGACAGAGGAGGGAAGGAGATGAAGCGCAGCTTCAATCCGACGGACCTGCGAAGCCCAGTTGATCGGGTTGAGCGCGAGGCTGTTTGTGTCTCGCCAGCGCGGCAAAGAGGAGGTTTTTCCACCGCCCGCGTTTCCTTCGCAGCTTTTCTGCCAAAATAAAAGCCATGTTTCTAAAAATTTCCATGAGTACGATTGGGATTTGCAGGCGTTTGCATTGAATGGTGTGAAGATCAGAGGCCGGAATTCTGCTCGAATCTCGTCCCGCGAGATTTGACCGCCAGAATTACATTTGCTGTTCTCTTTGCCGTTTGGAATGGTTGTTATGTTTTCCTCTTTGATGACTTGTCAAAAATATTCCGTCTCCTCCTCCGTCCAATCCTAACGCGCCATTTTCACCGGTCAGTCAACCGGTCAGGTGACTCCGTGCGTCACGTCCGCTGACGCGTCAATGTGAAAAAAGTGTTTCCGTGAGACTTTTTGCGATATTCCTCTGTGTGGAAAACCACCTGATGACAGCGTCAAAACCTTCCAGCCACATTGGAGAGGTTTTTATCCAAGTTTTCAGTGCTTCCATCACCAGCTTTTTATGGCCATGTTTAGTTTTTGGCGCAATGCTAACGGTGTTGAGGAGTGTTTGGGACTCTGTCTGACGTCTATTTTTGGCTTTCACTCAGCAAAGATCCTGGGTGCATGAATATTCATGGCCAAGCATGATTATAGCTGCTCTAATCCAGGGAGTGAGTGGGATGATAAAAGCCCCCCGAACAGCACGAGCCGCCCCTCCGTCACCCAAATAAACAAATCATCACAGAATCTCCAAAGTTGCCAGTCGTGTGGAAAGATGCGGCGGGAGCTCCGGGACTCTGCAGAGTGGGACTGAAGGTGATGCAGTGCGCCGGCGGAGCACGCTGAGAGAGAGAGAGAGAGAGAGAGAGTCTGTGTTTGATGAGAGACTGGTGGGCTACAAAGAGGGTTCTGTGAGTCCGTGACCCCCGGTCCACGCTGGAACTAACGTGACTCTCATCAGAAGCCAGCAGGGCCTCTTTCTTCTAATTGCATCAGCGCTTCATTAACAATAATGCAATTAATCCCAGGGCCCCTGGAAGACATGCGGAGCAAGAGGGATAGTTTTTTTTCTATCCCTTCTCTCTTTGTTTCCCCCCATACGAGGCCGCGGTATGATGATGTCGATTGGATTATTCCTCATTATCTTCTCCGGCAGCCCTAATCTGATGCCTGGGAAAGTCATGGAATCAGACGCCTCAAGTCAGTTGGAAAAACCTCAAACAGGGAACGTGGATTTTTTTTTTTTTCTTTCCACACCACGACTGAGTCACAAAGCAAAGGAAATGATTAAAGAAGACGAAATGAGAGGAAATCTGCAGATGACAGATTAAATCTGTTGCTGATTGTTTTTGTTTGTTCCTTGTTTCAAAAAACAAAGTTTCCTTTTCACCAGTGTACAAGATTGAAAACATCCAATATTTGGTGGCGAATGTCGTGATATTTCATTTTTCACTCTCGCCGTTGAAACCTCAGAACGAAGCCGTGAACCAGCTTGTTTTTACCACCAAGTGCAGAAACACGAGTGTCGAACGGAGAGAAGTAGAGTAAAGACGCAGCATGGGGCTGTGCTCTGAGTCAGGGGTGTCAAACTCAAATACACACAGGGCCAAAGATGTCAATCTTGGACAAAGCCGAGGGCCGACGTCGATATTTATTGGGAAAAACTTCCTCTAGATAGAACATTCATTCATTCATTCATCTTCTATCCCCGCTTATTCAGGGTCACGGGGGTCGGCTGGAGCCTCTGGATGGAACAGTGAACCTTTTTATATCGACCCAAACCAGCTTTGCTTCAACCTGAATATGGAACAAGCAAAGCTTGATACTAGACAATAAATAACTTAATATTGCACACATGCAAAACCCAATTTTAAAAAAAAAAAAAAACTCATCAAAATAAATAAAATGTAAATAAAAAAAACAGCTTTCTGATTTAAATTTCAACAGTAACGTTTTCCCATTGGCTAATTATGAATTTAAAAATATAAATCAACAATAAACCAGTAATAAGTCATAATAATATCTCCTTCAATGAACGTCCTGTCCTGATTGCGGTGCCAAAAATACCAGCAGAGCATTCTGGGAATTGTAGCCTGAGCAATATTGCCTTATGGGCCAAATGTAATCACACAGAGTTTGACACCTATGCTCCAACTGTTTCTGTAAGTGAAAGTAAGACATTACACAATACATGGTGCGTTTAGACACTGGTCAACCAACAGCGTCACAAACCAGTCCAGACTTTGGATTGAATGGTTTTTTCTCTCATTTCCATGACTCTTGACACTGCAGATTGTCACCCAAGGCACCAAAGCTAAGAAACAATCACATATGGAATATGGATGAAGCAGAAAAGTTTTATATTTGAGATGATCTAGAATAGCCAGCCTTCATATAAAATATATAGAACACAACATATTTAGGGATTGAACCTTTATTTCTTTTGCCACATGAATCCTCATATCTTGCTCATATATTTGATGTCTTCAGCGTATCTCCAGTAGTCAAGATAGAGCAGAAACAGGTGAGTCCAAACTGTTGACTGCCAGTGTGAGTGGACGCAGTTCCCTGATCGTGATGGAACGTTGCCAGAGAAAGTGACATGAATCCAACAATAATAAGTACAAGTTAATGAACCGGACGAGCTGAAGTCTCTCTCTGACCTGGAATCAATTCATTGATGAACTTTTTTAAAGGGTGCAATCTCCCCTCACAACAGTGGAATGTGGCATGAGGGTTGCACACCTTTCATATGCAAAGCACGTGCGAGTAACCCCAGGGCGGACGTTTATTCAACAATGTTCATGTTTTAGTGGGAAATTAAAGACGGCGAGAGAAACAAAAGGACAGACAGTCGCCCGCTACGTCTTCCAAGGAGGCAGACGTTTGACCTAATTAGTATGCAAATGTATGCGGGAGGGTGTGCAGTCGGAGGTTGCAGTTGGAGGGGACGACGCTCACCGCCCTCCGTCTAGCCGTCCACCTTCTCCGCCTTCTCTGTGGTGTAGGCCAGCATCTCCGTAGGCTGCCTGAACTCGGCCACAAGTCTGTGTGTTTGGTGGCTGGAGCACAAGAACTGACTGGAGACCAGGTAGTGGCCATCAGACAAGACCAGGGACCAACCCACAGCACTGCTTTACACAACGAGTAGAGCACGAGTCCTTGTATTTCAGTAGTCGCCTGTACCAAGTGCTGAATAAGGCCATCACATGTTAGAGAACAGGAGTGGGCAAACTGTTGACTGGTGGGTGAGCCGCCTCATATCATGAGATACTGTCTGGAGAAAACATCTTGCTTCAATGTCAATGCAAAAGGAAACAAAGTTGCAACCAAATCAGTGTCTTTGAAGCCCCACCAGGGTGTTTAGCTCTTAGAACCACCTAGAACCACCCAGAACTACCTAGAACCACCCAGAACCATCCAGAACCATCCAGAACCACCAGGGTGTTTAGCTCTTAGAACCACCTAGAACCACCTAGAACCACCCAGAACCATCCAGAACCATCCAGAACCACCAGGGTGTTTAGCTCTTAGAACCACCTAGAACCACCTAGAACCACCCAGAACCATCCAGAACCATCCAGAACCATCCAAAACCACCAGGGTGTTTAGCTCTTAGAACCACCTAGAACCACCTAGAACCACCCAGAACCATCCAGAACCATCCAGAACCATCCAAAACCACCAGGGTGTTTAGCTCTTAGAACCACCTAGAACCGCCTAGAACCACCCAGAACTATCCAGAACCACCTAGAACCATCCAAAACCACCAGGGTGTTTAGCTCTTAGAACCCCCTAGAACCATCCAGAACCACCAGGATGTTTAGCTCTTAGAACCACCCAGAACCATCCAGAACCATCCAGAATCCTGGTATCTGCACGAGTACTCAACCCCGGTATCGGTACCGATACTCTACTGGTATCAGTATCGTTAAGATGCAAGAAGATTTGAGGAATGGACACAAATGCTTAACTGGGTATTTGTTGTTGTTATAGAATAGAATAGAATAGAATAGAATAGAATAGAATAGAGTAGAGTGAGTGTGTCACTCAGAGGAAGCTCAGCCTCAGCGAGACAATAGCAAGAATACCTCAATACCTCACTGCCACCCAAAAACCCAGCGTTCTCCCCCCGGGAGCCGGACCAGGACCTTGGCTCTGATGGTTCGGATCGGAAGACGAACGGCCAAAAAAAAAAAAAAAAAAAAGAAGAGGGAAGGGAAAACTGAAGGCACACGCTGGCATTTGGTAGAAGGGCAATGGGAGACAGCCACTATTTCATCACATTGCACATTCCAGACACACCTCTGCCGCGCTCCGGCCTTTTGGCGCCAAGGACACGGGCGCTAATTGTCTGTGATGCTTGGGTCGCGGCGGCGGCGGCGGCGGCCGGCGGAGGACGGAGACCAGACGAAGGGCAGGCGGGACGCAGCCGCCGAGGGCTAATGAGGGAGGAGATAAACCGCACGGGTACGGGAGAGTGAAATGGATCGCGACGGAGGGGAAAAAAGACGAATGAAAAGGGATAGAAAAACAAAAGGTGACTCAGTCAAGTGGCTGCGTTTCCGTCACTGCTAGAATTCTGCTCAAAGCTAAATATGGCCATGAAAAGCTGCTGATCTGAACTTCTCTACAAGCTTTTGACGCTCTCATCAGGTGGTTTTTCACATGCATCCATATCGAGGAACATCTCTATATAATATAATATAACAATAGAGAATTATTATGCAAGATAACCATGACAATGTGTGATAAATCTGTGCGCGCACAGATTTATCACACATTCTATATTGTTACACTATTATATTTTATTTTAAATACTTTGTGTCAGTTGACACCATCAGGACCAAATGCAGCGTCCTACTATCTACCACAAGTACAATTATAGTAAAGATTCATATTTATTTCAATAAAAAAAAATTACCTTTTTAATTTTGCTTCAGTTCATACAGTTCATAGATTTTTTTTTTCTCTCTGGCTTGATTCCGACCGCTTTGCAGCCGTCGCTGAACGCTTTGCGGCTTTACATGTTAACGAGGCGGCCTTATTGAATCAAAAACAAAAAAACAATTACAATTTGCAAATATGATGCAGATGGATTCTGAACAAAAAAAAAACGCTTGTTTTTTTTTTTATCAACGGGCTTGAAATGAGCCTCATTCTCAGCCAATTGAGACACAATAGCTTTCCGTTCCTTGTCCAACCACCAGGGCCAGAACAATGAACTGTTCGTAACAACAAGGCAGCAAAATGATCCAAATTAACGTGTAAACTATATTTCATCTAAAAGGCTTTTTTGCTCAGTGGTTAGCGCTGTAGTTGTTTTCTATATTGTTGCTCGTTTCTTGAGTCCAGAGGTCGGCACGTCGGTGTGTCTGTCAGGTGAAGTCGTCGTCTTTTGTTGTTTTGTTTTTTTTCCACGTTGATCAGCCGGCTGTGTGTGAGGAAGGTCAAACTAGAGTTTCAAGGTCAAACTGCAGGTGAAAAGAACCAAAGCGGGAAGACGTTTGCGAGGAAGCGATGAAGAATTAGGAACATTTGCAAGAAGGTCCTTTCAGACCTCCGAGGCCTGTTTAGCCCGCTGTTTATTAGCCTCCTGCTAAAAACTGAGGCTGTGTTCGACCTTCCAGAAAGAGACCAAAACAAAACAAAAAAAAAAAAAAACAATACTGATACAGCCTAGCCAGCTAAACCCAGTGAGATGAAGACGACTGGGAATGTTGTCGTCGCCCCAACGGGCATCAAACCCTCCGCAAACGTCTTCCCAAACAAGGCAGCACTAGCAGGGTCCTTCAAACTTGGCATGCAGCAAAGACCTCCTCAGCAAAGTTTCAAAGGGACTGGAGCTAAAAGAGTGTTGACAAGGAAGAAAGTATGGAGGGAGGGTTAGGAGTGGACAGATGGATGGATGCACGGCTGGATGGGAAGGAGTGCTGGAGCTCCAGGCACTGGCAGTGCTCTGCTGCTTGCCAGTGTCCTTGGGGGCATGAAGGCATAAAAGCACTTCACATCAACACCATTATGAAAGAAAAGAAGAAGAAAGTAAAGCAATGCAATGAAGAGATGGAGAATGGCATGTGGCCCTTTTATTTTTTTTTTTCCCCTCTTCTCCGAGAGCCATGCCACCACCTCTTACATCCCTCCTTTTTGGATTCAACTTGTCATTCTCTCTCTCTCTCTCTCTCTCTCTCTCTCCCGCTGTCTCTCTCAAGCCGCCCAGCTCCGTCTCTCCTCCCTCTCTGAACACATTCTGGTGCATTTCTAGGCCCTGTCCACACGGGAACGTTGCCTCTTTTTTTTTTTTCCCGGGTCGAAAAAGTGGCATCCACGCGCTGGCAGATGGAAACGGACGGTGGGTGAAAACGATGTAATGCGTATGCCACACCCAAAGGTGGCGCTGTTAACAGACGCTGACACAGCCACCGGACCGAAGACTTAGAAAGGGGGCGTTTCCGCTACACACTACACACACAGAAAACAAAAATGGCGAGTTGCGGAAAAAAAGTGAGGTTTTGTGAGGTTGTGTGAGGTTGTGTAGTAATATTGCCAACAAATCTCAAAGCGCCTGCGATACAAAGACAACTCCGCTGGCCGCTATCGTTGTTGTTTGTGCCGCCGCATGCCTTGTTTTTTCACGGTCACATGACAGTGACGGTGCGATGACGTCATCGTTTTACAAGGAAAAGCCGTTTTCACCGTCCAGACGACAACGATGTGACAACGACGAAACGGCGTTGTCGGATTTTCCCACTCTGGAACCCGTTTTCAAAAAATACCGTTTCGGGGGACCCAAAACGCCGTTGCCGCGTGGACGTAACGCCGTAACGGTTCAATACTTTACCATTTCCACCGTGTAGACAGGACCTTAGACAATGAACTTTCAACCCAACAGATCCATATCTGACTTTTTTTCCGGTAATTTAGAGGAGGCTGATCTCCTCTTTCACGCTTCTCTCCAACCTTCTGTCTTCTCTTGTCCATTGCATTCTTCACACCTCGGCTCATGCGAGCCTGAAACAACTCACACGATGAACGCAGGTGTCCAAATGATGGCAGCAACCGTGTGACCGTCGCTCTCAGTGCTGCCTGTGGTTCACTTTCCTTTGGTTTCCTCTTAGTTTGAAACACCCAGAAGACGCCGAGCACGCGCCTGGCCTCTGCTGCATTTACAGTCCGCACCAACAACGACTGTGGAGTCCGGTCTCAACCAATGAAATGAGCCGTGACACCCGTATTTGGCACCGAGCTCATTGTCTAAACAGAGCTCGCCGGTTGTGTCTGTCTGTGTGTGTGTCTGTGGCTCCAGTGCACCAGCAACAGCAGCCATATACTTTGGTGACTGCACACACAAAGTGTTGAGCGACTTCAGACCACAGCAGAAAACACAGGCTTGATTTTACAGATGGACGGATGCAGGACCTGCAGAGGTTTATCGTGGATCGTTGTTGTTGTCGTTGTTGTTGTTGTCGTTGTTGTTGTTGTTGTGTTTTGGCAATGGACAATACATTTTTATTACTAATTTTAGATTATTTCTTTTTTATTATTGTCTTTCACTGTTATCAGCTGTGTTTCTGTGACAGTTTTTTTTTTTGTTGTTTTTTCAAAATAAAAGTGATATTTCTAAAATTTCGACAAAGCAAAACTCCTGTGTTCTAATGAGGCTCTGTGTAAGTGATTGCAGTGAAAGTCCTTTCAAGTCATCATCAATTCACATGCTGTAGTATTGTGTTGGTGGTGATGGCTGAGGCCAAGGCCCAGCTGTAGCGCTCATGGTTCTCCACTGACCCAAAGCATTGTGGGAACCGTATTCCACACACACCCACAGCTGTGCACACATTTGTCAGTGCATGATGTGTGTGTGGAGTAGGAGGAGTGGGGTGTGTGTGTGTGTGGGGGGGGTGTTTGACCCATTTGCAGACGGTGCTTGGGACCTTTGTCTGGTCTTGGCTCCTGCGTTAAAGACAATGGGGCTATTGAAAGTGAACGGTGTTCCTTGACACACTTTGACTCATCGAGGATGAGAGTGTCTGGCTTGGCTCGGCTCCTTGGCTCTCAAGATGTAGACATCCTACCAAAAGATGGATGTCTACATCTTTTCTTTTGGGATTTCGAAAGACTTTAAAGCGTGAAAACAATGAAAGACGACATTGGCAAATTGAACATAAATGAAAATTGAAAAAGGTGAGCGTCGGCGTAATTCATTCCTTATGATAAAACTTCTGGGTTATGGGTGATTATTAAAGTTTTTGGATGGTGCAGGATATGCAGAAATCAGCCCTGGGCTATCATGATCTTTTATGTTAAACCTTTCCTTTCCTAACCAAAATAAAGTCCTACATTCATTCATTCATTCACTTTGTTAATTCATTCCAAATTGCTCCAACCTTGTTTCTCCGTCTGAGCCTTTGGAATATTTTGGGATATGCTGAGACATGGTTTCTGCAACAACAACAACAACAACAAAAAAAGTCCTAAAACAATGTTTTGTGAACTAAAAAAAAAAAAATAAATAATCTAACTTCATCAGCAAGGGGTGAGGGGATAATAGCTTTATTAAAATGTTCTGTGGAATTCCAGCCCTTCAAGGTAGCAGCTCCAGTAATTATCACATCTGAGGATATTGTGTCTTGCTGCCTTCTGGCCAGTCTCTCCAAGAAGCTCTGTGGGCATAGATTAAAATCACACACACACACACACACACACACACACACACACACACACACACAATGCCAGTGGCATAGAATGAGCGCCTGGGAGGTCTGTGGCTATACATGTATAAAAAATGCATGGCTCAGAATTTTTTTTCGTATAGAATATTTTTTGCTGAGTTCTTCAGTTTTCCTGGCTGTCGAGGAATTACTGCACTGTTCACTGCAACGGAGGAATTTTGCTTTCACTTTAAAATACAATGCATTTCAAGAAGCCAACATTTCTAGTCACATCCATATTATTCATGCAGATATGTAAATGAGCGTGTCTTCAAGCCAGATAGGCTGCAGCGAGGGCGTAGGAAGGAGTTCCACGTCGAGGTGGGGGGACTCATGTTGGAACGTCGGCAGAGCCAGAATTCCTTCTTCTACTTTGACTTTTTCGAAAGTTTCCTGGCAAAAGAGGAGTGTCTGCATTTCGACGGTGTCGGTATCGGAAGTAGAAGTCCAGAGAAGTCCGGCCTGCTGCAGCACCCCAGTGGAGAAGCACTGCATCACACGCTGGAGCTCTCACAGGGCAGAGGAGTTTTGACCCAGAGGCCTGGAGGTCGACACGTCCACCCTGAGGTGAGTTGAAGACTCGGTGTCATGTAGCCCTCACCATCCTGATAAAAAAAAACAATCTCATCTATCAGAAACTCCTGTAGCGATGAAGGGCAGGAGGACACCAGGAGGAGGCGCTGCACGTGAAGGACGATGAGATATTCCCCTTCCAAATTTATGGCGATGGCCATTTTTGTTTCCTACGATTCCAATTCCAATAATTGTGTTGTTTTTGTTTGTTGCCATTCCACTGAACGACTGTCTTCATCTTCATCAACACAACATCAAAGACTGTTGTTACCATGTGAGGCGCCTTCACCGCCACTGGACAAATGGCTTGTAATGTAGGACACCATGAATTTATTTAGCTAATGCTAATGCTAGGTAATGCTAATGCTGAAGTCAACTCATTTCATATTCATGAGTGAACTGTGCGTCACAGTTGCATATTTAATGTTGTTTACCAAATCCACTCAGTGTTATTTGACGTCCTCTCTCTCTCTATACAGACGATGATGTCATCTACGTTCTATCACTCCTCCTCCTGCACCCACATGTGAAGAAGTCTCCTGGTCTATCCCAACTGGCTGGTGAGAGCAGGGTCTCAGATCAGACAGGTCACCAGTTCACTGCAGGGCCACAGTGATGGAAACAGCGACCCAACTGCACCTGTGGACCAGCTGGCCGTGGCTTCAGTGTAGGTCTTTGGACTGCAGGAGGCAGCTGGACTTGCCAGAGACACAGGAGAAGATGCAGACTGGAGAACCAGAACGAGGCCCTGGAATGGAATCCAGCCACATTCCTGCTGAGAGTCGACACGGCGCCACTGTGACCCAAAACTCTTCAGTTTGTTTAGTCGAGGAATGAAAACTCAATCATCGCTGAAGACGGTTGTTGGCTCTGGTTCTTCATCATTAGATAAAGAACAAAGGTTAGTCAGCAATGTATCTCTCTCTTTTCGTCTTTTTGTCAGTGATAGAGAAACGCATGCGGACAATAATATTAATTTAAGAAAATAAAAGAAGGAGCAAAGCAGTGAAACAGAAGATAAGAAGCCACGGCAAGCGACGGCGTCGCTGTTTCTGGGATCTTGGGGGAGAAAAGCAAAGGGACACAAGAAGAGCGGGGGAGGGGTGAAGGGACGGAGGGAGGAGAGAAAAAAAAGCAGAGAGCGAGTTAAACCAGATTGAGAGTGTCTGCCTCCGGTGGTACTAGTCACCCTGAATTATAAATGGTCTCTCACTTTCCCAGCCAAAACACACGAGCACCATATAATAGGCCTGATGTATTTCCAGTGGCAGGCCGGCCGTCCCCTGGGTCCCCTGGGTCCCGCTGGGTCCCGCTGGGTTCAACCCGGCCACTAATCTCTGTCCTCTGCTGCTCTGCTCTTCCACTCCTCAGCCCCGGAGGAGAGGGCTTGGCAAACTTTGCCCTCCTTCCTCTGTCCATCTCTCTGGCTGCGGTCCAACCAACCATCCATCCAACCATCCATCCAACCAACCATCCATCCCTCCAACTATCCATCCCTCCCTCCAACCCTCCAACCATCCATCCCTCCATCCATCCCTCCATTCATCCCTCCAACCATGCTTCTC
>CM020509.1:965000-1067500 GCA_009823395.1 Thamnaconus septentrionalis | reverse complement strand
ATCTGATTTTCATTAGTTACACATTTTTTATTCATTACTAAATATGTTAGTTTCGAGTTATGTCAATGACCACTGTGGGTTTTTCTTTCTTTGATGGGATGGTACCGACAAGTTCAAGATGGAGTCGATCTAAAATCAATAATAAAACCTTCATGAACCAAATATGTGCAGTCGTGGAATAAAATTTGTCAATTATTGTCAATATTTGTCAGAGAATTGTCGTGTTTTTCAAAAAGTTTGGCTGCATCAGTGGCACACAAACCGACATGACATACAGTACTAGCCAGAACATGAGAATCTCCTGAACAGGTTGTTGTATTTGCCCATGTGTGAACTCTTCTGAGCCAACAACCCAAGACAGACTTTCTAAAGGCTCAGGAGCCTTTTTGCAGGTGTTTTGGATTCTTTGGACTCTTTGAAGCTACAAAACTGAAGCTTTTCACACTATTCTAATTCTAATTTCCAGTTTGTGGCTTTGTGGTTTTAATAAGCTGAAAATCTTAATCAGCAAAGTGACAACAAGGAACTGCTTGAGACGTCAATTTGCGTGGAATGGCTCAATAAAATTTGTTGCTTTCATCTTTTATGTTAAATTGCCAAAACAAAACAACTTTTACTTGATATTCTCATTTTCCGGGTAGTACTGTATGTTGTTGTTTGTTGTTGTTTTCCACATAAAACTGAATTGTTGTCCATCAACCTGCCCGACAACATAGCAGCCCAGTCGGATTCTTAATTAAGAACTCTTATGATTTGGGATCACGCTCTCACTGTGTGCGCATCGACGTGTGGAACTGACGCGACGCAGCAAAATCAAAGGGGCGAAGAAAGTGAGGAGCCTTGAACTGTGCAACCTGCTGGCAGCGAGCGGAGGAAGCAGGAAGTGGGGGGGGGGGTGTCAAAGCGCTCGCACACAGACGCCACTGACACAGCAAGACCCCCTTTAATTATCTCTGAATTAAATGAACTAAAGAGCTGACTACGTGGAGTGATGCAGCGCGCCTGCTTGTTTGTTTGTTTGTGTGTGTGTGTGTGTGTGTGCACGAGTATGAAGGAGCATCTGTGTGCAATGAGGCTTTGCTTTGCATGTGTGTGTTTTTGTGTCAGAGTTGTTATTAGAGAGCTTCAGGGAGCGGCCGGGAAACCAGGAAGCAGAAGGAGACTCAAGCTGTAATTCCTCTCATGAATTATTCACGAGTGTTTGCCTGTGTGTGTGTGTGTGTGTGTGTGTGTGTGTGTGTTTGATTGTGTGCTTTGTAAAAGCACAATAATAGGTTTGTTAACGGTCGAGCGTCTTGTCTGGGAAAGCGACCAACAAAGCAGGGCTAATAAAGTTATTTTGCCAGATAGAGCCGAGTGTGATCAACCACTTTGTGCCACCCAGACTCCAGCCAACTCAGACGACAAGACTCAACAGTTCCCGTCTCGCCCCACCAGGGACTCACATGTAAACATGTTGAATTGATGAGTTACTTTGTCATCTACAAAGACGGTGAAGACGGCAGGGAGTCGTCCAAGTCGTTCCCGGCCGAATCACTCCGGATTTGTTTTTAATTGATTTTATTCTCCCGCCTGATTGACTTTATTGCCAAATCCTAAGCAACACGCACACACACACACACACACACGGAGCAGAGAAAGGATAATTCAACTAGATATGAGTTAACTCATGCAAACAAATGACATTCAGATCCTGCTGCTTGAACTGGGACATTTCTGTCTGCCTTGTGTGAGCGTGGCCAATGTCAGCACGAGCAGCCTGTTGTGTCGCACAGGGGCAGAAAAGATCTTCTCACAACGTTCAAAGACTCAGCCAGTCACGCTCGCAACATGATTTGGAGATTATTTTTCACACTATTTTCTTACAAGCATACATTGCCAACAGGCTGTTGCTCTACATCTATATATAACATTTCTATCAACTCCCAGTGGCACGAGATATTCATCTTGCGGTGAAGGCAGCTGAGAAAAGTTACATTTTCAATTAACCTACTTTGATCAATCTCGTGATTTTCCTTCTTTCTTTGTATTTGGTGGGCGCAGACGTGGGTTCCCTCCATGCTACAAACGTACTGCTCGTCATTTCCGAATCTATCCTGCTGCCCCCAGTTGGGATTCCCTTCCTGCCGTCAGCCTCCGCGGTCGATTGAGAACAAAGCAACGTCCAGGTTGTTGCTCCCAATTTCGCCTCAATTTGCTGACTTTTATTCTGAAGCAGCTTCCTTCCCCCAAACGAGGCTCTTCACCGCGACCAGTCCATCCTCCAGAACATCACGCTGCAGTCATCAGCATAGAGCATCTGACCCTGAAATGCTCATTTGTGCTGCATTTCTGCTTTGGTTGAGGTTGTCCGCGTTCTTCATGTGACTTGGATGCAGAAGGGATGGATTTCTGCAGCGTCGTCAAGGGACGGAGACTGGAGGGTTTCATCACGCGCTCCGGCTCTCAGTGTGACTCTTGCACTGACACGTCTCTGATCACGATCGCTTCACACAGGTGTTACCGGGTCAAACCTAATTTGCCAGCACTTGGTTAGCCGTCCAATACAAGACTTGATTTCCACAGCGCCCCTGTACTTACTGCAAGTCGAATCAATACTAAGCACATCAGCGTTTCTTGTCTGGGGGAAGCGAGCGTCTTGACCATCAGGCGTATTTGCAGTAATGCCGATGACCATTTGGCTACTGACCCTTAATCGACTTTAGAGCCATTACGGTCGGGCCTGGGAGAGCAGGAGACATGACGAAGGGAGGGTCGTAGAGCCACTTTAAAACGAATGTGATCAGGTGTAATGCAAGAGTGATTGATAGCGCTTTGCTAGCAGGTGACCATCCGCTGCTGATCAGTGGGAGTTTAAAGAACAGAATGAATGAATGCACTCTGACAGAATTCCGGTTTGTAAGTGGCACGAGGGTGATTACAATGCGACTGTGATCATTTCAACGTTTGGACATTTGTACTGTTTTTCTAAAGATTAGTTTACAGTAGAAGAACCCGCTCCCAGTTACGCAGCAGTAGAACTTGTCGTTGCTTCTCTCGGCTCTCCATCCATATGGATGAAGAGGCTATTAGGCAAAGTATTCGAGACCAATAGACTTGGCAGGGCTAATGTTGCATAGCAGCCGCGCAGCTGTTCCAACTTCAAACAACCTCTGAAACCATGTTATATGCATGATTCTCGGTGGGTGTGCACAAAGCCTCTCAGATTTATTATTAAGTGAATGAAGAGGTACCAGCCGGAATCAAAGCTTATTCAGATGTGCGCTGGTGTCAGCTGGCATCTGTAACTCCGGCACCGGTGATACCAGTTGGATCCGATGTGATTAGTCCTTATGAAAAGTAAACATCATTTGGCCTGCTCTGTCAATGTTGGCGCACTTTTCACACACAGTATATTATATCATATCATACTGTACCACAACCAGGAGGAAGGAGGTGATGAGTGGCAGCGACTTACAGTACTTTCCTCTAATAAGTTTTAGTTGGAGTATTATCAAGGCGAAGGCCCTCTAGTTTGATCTCCAACCACTTCTAACCACTGCTAACAGAGTTTGAAATTCTTCTGGACACATGCATAGAATAAAAGCAGCAAGCAAAGTTGGGCTGAACCTCTTCAAAAGAAAGGAAATAATGTTGAAAAGGACCAGACTGTTTCAGGTATGTTGATAATGCAGAAGGAGAACGGGTTAGGGTTAGGTTAAACCTAACTCTAAACCTAACCCTAACCCTAATGAGACTGAGTTGTATTTCCCTGTGCTAATGTGTCTTGTCTCTATTTCGTTCAGCAGTGAATTGACACAATGGATCAGTGACCAGGGTCCAAGCCCAGAGAACAGCAGAGACTCTTTTCCAGGAAGGGCATTGTGGCATAAAACCTTTGCCAGATTGAATTCAATTTCATGACGTCCGTGCAATATTAGTGGAAACTTGGTTTCTCAAGCACTGTCGCGTGCGCTGTGGACCTGGAGGGTGCTGGTGCATACTGGACTACGATTCGTTGAAGAAGGAGCGGGGGAAGGCTCCCTCCTTCCTGGTTGTGGTACAGTATGATATGATATCATATACTGTATGTGGCTGCATCGAACAGGACAACGACAGGAAATGTTAGATTGATTGTTGACCTGATGCAGAAGGGGAAGATGGATATACTGTCTGTGTGTCCTCCAGATGCCACCTACTTGGACTCAAGGGTTCTTGTTGTGCTACACAATTGTTCAACTTCCAAAGCATCCACGTCCCATGGAGTCCTGTGTTGGCATTTTGGTCTTCTGGACAAACTCCTGATCATATCTGACAGGACAACACAAACTCAACACTATACACATCATCAAGCAGGTCAAGTCAAGTCATCAGGCAAGGTCTCAGTGCAAATCAGACCTGGGCTACAGCCAGGAGGCTGCTAGACCAGCAAAACAACCAGTCCAGTGCCTCTGGGGGCTTCAGGTTTGGGAGTGCAGGCCACTGTAGCTCACTGGCAAGCTCAGGAGGGGGAGCGAAAGAGCACTGCTATCTAAAATGCGACCACTAGATGTCGCTGTTTCTTCTTCAAAATCTCCAAATATTACACAATTAATCCTCAAGGCTTACTGGAAGCATTTCAAAGAATATTTGGAGTGGGAACTCGGAACGCTCCTCGTCCAACAGGAAATACGGTCGCTCTTTCTTTTCTTCTTCTCCTCTCCAAATTTCCCCCAAAAACTGAAAAGAAACTCTAAGAGGAATCTAGCAAGGTCAAATCCAGGCAGAATTCTCTGCCAACTTTTTTCTACTTCTCAGCTCCATTCTTCTTCATAAGTGACACAACTTCAAGTGTGCTTGACCTACAAACATTAAAATCCTTTGAAAAGTTGGTTTTGACCCTGAGTCTGTTTGCTACTGGTGTGCTTGGAACTATTGGCTACGTCCCTGATGATACTGCCGAGAAACATCTTTCAGTCTGTGGATGCAGTTAAAGTGAGCACTGTGCGATCGCAGTGCGATCGCAGTGTGATCGCAGTGCGATCGCAGTGCCTCAGTAAACAACACTTAACGCCGTGTCTTTACCACCTCCGTCTTTACCTTTGGGCCCTTCCTTCATTCCCATTCTCCTCCTCCTCCTCCTCCTCCTCCTGCTCCTGCTCCTCCTCCACCTCCTCCTTCCCCGGCACTCCCCACCTTTCACCAAGGCTCAGTGTCAGCCAATTAGGAGAGACGATGACACTGCCCCCCCTCGGGCGGCAGAGACGGGGGCTCCTTGTTTCTTTGAAAGGCAGCGCCACAAAAGGCGCCGCTCTCCGACACACCGCGCCACAAAAGGATCACACTTCCATAATTGGCTCCCTCGGTTGACGTTCAAAAGCCGCCCCATTCTCCTCAGATTGAAGGCAATAAACAATACGGCATGAATAAAACATCCGTCACAATTATTCATGTCAGGGATATAAACAAATGATTGCCTTTTGTAAATATTTCAGTTCTATTTTTCCTGCCGCGTCGCCTGGCGTGGCCCCGCTGGAGAGGTTGAAAGGGATCGCAGACGGCGAGGATGATCATTCTCGCGCTGGGGCGTTTTGTAAAACATTAATGGGGCCAACACACTGTGCGGAAGTGGCTTTAATCTTCTGGCTGCTGGAGCCGCTATCTCCTTCACCCACCGCTCGCTCGCCCGCTAGCCCGCTCGCTCTCTCTCTCCTCTCATCTTCGCCTCTCCATCCTCGGCGCTCACCTCTGCAGCCTCCCCGCCCTGCCGCTCTCCATCCCCGCCGCCTCTCCTCTCGCCTCCCTTTCATCTCCTCCTCGCCCCATTCTCTCCTCTTTAACCCTCCTCCAGCCCCCCCCCCCCCCCCCCCCCCCACCCCCAGCCCCAACCCCTCCTCGATTGACGGATTAGGCTATCACCTCTCTATGTTCTGCAGTACATCATCTTAGATCTGGGTTATTCAAATGAGGTTTAAATCTCTTTTCCTCCTCCTACCCCTCAGCGTTCCACTTCACATTCATTTGTCACCCCCCCCCACCACCACCACCACCACCACCACCACCACCACCGAGAAGCCGGGAATCACACAAAAAAATTTTACCTAATAATATTTTGATGAGGTTTCAAATGAGGTCGCTGTCTCAATATGATGGAACAAATGCCAACTTTCAGCATTACAAGATTCTCCTCCGCCAAAGGAAACTCATTCCTTGGTTGGCATCAGGCTGTACTTTTTACTTTTCTTCTTTTTTCTTTTTCTTTTTACAGCAATACATTTGCTCTGCTCGTAATTAACGCTGGTTCTGCTTTTTTGACGGCAGGAATAAAACTCTGCTGCTGCTGCTGCTGAATAATGATTGGCTTTCCACGTTTCCACAGAGCAATACAGCGAGAGTGAGATCACGAGTTTTCACAGATTGAGTCCCAGACAAGAGATTGGAAGTCTGAGCAGGTGTGGCCAAAAAAAAAAAAAAAAAAAATCACATGGGATGTTATTCACACACACACACACACACACACACACACACACATATATTCACTTCCATCCAAAAGTTTGGACAGATTCGTCTGATTTGCTTTTCTTCCATTTTCAAGACTATTGACACTGTTTTTTGACTCTCAAGGCATCAAAACTATGAATGAACACAACAAAAATTGTGAAATAACTCCAACAAGTTTTATATTTTACATGATCTAGAACAGCCACCCTTCATATAAATTATATACAACGTAACATATTGAGGTATTGAACTTTTTTTTTCTTTTGCCGCATGAATCCACTTATCTTGCTCATATATTTGATGTCTTCAGCGTGGATCTACGGTGGAGTAAAGTGGTCAAGATGGAGAAGAAACAGGTGTGTCCAAACTTTTGACTAGTATTATATATATATATATATATATACATACAGAAATGTATACACACACATATTTCCAGTTTGACACAAGTCATCCATCTCGCACAGGATAAACGTGTCTAATCCAGAAGCCGTTCACCAGGTAATGCTTTAATACCTGAGAGTGGCTGCTCCTCATTTTATTCAGCCTTCTTCCCCTCTTTCAGCCCCCCCTCTCTCTCTCTCTCTCTCTCTCACTTCCTGCCTCCTCCCAACGCTCTACTTGGGGAGCTATGTTAATGGATTAGTCTGCTCCCTCTTGGAAGCCCCCTGAAGCGCCGTTTCTTTTCCCCATCACCGCTATTTTCCGTCTTTCCCTCTCCATTAAAGCATCTAAAAATTGTGCGGTATATTTATTCCTGGAGCATTAGCATCACAAACACTCTTCCTAGGCCATTGTTGTGCTTCAGGGGAAGGGAGAGGAAGGGAAGTAGATTACGCCTTTGCGTTTCTCCCAGGCACACTCAAAGCGTGCTTTCCAGGCTGCCTTGTGCTCTTGAGCAGAGCTTGGGGCTCAGAGAGACGCTTTTCATCCGCTCGGAGTGAAGATGGAGGTGACTTGAAGCCATGTTTCTTCAGCGTTTCTCTTGACAACATCATCTACGCCGGCTGGTAAAAAGAAATCCTAATAAATCTTATTATTCCTCCTGTGCCTTTCACGTCTTTGCCGTCATCCACACAAAAGTAGAAAATTAGGACTTTTTGTGCTACCCCGTTATTATTTTTGTTCAAGGTACAGCTCGATACTTTGAATTTAAGTACAGCAGCTTAAGTAGTTGAAACTACAAATCTAGGAAACACTGGTAGTTTGAATACATTCAAGGGATTACTCACCTTATGAGCTGCGTTTCCACGACCACTGGAGTTGTGCAAAGGCTAAATATGGCAATAAAGAACTGGACATGGAAACTCCTAAACTTCAGAAAACCTCTCAAGTATCGCAAGCAAACAAACGTAAACAAACAAAAGCAAAGAGAAATCTCGAAGAATTACGGCTGATGCGCTTGGCACCATTCAGTCGAAAAATCTGTAAATCGCAAGTGTACTTTGTCGAAATTTTAGAAATATCGCTTTTATTTTGACAAAAACTATAATGAAAACACAACCATTGACCTGCTGGGTGAAAAGACCATCAGTCAAATGTTACCGTTCACGTCATCTCAAACGAGCTTTGCGGCTGATCTCGTCGTTATGCGGGTGCAAAAACATTGCACTCTGACGTCTCTTCTAAAATGACTCGTTGTTGTTTTTGTCTGAAAACCAAATACAAGCTGCTTCTGCCACGAACAAGTGCATAACTTCACTCCCTTTGCACCGCGTGGCTCGGCAGAAATACAATAAATAAGATTCATGGTTCAGCATTTCCACTCTGGGATGAATCACTGGGATTATAAAATCATTAGAACCAAAAATGAACCTTCCTCACAATACAGGCAAAAGAAAAATGGCATCCAATTAAATGATGGTGCCATTAACCAGACAGATGCACTATAAAGTATTAAAGCCATGAATTTATGAACAGTGTGCGCATTATATCATTTTAATTATGATTACTCACATTAAGCATAAAATGTGCTCATCATCAATTTTGTAGCAAAGACTGAGCGGAGTGGGAGCTAGCAAGAGTCCAGCGGCCTCAGTCAGCGTCTCCCTCCACACTCAGCACTGACAGTGTCGTCGCTCAGCACAGACAGTGTCGTCGCTCAGCACAGACAGTGTCGTCGCTCAGCACCGACAGTGTCGTCGCTCAGCACAGACAGTGTCGTCACCCTCTTTTGACAAGCTTTTGTTTTGTTTTTCCAAATGGCATTCCAATTTCTCAACTTTGATTTGACCAAACTCATTTGACTGAGCAAGCGTTCAACCTCTGCTGCATTTGGTGTGCGGCGAGAAGTTCGACCACCACCTTTGCAACTGAGCAGCCAACTCAGCTCATCCATCCAGTTTTTCTTCCAGTTATCAAACCTTCCGTCCGGACAAAAGGAAATCTGTATTTATTTTTAGATATTTTCCCAGATTTTTGGCAATAAAACCTCTGAATAACTGTGAAACCTCTTTTCAAAGAGTCCCCAGTTCTTCCGCAGTGTCTGATAGGCCAGCATCCAGCTGGGGCTTGAACTGGGGTCTGAAGCTGTATGGCTGAGTCCCACGTATGCAAAAATCCGTGCCCGCCGTAGCTGTGGGCTATGCTTGATGGGTAAAATGCTTGTTTTTCCCCAGACTCCTTCATTAATGGGACTAATCAGCATGTGCCTCATTAATATGACTGTAATGAGTGTCCGGGCCAGTTGAAATCTTTCATGTGCTGCCACCACAGAAGAATGCCATATGCCAGAGGGCCGCAACAAAACTCTGCCTTCCACGAAAACAGACTTTGCAGACTTTGACCATGGATCTCCTCGTTTTCAAACAATAGAAAAAGCAGGTTGAGAGTCCTTGAAAGAAGCCTTCCCAGAGGACTCCAGGCTAGGACTCACTGGCGGTGCACTGGCGCTGCACTGGTGGTGGTGCGCTGTTCCTCTGCACACTGCATTCCCTCCAGTTCGGGGGGTCACCTGAAACAGTGGACGCGGCAGAACAGTTTGTGGAGATGTGTGTCAGAGGAGCCGAGCCGTTGACCTCGGATCTCCGGCGCTGGAATTTTGCCTCGGCATTTGACTGGAAAGCAAATAGCAAGTGTGATATGCAGCTCATGCAAAGCCGGGAGAATGGTTTGAATGGAGAAGAAGAGAGGAGCCCACATAATTACATCCCAATGGGGAAATTTGCAAAATTACAGCAAAAACAAAAAGGCTACAGTGCAAAAGGTCAAGAATTATATTAACTGAAGATACAGACAAAATTAAAATACTTGTAAGTACAGAAAAAAGCGAGATAAAAAAGCAAGATATTGACATATTAAACATTTGAATGTACATGTGCTACATGCTCTGCTAAACACTTTCTATTGCAATCTACATGAGAAATTTGCAGTTATTGTAGATTTTTTTTTTTTTTTGTATCCTAGTGGATGGGATTTTGCAAAGTGCAGTTGTACAGCCTGATTGCCGTAGGCAGGAATGAGCTGCGGTAGCTGGGATGGATTTCAATGGTCTCCTTGTTGCTACAAGGCAAAGTGACTCCCGACGCCCTCGTGCAAGAACACATGTGATCTTTTAAACATCTAAAACACAGGAAATGTAAAAGAAACAAACACAGTTAAATGATTCACACATGCACAAACACAAACACATACGTGTGCACGTGTGAATATAAACATTGTACATTTTTAGTTCAGTCTTATTTGACATATTTGTGCTCATATTAATACTACAAGCAGAGAACCAATGAAAAGACAAACAACTGTATGCTGGCAACTTCTCTTCGACTGCCTCCTCCAGTCTGTGTGTGACTGTTCTTGTCTTCTGGTTGTTCTTTGGTGGGATCTGCTTCCTGGACTGAAGCAGATCCCAGTTCTGCCGCCTTGCCTTTCTCTGGTGTCAAGGCGTCCACTCTCCAGGATGCTTCAAAGAGGATTGTTGCACAGTCACACTTCGTCTTCATAAATATCTGAGCATCTTCAAGACTGGAGCAGCACCAGGAGCAGGTGTGTGCCAGTGAGGTCAGCAGTCCCTCACTTTCCAAAGGCACCTCCAAACTGATTCATCAAGCATCTGTTTGGTCTCGTCGGTGGAGGCTTTCACGGCGCATTGCAGTCCCTCCACTGTTGCTCTGAGCTCCACCAAGGCAGCTGCACTGACAGGCAGCGAGGTCTCACCAGTCGCCTGCCCTAATGAAGTAAACAGCGTCGCTCCAATAAGAGCATCTGAGTGTGTTTACACAGGAAGGATGGAAAGTAAGCTGTGTGTCGAAAACCTCAAAGTGGATTCTTTTCTGTTATTATCGTGTTATTACAGTGTTATTACAGTGTTATTACAGTGTTGGCAGAGTCTCCACTGGTCTGGATCAATAATCCCCAGTCCGTCCAGTCCCAGACCGAGACCAGACCCAGTAAAAAAAAGCTTCCGAGTCCGAGACGAGACAGAGACCCTCAGGAAGTGGTCTGGAGACCAGGCCAGACCAACCTCCAGGACTACAACACTAAGGAAAGCACCTGAACCTGAGCCACGGTGAACCAAAGCAAAGCAACCTGGACGGCTCAGTAGAGGGAACCTGAGAGATGACGGCTCTGTCCTCAAGTTTCCCAACCCTAGTCATAATTAAATAGATCTAGAGGTCCGACCCACATACTGCTGAAAACTGCTCGTGAACTCTCTGAGAACAGCATGAAAAGAAAGTGGCCTCAATACTGCTGACAAACAGGAAGCTGGCACTTACCTGAGTAGAACCCTAAAGGCATCACAGTCATCATTTTTGCAACACTATCGCTGCACCACAGGGGTGCTGTATGTAATGAAGCACAGTAGGACCTAAACACAGCAATCTCAAGCAGACAGACAGACAGACAGACAGACAGACAGATAGATGGATGGACGGATAGATAGATAGATAGATAGATAGATAGATAGATAGATAGATAGATAGATACTGATCCTAAAATGGGGAAACTACACAGTTGCAGCACTAAAAAAAATACAAAACAATAAACTATACAGTAGTTTACAGTAATACCTAATATCTACGTCCAACAGACAACCGGAGCAGACGTGTAAAAAGACGGTCAGACTGAGCAGAGGCAGCAGCGATAAGCAAGGTTTTCTAAAGCATCGCCGCTTTATTTTTCCACCGAGTCCAGGAAGAAGAAGGCCCAGCAGCTCTGTCACTGCAGCGACAGTCAAACAAACTAAAAACCAGTAAAGCAACATTTCTTCCCTGGTGTGTCAGCGGCCTGCTGAAGCTGAAGGTCATTTTAATCCTGTTGGCCTCATTCAGTCTCTCTCTCTCTCTCTCTCTCTCTCTCTCTCTCTCTCTCTCTCTCTCTCTCTCTCTCTCTCTCTCTCTCTCTCTCTCTCTCTCTCTCTCTCTCTCTCTCTCTCTCCAACCCCTAGGCAGCACTTGTGCTGTGTCCTTGGACGCCGCTGCGCTCACTCTTCACAGCCGCAGTGAGTGAGAGCCACACACACACACACACACACACACACGGTCACGCGTGTCACACACGACATCATACACCCACACAGACACACACACAGCCCCTCGGGAGGGGGTAGGGGGTGTGAGCAGTGTGAGCCGCCGGCGTTCCCATCTTCCATCTATTAGAGCTTTAACAGCTCCTGTGTTTATTCCCAGATTGGTTTAACACCTTCTGCATACTGCTCCCCCTCCACCCATCACTTGCCCAATGGGGGTGAAAGTGTATAAAGTGGGTGTGAAAACACTCGGGCGACTACATGACACATATACTTGCTGGCGTCAGCCTGTGTGTGTGTGTGTGTGTGCGGTTCCAAGAGGATCAGAGTAAAGGGGTTTGACTGGCTCTCGCTAAAAAGGGGCCGGCCGGCCGGCCGGCGTTGGGTGCTATTCTTATCTGGGCACTCGGGATAAAGACAGATTGCTCGCCTTTGGTCCCAACGAGAAGGCTCGCGCCTGGGTGTCGGGCAGGATAACCTTTGACTGGCCTCGCAGTGCCGGCCTGACTAATCATCCGCTGTGTCTGAGGGCCTCTCTGCTTTCACGCGATATGGGGCTAAAAGCACTCCAGAGGAAAATACCGACGCTTGAATACATGAGACGCAAGCGGCCGAGCTCTGGAAAAAAATAAATAAATAACAGGAACACGAACAAGGATTCACTGGTTCAACGACCACGGAAAAGGATTCGAGCCGGAGGAAGAAAAAAAAATGCGACAGGAAGGAGATTTTTTTTTTTTTCAGTTGAAATTGCGTGATTAAAGTCAATGTAAACAGGAAACTGGAATAAATGGAAGGACGCCACAAGAGCCTTTCCACTTTATTCTCCACATTCCCACTTTAATCTTGGAATTTCAACTTTATTTACGTTGACTTTAATCCCGCAATTTTGACTTCAAGCGTGAAATTTCAACTATATTCTCGAAATTTCACAATTTTAGTCACAAAATTTGAACTTCCACAATTTCAACTTACACCCAAAATTTCGACTTTGATCTCGAAATTTTGACTTTATTTTCAAAATTCAAACTTTAATCTTTTAAATTACTGTTATATACGATTATTTGATTTAATTTTAATCAGGAAAACCAGCCATCCCAACATCCCGTCCATTCCAGGCCTGATTCAGGCAAGTCTTTGTGTCTTAACACCGTCAACATGCAGCAAGAAGGTCACAGGTTGGACATCCAGGTGAGGACTTTGTTTTGTAGGATTTCCCTGTGTCTGTCTGGGTTTCTCTCCGGGTTCTCCAGGTTCTTCAGGCCAACCAGCAACCATAAATTGTCCATAGAGAGAGAGAGAGAGAGAGTGGCTGTATTCCATTACAACTATACACCAAACATAGACTTCAGTTTGGGCCGTTAAACTCCTGGGTTAGTATTACAATGAATCTGTATTAATAGTAAAATCCTCCAAAAAAAAAAAATGTGTCAGTTCTGTCTTGTTTATTTTAGCTGCACTTTTTTTAACCGTGTCTTTTTTTGTTGCAGACCAGCACTAGCAGTGGCCTTGTGTAAACATCTCAGCTGTCCCCTCACACATTGAGGGCTTCAGTGGAGAAGGAAAGCAGAATGTCTCTGCCTGGTGGGACAGGATTCTTGTGTTAGTAGATCATCGCAGCCATACACAGTTTGTTCTTGAGGACAAAAACTCCCGGTTGTCTGCATCAAAGACCATCTTCATGTTGGTCTAAGCTCTTGACTGATCTTTTCGGGCAGATAAAAATTGAAAGTTCGCTGGCATTGGCTCAACTCCTTGCTATTTGCTTGAAGGGGCTCGTGGAAGATCAACTGCACGTGTATTTCCCAGGAGTCACTTGCAGTGAGGAGGTAGTACTGCAGAAGTACTACGAGTATTCGTTCTCTGCTTGTTGAGCTAAACTCATCAACTTCATCACCTTCATTGACCAACGCTAGAATGAGGAGCAGCACACACAATAAAGCTGGTGTGAGTTGGACTTTATTCCGAGATGGAGGATCCTTCACTGGCGAGGTTGAAGGAGATGAAGTCCAAACGTCTCTGAGATCAGGATCTGACTCCTTCAGAGGCCTCAGTCACGGAGAACTTCTCAAGATCTCGACGTCTGGAAGTCTGTGGAACTCGTAAACACTCACAAATATCCACACAGTGCCGAGGTCCTCCAGCCATTTCTCCTGTTTAGCATTACTGTTATCGTCCGCTGTCATTTCAGCACGCAGGTATTTTCTTTTGCACACGACGTCGTCAAACAGTACGTCGGTCTGAAGAACCCTCTTTTCAAGTCGCCCCCTCCAACGCTTTGTGGCCATTGATGCCTCCGGAGTTTAATGCAAACCACAAAAAAGACGATGGAGGAGAAAAAGTCTTTACACACACACACACACACACACACACACAGTAGACGGGTGTTTCAAAGCAGAGCCAATTGCACAGTATGAAGCAGAGAGGCGGAGAGATGAGGGGGAGAGTGCATTCCTTCCAGTCTTCAACTAGAACAAATCCAGATGTCCGTGTGGCGACAAGTAAAACAAAAGCATATCTGTATATATAACTGTTAGAGTGCCATCTGCAGTCACATGAAGTCTCTGAACTTCACCATTCAGGGAGTCGCATCACCGCAAAGACTACATTAGCCACAATAATCAGTAGCAGTGTGTGTGTGTGTGTGTGTGTGTGTGTGTGTCGCTCGCATGCCAGAAAGCCCCTTTTAATGACTTTGTGCTGATGGTGGCCAGTCTACAAAGTCAGATGGAGGCTTGCCTGTGCAAAGTTGTGAGCCGGTGGAGGAGGACGAGGAGGAAGAGGAGGAGGCTGAGGGAGGAGGAAGAGGAGGATGATTGAAAGGGGAGATGGAAAAATAGGTCACAGCTGTTCTCGATCTTTCCCCAATGCCCCCTCCCTTCTCCAAACAGCCTTCCACTACCCCGACCGACTCCCACACACACACACACACACACGCACACACACACACGCACGCACGCACGCACGTCTCGGAGTTGGTGGAGTCCCAGGCCTCACGTTTCATGGGTTTATTTTCTCAATGCAAAAGGGAAGGAAGAAAAAAGAAAGTCCACATTCCACAGGACACACGTGAGTCAGTGAAGAGGGCCGCTGGGTGGGTGGGGGGGGTCTCCACCTCGGCAGCGCTGCCTTGCAGAGCTGGGAAGCAGTGTCACCGTGTGGTTCAACTACAGCAAGTCAGAAGATCAAGGACAATCAGTGGAATCCAGAGTGAGCTCTCCTGCAGGAAGGTTGTGTGTTTCCAAGGTTCTTTAAGAAATCTGAGAAACTTTCAGTGTTTCCTAATTGTTGTTTAAATAGAATAGAAACAATGAGTTAGATTGTATCGGTGTGAAGGAAGGACACACAAGGGTCAATGGCCAATGAGCTTCTAACTCCACGGAAACAGCTGGTAACTCCACCTCTGTGCTTTTAAACTGGAATTTTCTTCTTCTGTGTAGTTATGTAAAAGCTTCATAGAAACAATGTGTCAGTCTAACCTTTGGTGTTGTTTTAAGTTGTGTACAGACTCAGACTCAGCAACTTTTAAAACAGAATTTCCCCAACGCGTCTCCAAGATGTTTTCACTTCCCTCCAGCAGCAGGAAAACGCAGCAAGTTCGACACGACACAGGAAATGAAATCACTGTTGCCCTGACAACGATTCTAATAAATAACCCTTGAAATGCACTCAGAATGACATCACATTGAATATCCAATAGAATGACTTATTACTACTTAACTACCACTGTTTGGCCTGACCAAAGATCTACTCTACGTCGTCCTGAGATCTTCTGTCTCCTTGTTGGTGCTGATGCTGATGCTGCTGCTCAGACTGAGCCTGCCTGAGGAGAGGTCGACACTGCGGTAGAGCCGCAGTTCAAAGTTGAACCTAATGGCCATTTGCACCCAACCACCCCTTTGTTTTTACCCCCCCAACCAACAACCAACATATGGGTCCTGAGCTGCGGACAGCAGTGAAGGGTCTCCAAGGAATTTGATGGTCCACTTTACGCTTCCATCTGTCCCAGTCTTCCAGCTTCAAGGTTGGATCTCCATGCAAGATATTGGACATATATTCATGTGTGTCCATTGGTACTTGCTGAAATGTGATACATTAGAAAGAGATTTTTAGTTGAATGTAACCAAAATCTACGTGATTTGTTTCCCAATTTGGGTTCAACAAAGAGCATCTATCTTCAGTAGCCATGACTGGAAACAGATCTTGCTCTTTCTCCCTAGTGGATCCTGGATGTATCAGTTCTATACTGAAGCTGACGTTCATCAAGTTGGTGGTGCTGGTTTTGTCATAGCAGTCATAGTATTATTTTCAATGCTGTTTGTGACGATAGCTTAGGAAGGGAGAGAGATTCTTCAGTCAGCCAAGAATGTATTGCAGCTTTTTGGTCTTCCCTCCACTAGAGGGCAACACAGGGGAAACTGAAAGATAATTTGGTAAGGGGGGAAAAAAAGTGCAAAGAGCAGAATATGAATACAGAGGTGAAAGCAGCCTGGATGGAGACAGTCATCCCGACAGCAGCTATAAACAGGAAATAAAGCTGACTCTCATCTTCAGCGTAAAGCAGAGACCTTCCAAACACCACCAGGAAGCCCCGCCCAGCAGAACAGAGACCCCACAAAGCTGCCGTTGGCAAAGCAATGACACAACAACAAAAAAATCTGCAACCATTTGCAAAAAAACAAATAAATAAATAAATAACTGTTAGTGTTACCACACATTTGCAAACAAAGTTGTAACTCAGCTGTGAGACCAGGATGTCACGGCAGCTCTCCCTCAAACTCACACAGCCACTGAGATGGGCCGCCTCCAAGCTTGCGCTCGCGTTGCTGCTGAGAAAACAGGAGATGGCTGCAGCTCACTCCCTCCTGCCAAAACACGGGGACTAATTGAACATATGCTTCCCACACATAGTCGCTCATTAGAGGAGCGAGTGTGAAGGAGGAAGGAAAGGAAGAAGAAGAAGAAGAAGAAGAAGAAGAAGAAGAAGAAGAAGAAGAAGAAGAAGGCGGTGGCAGGAGGAGTGAAGGAGAGGAGATGTGAAGTTTCCTTCAGGTGCTAAACTCTGCCGACGATCCACTTCCTCAAGTCCACCCGTCTGCCATTCATGGTAAAATACCCCAGGCTACGACTTGCAAACACACACACACACACACACACACACACACACACACACACACACACACACAGAGAGAGAAGGCATGATGCCGAGATGAGATGAAACACCGCCAACTTGCTAACTAGCTGTGTTTGTTGCGATGAATCCTCGTCCCCAGCAGCCACTGATGATTGCACATCTGACTGCTGTGGACTCCAATTAAATCACAGGTGTCCAACTCTTTTTTTTCAGTAAATATTAATGTTGGACCCGGACTGCGTCCAGGTTTTAATTTTTCTTTGACTCCTCCCCTTGGTTTGGCTCTCATTCCAAGTCCTGCTTTCTCACCAGGTTAATGACACGTGTTATTACATTGGCTCAAGGTCTCAACCTCAAGTCATGCTTAGCTACTCGATGAATCAGTTTACATTTAGTTTGACTACATCCACAACTTCACAGCTTTCTATTGACTGACCACAAAAAAAAATGGATCAATGATGATTGTAAAGTCTGCGTCTGAGCATTTCCAGCCTCTGGAAGCACCAACGATTCCTCAACGTATAAATTCTGTAAGTTCTTTGCCGCGTATAACGAGGAGATTTGAACTTCTGCCGCTGCTGCTTCGCCTGATGTGAAGCAAACGTGGTGACGGCAAATCAAGGCTTATTTCTTCAAAGGCCCGAAGACGTCACCGGTGACGCTCAAAGACTCTGCTGCTTCAGGAGGCGCTCGGCGAGCTTCATGAATATTCACGACGTGATGGATTCGCTCATTCTTCCGTGGGTTTGTGTTGGAGTTTGCCAAGTGTGTGTGCAACATGTTGGACGGTTCTGGTCAATTGTGATGTTTGTTAAATGGAATCTAGTTACGAGGTTCGCGCTCTCTACTCACGTTAAAAACATCTTCAGCGTTGTTTTTTTTACTTGATATATCACAATCTTTTCTTGGATGTGAAGGTGAAGTGTTGTGTTGTGTTGTGTTGTGTTGTTGGGCAACAGCTCCTCACACACACGCTGAGGCATTTTCCATCACTGCGTGAAATATGAATGAGGACCAGCCAAGGTGTGTAGTTTAGAGTCAATTACGAGCTTCACAATCAGTGGAAGTTCTCTGAAGGCTCTGAAGGCTCCTCCTCTCTCAGGAACCAGCCTGATGTCTGCTCTCATCGAATGGTCACATGGCCATTCAACACGTTGCATCATGCAGGACGTCTGTGGCAGAATGACACTTTTTCACTTTTCAAACATGGAAAGACTTTTGCAATATTTTAAAACTCACCTGTCTATCTTCTGGGGGCCGTGCTGGGCTCGAGGCCACTTCCAGGCAACACATCAGTGGCCGGAGCCCTGAGACACCAGCACCCTTTGGAGAGCGTGGTCTCCACCACCCAGGATTGACCCTAAAAATAAAAAAAAGGCAAAATAATAAAGGAATGCTCGATGGAAGAGCTAATACAGCTCAGCTGAGCACTCCCATATCTATGTTGAGGAAGCTGTTTATCAAGTATATTTAAAATAAAACTAGTGCTGCGTTATCAGCGCACACACAAACACAAAAAATAATAATAATAATAAAATTTACTAAAATACCTACAAAAAAAAACTCCAAGATAAATATCCTGGATGAGCCTCCAAAATGTTAGGTCCTGGACTGACTGGGGGTAACCAGGACTAACACAGTGAATTAAGAAGGGGTTATAGAAAGAATAGAGCGTGGCAGGTATATATACAAATAGAGTATATTTTTAACTGCGATGAACTGGCGACTTGTCCAGGGTGTCACCCTGCCTTCACCCTAAAAAAGCTGGGAGAGGCTCCAGCAGACCCCCGAGACCCTGCATAGGAATAAGCAGCTATAGAAGATGGATGGATGGATGGATGGATGGATGGATGGATGGATGGATGGATGCTTTATTTTTAATAAGGCTAAAACAACACGAGGCGATTCTGGCAAAAACCAAGACCGATGTAAATATAAATACATAAAATACTAAATTAGCAGGGCGACACGGTGGCGCAGTGGTTAGCGCTGCCGCCTCACAGCAAGAAGGTCTTGGGTTGGATTCCGGGGCCTGGGCCTGTGACCTTTGTGTGTGGAGTTTGCATGTTCTCCCCGTGTCTGCGTGGGTTCTCTCCGGGTTCTCCGGCTTCCCCCACACTCCAAAAACATGCATGTGAGGTCAATTGAACATTCTAAATTGTCCGTAGGTGTGCATGTGAGTGTGAATGGTTGTTTGTCTCTATGTGGCCCTGCGATGAACTGGCGACTTGTCCAGGGTGTCACCCTGCCTTCGCCCTAAGACAGCTGGGAGAGGCTCCAGCAGACCCCCAGGACCCTGAATAGGAATAAGCGGGTATAGAAGATGAATGACTAAATTAGCAATACTAAATAAATATAAAAAAAATACTAATAACAAACAAAAGTCCAAAAGTCATCTAAACAGCTAACCACTGAGCATTCATAAGAAAAAACTAAATGCTACACACCAAAACAGAGCACACGAGGCAAAAACACTGTTGGCTGGTCAAGCAGCTGCTGCTGCCGCTGCCGCTGCTGCTGCTGCTGCTGCTGCTGCTGCTGCTGCTGCTGCTGCTGCCGAGTTGGAGACAGAGAGTGAGTTGCAGATCCTCCGCCTGCTTTCATACTGCCAGCTCTCTCCAGGTGATGTTGATCCTGCAATTAGACACAGCACACACACACACAGCACACTCCACACAGACGCATGGACACACCCACTCACACACAGCACACTCTCTGACAACTCAAGCCCCACAATCACTCTTACAAGACACATACACGTAACACTCTGTGTGGATACATCTGGGGGGTGAGGGGTCGGGGGGTCGGGGACCACCTCATGAGAGCAACCCAACCTTTCAGCCACAGGTGAGAGGTTTCTCCAGGTGGAGCTGTTTCCATCACCAGGTTTCATGGCCATTTTTAGCTCGTGAGACATTTTCTACTGACTGTCTGTCACCTTTGACCAGAGCTGCCTGCACTGCCCCTGCAGGCTGACTTTGGCTCTGACTCTGACTCTGACTCTGACTCACTGTCAGTCCCCAGCAACTCCATCGGCAGACACATTCAGCTTTCTTTCATAGGAGGATTTCTGCAATGGAAATCATGTTGTTATCAGCAATGCAAATACACACAGCGGTAGAACAAGCGAGTAATTCTGGAGGCCTACAAGGTTAAAAAAAGGCATGACTGAGAGGGTGGACGCTTCAGAAATGGAGCGAGAGAGAGAGAGCGTGTGTGTGTGTGTGTGTGTGTGAAGGATGGTGTTCATGTCCCATGGCAACCAGACGGTGGAGGTGCAGAGGGTGAAAAGATCGACTTTGAAGACAAGTCAATTAAATGAGATGAAAGTTGCACCATGTGGTCGTCTGCAGATGCAGAGGAAATCAAGACGTTTTTTTGGCCTGAGAGTGTGTAGTTTGAAAAAACTACCGTGTTCACTGGCGTTAGGAGGAGTTCACGGCACTGAAAACAAACTCTGACTTACTTTCCTCTTCTTCGTAAAATGATTCCGTACGTCCGTCCCCTCCGTGGGACGGTCAGTCGGGAACGCGAGTGGTGGCGACGCTTCGGAGAGAGCAGGAAGATGCAGAGCGGGATGGAAGATTGATGAATGGGAAGCGGATTAAAAGGCTCATTATAAAATGATCTCAGAAGGAAGAAACGATGCTGAAGAGGCTCGTTCAAGCAGTTCAGTCGACGCAATTAAAGGTCTGGTGTGGACAATTTGCCTCAATTTATCATTTTCATATCGGTGAAAGTTTAATGTACTGCTAATAAATACATCAACAGCTAGGTATATATACTCGCAGTACAATAAAAGTAATTTAGTTTTCCTTCCCTTCTCATATATTTTTTCATATATTATGTATATTTCACTGGTGTTTGTTCACTTATCCTATTTTTTTATTTTTTATTTTTTTATTTTTCTTTCGTTTGTTTTGGTTTTTGCATCCCTTTTATTTTCTCATTTTCTTTCATGTTCAAAATAAATAAATAAAATGAAATATATACAAGAACATACACGGATCAATAAGGGTCTTGCTCCCAGTTAGCTTGCTCCCAGTTAGCTTGCTCCCAGTTAGCTTACTCCCAGTTAGCTTGCTCCCAGTTAGCTTGCTCCCAGTTAGCCTTAATACGAAACACGCTGTCAGGTGGGCCACCTAAAATACACACTGGACCTCTGCGCAGGCAACATCGTGTCCTGTTTGTAACAAAGCAGAGTTTTTCAGCATCTCCTCCAACTGAGCCAAGGTGGACATCAAAAATCTCATCAGTTCGCCATCGGAATCTAACAGCCACTAAAGCTCAAACCGAGTGGATTTCAAATCAGTCCGTATCTGTTTTCATTGCGGTTGTTGTCGAGCGAGCAAACGGCTCTTGCTGTGTGAGTCTGTGTTGATCAGCTGATCAGCATCCCTGAAAAGCATTCGCCGTCGGCCGCTGGCAAAACTGCTTCAGCGCCGCTGTGACGGGGCCACGCCGTCGTAATTAACGGCAGTCCAAGTGAAATACGCTGCAACGGCTGCTCCACGCTGCCGCTTCAAATTGCGGTAAAAGCTGTCTCGTCAATTGGACTTTGAAAAACTTTGAAAGTCGGAGCTCGCGGACGGAGAGAGATACTTATTGGAGGTAATGAGTTTCCAATCTGTTGAAGAATGGCTATTCTGATAAGAGTCAGGATGAGTGAAGCCGCGGAGGAAGGCGAGATGGGAAAATGGGACGAAATAAGGCGCGGAATATTCCGAGCATCTGTTGTCGAAGCGGATGATAATGCCTCATTATTGCGGTCATTAGGGAGGAGGAGGAGGAGGGAGGAGGAGGATGAAAAGAGCTGCGAGAGGAGAGGGGGCAGCATGAAAGGCAGGGGAAACCAGGAGGCACATTTACAGTACGGTCAGTGAGAAGAAGAGAGGAAGAGAGGAAGAGGAGGAGTCACAACTCCGGGTCTGAAGGACGGAGCTCGGCTTTTAAAATATTAGTCTGTGTTGATTCCTGTTGGAAATGTTGCCGTTCTCCAGCAAGTTATGATAGACAGATAGATGGATAGATAGATAGATAGATAGATAGATAGATGATAGATAGATATATAAATAGATAGATAGATAGATAGATAGATAAATAGATAGCTAGATAGACAGACAGACAGACAGACAGATAGATACTTTAATAATCCCATTGGAAAAATTATACATAGGTTCAGCAGGGAAAGTCTAAATCATGGTGTGAGATCTAAACAATATGTCTCAGTAAAAAACAAGAGAGGGCAAAGCAAAGAACATTTATGGCGATTTTAGTGTTTTGTGTATGTAGGGGGCGCCTGTTCTGACCTGCGTGCAAAATTTGGTAACTTTCGTAGGATGTTAAGGGGTCAAAATTGGGATGGAAGCTGCGTAAAAATGAGAATAAAAAAAAAATAAACGGAAGAAATACAAACCGGTCGTATCGCTGGGGCTCAGTCCCCAATTTAAGCAAGAACATTTTAGATTTATTTTTAATTACAAAAAAAAACTCCACGTCCACGTCCACAGCAAGATGATGTAAAAGCTTGCGGGTTGTGCAAAAACACACTTGAAACAACACAACTCTGCAAGTCGAGGTTCACCATCTGATCCAGAGTGCACTTTGATACTCTGAGGACTTCATGTACAGCAGGGCAGAAAATAAACACATCACTTGTGGGATAAAAGTCATTCATCATGCATCAGGATGGCACCAATACCAGGAAGTCAGCGACCAATTAGACTCTCAGGTGTAAAACACAGCAAGAAGCTTCTGCAGGACGAGTGGATGCTGCCCTGCCTGCCTGCCTGCCTGCCTGCCTGCCTGCCTGCCTGCCTGCCTGGGAGCCGGCAGCAGAGCTACAAGCAGCTCCGAAATCAACACCACTGCCAGATGAAAGAGCTGAAGGAGGAACATGACGTGCCCAGAAAATGATTTTTGCAAAAAACCTTTGAGCCGCTATGCTAATGAAGGGAATCCAATGCCAAATCCAAAAAATGAAAGCGCTCGCACAGAAAACAGCTTTGATTCAGAAACAGATGCGGCGTTTTTCTGGTGACGAACCTCTAATTATGTCGGCCTGCCTGTTGGAACAATTGTGAATTAAGTCTGTCAGAGGCCATAAAGAAGATTATCCGGCTGATATGGAGGAATATCATAGAATTGTTGACAGAACTTCTGCAGATCATTTAACAACATCATCAAGGCAGGCAGAACACAGCCGTCGCCTTCTAATCTAATATAATCCGATCAAGAACATCCAATGGTTTAGGTCAGGGGTGTCAAACATACGGCCCGCGGGCCGGATCAGGCCCGCAAACGTTTTTTTTTCGGCCCGCGAGATGATTTTGCAACATATAAAAACTGCAATTTTTCAATGAAAGAAAGTGCCGTTCTAAATGTGTCCACTTGGTGTCGCAATATCGTTTCTGCTTAGCAAACAAACTCAATACTGGGTCTGAGCAAATCGGCACACTCACGCCTCCTATTGGCTGCCCTCACTGCCTCAGAACGTCTCCTATTGGCTGCCCTCATTGCCCCAAAATGTCTCTGTTGAAACAGACAAAGTTGATGCAGAGCAGTGTTGCCAACTTGGCGACTTTCTCCCCCAAAAAGTCGCTATTCTCCCCATGGTGTTGTTACGTTGCGATCAAGTGCAAATTGTCAATTATGCAAATTAGACGATGAGGTCATTTGGCGACTTTCAGGACAGCCAATAGTGACTTTGCTTACTGAGGAGTTGGCAACACTGATGCAGAGTGCAGAGTCCTCAAAGAACACGAACAAAGTAAAACAAAGAAAACAACTGGAAGTTGTCGTTATTTTTACGTTATTATCACCATGCCATGATTTTACCGGTCCGGCCCGCTGGGGAAGAGATTTTCCTCTACGTGGACCCTGAACCAAAATGACTTTGACACCCCTGGTTTAGGTGGTTTATTAATATCTGACTATTCATCTCATGCTGCACATCAGGAAAACAGACTTTTTCTTCAGTGTTAAAATCTTAAACGTTGACATCTTTGACTTGCAACGGCAGCCTTTCTTGTTTTTCTTGCATTTATTAATTTCCTGATTGTAAAATAAATAATGGCCAGCGCCACTGGTGTGTGAGCGTGTGAATGGGTGAATGGGAGGCCAGTGTAAAGCATCATAAAGGTACTGGAAAGCACTATAGAAGTGCCGTCCATTCACCATAGTGGAGCAGAAGGGTGAAGTTGGGGCAGGTTATTAATGTTTGTAATAATCCAGTTATAAACATATTTGACACGACTTGATGAAATGTGAGGATATTGAAGTTGAGCTTGTTTGTCTGATGGCTGCGGTTGGGGTTTGTCTTGTTGTCTTGTTGTCTTGCTGTCTTGTCTTTGTTTGGGTTTTGTGTCGTTCCGGCAAAAATGTCAGTTGGAAATAATGAAAAGTGAAAGTGAGAAGCCTGGCGAGGGCGGTCACGTCTCGCAGGGCAGGTTGTCCCGATGAAGCGCTCTGTTTGCTTTGCTGTCTGCTCTATTATCTGCTGCTGCTGCCGCCGTATCAGCTGCACGCCGAGTGTTGCGTGGAGAGCCGGTGTGACAGCGCTGGGTTGGTTCTGTTGGTGAGCCGCTCCAGGCGCCACCGTGCTGCAGTGGACGGATGCTTTTGCTGCCACCTTGTGTATGTTTCCCAGTCACGGTGAGACAGAGATACGGCGAGTTGACGTGGTTTTCGGGAGAGCGGCCCGATCAACGTGACATCCTGCACACGCGTGTGGAACGTGCCTGCCTCGGTGGCCAGAAGGCTGAGAGGCAGAACCACAGAGAGCCCAGCGCAGCAGGAAACGACCACGCGGCCGCTGATCTCTGCCTCGCATCCTCACAGGGTTCGGTCCTGATGATATGCAGCCGCAAAAAACACAAGCAGAAATACGCCACCTGCTGAGTCAAGAGTGCAGAGACCAATTCCAATTCCTCCCTTAACTCCTCAATCTCAACAACGCGCGAGTGCTGTCCCGATTCTCAGAAGGTCCAGTTGAGGGACCAGTTTCAGGGCTGCATCGCCCTCAATATTGAGATTCTCCGGCACCACCCTTGGCAGTCAGGGCTACCCAGAAGGCATTGTGTATTTTCGCCAAGACCTCTTTGAAAAATGGCGATGAAAAAAGCGAGCTACAAATGGAAGTATTTTCTTAGTTAATAAAGATATAAATATTACCAAACCATTGTATTGTCTTAGTTTAAGACTTTTTATGGATTATTGACATCGTTGTTGCGTAACATTTTTTTTTTTTTAACTTTACGATGTTTGTCAGCCGGACCGGCGGTCCCGGCTTCACGTTACTTGTGTACCTCGTTGTGTAGCGACGGAGGACTTCTTCTTTTTCGTCGTCTTCTTCTTGACAGACTGGACGTAGCTTTGGCGTAAGGCCGCCCCCCCACAGTCTGAAGACGTAACTGCACTTAAGGGGTGTCCCATTTCTAAGTCACAAGATAGCCCTGACACTTATTTTGGAGGGCCAAAGATTGAGGGTTAAGGGCGAGGGTTGAGATTGAGGGGTTAAGGGAGGAATTGGAATTGGCCCCAAATTGCAGTCTGGTAAGCTGGTGAGCTGCAATTTGCACCCTAGATGGTTGGATATGAACACCAGGGTGGTTGCTTGTGTGGCAAGAACGACCTCGAGAAACCTGAACCTTTGTATAATCTGCATTTCTTTCATTTCAAACAGGGAAACTCTGGCCTGCTACCTGGGAGGACTTTTCATTTTATACACAAGACAATGTTCAATGTTTCTCAATGCAGGAGCTTCTGGCAGTACGGATTCTGACGGACGCACTGAGCGACGTCAGACAAGTGGAAGGCGGAGTTATAGCACTTGGGCTAACCGGTTAGCTGTGGTAACTTGTTGTGGTATTCTAGGGGGTCTTGGAAACACAGCTGGTGACTGAGTGTGATAACCCTGGCACGTAGTGTAAAAATTTCATAAAATGAAGAGCAAAAGGCAAAATTCCACTCTCTAGCGCCCCCTGGAGGCGTCCAAAAATTAAGCAATGACCCTAGCTTCCACTAGGAAGGTCGAAAGCCCGACATTTCGTACGCTCTAACTTTTGTCGCCCGACAAACAGGAAGTGAGTTATTATTATTGTGATTCTCTTGTTCTGGAACCACGTGGCCGCACTGCCGGCTCACTGCAACTGGAGCAGCTTATTTTTTTTTGCTTTTTCTGCTCTTTCTGAGCGAGTCTTTGGGCACAAGAGGCGTCAGCCGAATGTCAACTGTGTAACATGGAAATGTAACCTCACATCATATATTCTCCTACACTGTGCTGCTTCTCCTCACGTTCTTCATCACCCCCCCACCACCCGACATGTCAGCCTCCCCTTTCACCATCTCTCCTCCACCTCATCTCGCCTTCCCACCTCATCCTCCCTTCCCTCCCTCATTCTGAGAGAACAACAAAAATCAAGTCGACAGCAGTGACAGGTGACGCTTTGGATGAAAGGGCCGCCGCTCCAATGGCTGTCACAGTGCTCAGCAAGAGAAGTGAAAGAACCAGTGGAAGAAAGGTTTGAGTTGGAGGGGAATAAAGCGGCTGAGGAAGGAGCGGAGGTGGAGATGTGAAGTGAAGTGGTGGAGCGTCGCCCTCGGGGGCTCGCAGCCTCTAATTGACTGCAGTAGGTTGGCAGAGGCTCTTTGTGTCTATGACTTCAAACACAAACTCAGATTATTATTGTGGTTAATTCACACAGTTATGATGGAGAAACTCGTCATTTTCAACCCCGACAATTTGAATCTTTACCCCCCAAAGACCTTCATACACACTCTGAAGTTCCAAGTCCAGCGTTTCAGGCAATACTGCTGCAGATTCTTCAATCAAATTAAATTCTTTCAATCATATGTAAAATAAAATATGTGAAACATGCAATATTTAAGCAAGAAAATTAAACAAAATCATCTGCATAGATGACAAACTTTTCATATTCAAGGAGGAGGAAAAAGAAGTCAAGAACTTTTCTGGTCCCAACCTCCTTTTTCTATTTCTATATTTTTTATACCAAGCAAGAAACTTTAATGAATGAAAATAAAGAATAAAAAGTGTTGACGGCCAGAGTCAGAGACCAGGTCTCAGTCACAGCAAACTAACGACACGGAATCAGGACAAGCTGCTGTTCGTTTGACAAGCGGTTTGTATTTCTTTTGGAGTGCTCGACGACAAAAAATTGCTTTTGCTATTCAACTATCAAAGAGAGACCAGTGGCTTTAAATCAGATCTGCAGCCTGCTCAGCACGGCTTGTCCTGTGTGGAACCAGAGTAGCAACGCCAGCCTTTCAACCGTGCTGAATAAAAGCACAAAACTAACAACCGCAGTCGCTGTCAGTTTTAATAAATCACAGTCGGCCGCTGGAAACTGCTGCCTTCGGTCAGAAATACAGATTAACCGAGCCAAAAGCACTCAAGGGACTCATGGTGGAGCTACTGGAGGAGCTACAGCTGCAGGATCACCTCACGGTACCACGGGTTGTATCCAAGACTAGCCAGGAAGCTAGCCAGACAGGACCAGGAGATTGAAATTGGTCAACGGCCACCACATGCAAAGCAGGCATGGTCCTGCTAATTGCCTCTCGACTCTGCAGCTATTCTTGCTTCTGGACTGGACCGGTTCATCTCCAGGAAGTGCAGTTGACTTGGAGATACGCGGTGACGAGTGCAGATTCAGTCAGGGGGAATCTCAACACAGGTCATTACAAAGACAATGTAGCATTTCTAAATAAACCAAAGTCTACGATTGCATTTAACTTTTCAAAAGAGACAAAAGGAGCTGCTGCCAGTTGTTTCTAGAAGACACCGACAGCAGAAGCCCCCTGGTGCTGGAGGAAGCAGTGCAGCCAGGAGACAGATCAATGATCAGAAACATCTACAGCAACACGTGTCCTCTTGTTGCTCCTCTGCTTCCGACCAACACGCATTCTTTCATTATTGCCGATAAATAAATCAATGCATACACACATACTGACACGCTGCACCCTGTCAAGCCCTGATTGCTTTGCCCTCTGGACTGAATTCACCGCCATGCGTAATGCATGAGCTTTAGTTGAATTATTAGTATGTTTTATTCAGACTGACACAACCCTCCTTTTGGTGGGGGTGGGGGGGCAGTGGGCTGGGGGGGGGGGGGTATGAACAGGGTTCTGGTGGTGGGAGCAAAGTGCCTTGGCACTGTGGAACACCGTGTGGATTAATTAGTAATAGGGAGTGTAAGGTGGAGGAGATGTAGCGTTAATGGAGACAAGCTGAAGGCTACGGATGCTTGAAAGCCGCTTCCTTTAATCTTCCAGCGCAGCGACGACGCCACAGTTGAATCCTCAGGTCAGTGAAGAGACGCTCAGCAGCTCAGCCTTGGGTTCCTCCAGAGACGCTGCAACAAGAAGCAGCGTTTGACTCCTCAATGGGAACTGTGGGCTTCCGCCGACGTGCACACACTGCGTCGACACAGGTCTCAATGGTGCATCCCCCGAAGGTGGAGAGCAGTGATCCAGGTGGCTTGGAGATGAGAGACTAGCGAGGGTGAGAGTGTTGGAGAGAGAGCTGCTTCAAGATGTTCCTCAACTTCCCTCTTTTCATTTGGAAATTAGAACTGAGGTCCGTGTCGGTGAAGCCGCTGGCAAGACTGTCCCACCGCTTTGGACTGCGCAGACGTACTGTAGTGGCCACTGCACCGCAGGAGGTCACAGCACAGCACAGCTCCGTTCTTGCTGAAATATTTTCCTTCAAAGCGGACTGGTTGATCCCAGACTTTAAAAACAAGGCAGAGATTCTTCGAAATACCTTCGAACAAAGTTCTTAAGCTATCCTGAAGTGCAGTTCCAGAAGGTTCCTGTTGGTACACCAACATATATTGTCAAGAATTGTCAACATATTCATGAATGAGTACATCTTGCAGGTGGATCATTTTGACTCGGCCGTTTTATAAGTAGCTTGCATGCTGAAAAAGTTTGCGCACCCCTGATCTTAGCAATCATGTCACCAAATAACATCAGGACAGTTTTACTAATGTTTGTTGTTTGTTGCGTAATATTAATTTCCCAACATGAACAACAGGCGAACTGACTGACTGACTTCTTCCATGCTTTTTGCCTCCTATTGTTTTGTTTCTTGTTTGTCCATATTTAAGTGTCAGTTGGTTACCACAGATGGTTAACCGAGTCCTACTGTCGTTGCAGTCTCATGAGTTAACCAATATCAATTTCTAATATATATAACCGGGTCCACTGACTGCTGGTTTATCCTATTGTTGTGGTGAGGCAGTACTTTGTCAACCAAGTCGACCGCGGTGAAGTAGCGGCGCAGCGGCACCCGGTAGCGCTGACCTAATTATCTCTCCCTGGGCTGCCGCTAATTACACTCACACTGAGAGCTCCTCTCATCTCCACCTGGCAAATACAGGTCTGCTTGCTTTGTAGTAAATTAGAGTGGCTGAAGCTCATAGTGAACCAAGCTGAACTAGAACCTTGCCAGACTCCATCCAGGCAACCATTGTCTGCGTCTTTTTATGAGTCCCGCTCTGCAATTTGTGAAAAATGTTCTGTCTGTGGCGTCGTTAAAGCGGCTAACTGCTCATAAGGTGGTGATTATGTCGTCCCTTATAGCGTCGTTATGGGGCCCCCGAGGACACATTAATGAGCGGCAAATGATAAGTTTTCTACTAAAGTGCAATGAAAACGTGAGTGTCATCGTCTCCACTTCCCGAGTCTTTGTCCGCGTGTTTGCAGATGATGATCTACTCTCCTGATTGGAAGCCCTCAGCAGTACTGCACTACTGTAGTACTGCAGTACTGCAGGTTGCCCTCGTTTCCATGAGCATCTGACCACACCTGAGAACACACACACACACACACAATCTGTTGCACATTCGGAATGATTCTGCCTGTGTGTGTGTGTGTGTGTGTGTGGTAAGGTCTAGCAGATGGTCAGCTCAATGGTGCATATGTTGTGCTCCTGCTCCTCCAGGAGGAACAATTAAAAGGCATTACGCTGTTACTCTGTTTACAACTTTCTTTATGCTTGGCTGTGAACCCCGGGCTCACGATTCCCTTTTTTTTTAGAAATATGGAGCAGATCAACAAATGTCTGTAAAAAGCCAATGAGTTCCGCTGGTGGAGCATAATGAAGCCGTTTCACACAAAATAAGGGACACCTTGCGTTTAATGTCACCGATGAGCGATTAAAGCCGTATTACGCAAGAGCAGAAAACACATTGCGTTACGTGTGACTGCTCGCCTACCTTACAGACACAGCAGCAAATAAAAAGACAAATTGAGACATAAAGTACACTCGTAATAACCACTTGGGGAAAACTGCATCACTATTTGAAAGAAGAAAAAAAGCAGAAGCTGCAGAAACGTTTGTTCAGATGACGTCCACAACGATTGTAAACCACCGAGGTGCCAAAATCAAAGCGACGCGTCGTTAAACCTGAGTGTAATATTTAGTTTCCTGTTGCAAGGCAACGTCTGCTCTCAGACACTGTGGGTCACATGGTTGGGGATGCGAGATGTTTTTTTTTCACTGTTGCCAATTCCCAGCAGATACCAAGTGACGAGGTTAAATGATGACACGGTTGATATGACCCATGTATGCTGCGTGTGTGTGTGTGTGTGTGTGTGTGTGTGCCAAATATCTCCGTGTCGTGGACGTTGTTGAGTACGACATGTAAAAGCGGAGTTGAGCGCACTGTGAAAACACATCCTTGTTCCCATCGCTCCTGTGCTGTTAGGTGTCTGAGATGTAGGTGGACGTCACATGAGAGAATCCTGCTCCACCTCAAGTGAAGTGCGGTCTCTTGCTGTGTCTCAATTCAGGGTCTGCATCCTTGAAGTACGCATTTTTGAAAGGAAGTTGCGTCATAGCACTGCGCGAAGGCTCCTCCCATTTCCCAGAAGTCCTTCGGACGCTCCAAATGCGTCCTGGGAATTCACCCTCGTTTTAGCCGATTTCCAAGGCTACACCGCTACTATCCTTTGCCTACTTGTGTATCCCATGATGCTTTGCAGAAGTCAGCTGAAATTAGCGCCATCTACTGACAAAGACACTTTGTATAAATTGAAGTATTGAAATTTCACATAAAATATTCAGTTTTTAACATCGGGTTTTTACTTATTTGAACATCCAACGCCATCGTTGGATGGCGAACCAATGATTAGCTTGATGCTATGAAAACGTCACTTCCGGGGGTTGGCCAGCAGGAGGGAACGGCGGTGACGCAACGAGTTGCGAGTACACTGAAGGCTAGACCGTCCCGTGTGGTTACCGGGGAGGCGGGGTTTGGTCCGTCCTAGGCTGAGTCCTCTAAGAACGCTTCCTTCATACGGAGGACACTCCGTTCGAAGGGTGCAGACCCTGAATTGAGACACAGCATCTGATCCATCCTGGGCTACATGTGAAGAGCCTTTGTATAAGGAAACATGCAGTACAGTCAGATGAAGCAGTCGGTGCTGATGGGGTTCCTCTCCCTCAGGGGAAGCAGATGGGTGGAGTTAACTGAGTTACCCCATATAGCTAAGTGGGCACGTCCATTTAAAGGCAGTTATGTTTAGTATATATGTTCCATTACTACGTTTCCCTCCTAGTCATTGGTTCAAAGACATGTGTCCGTGGTGTTTGCGCTGCATCGTTGGAGTTCCCTTGGGCAAAAAATCCAGGTGCCTGATCCATGCCAGACTACTTTTGGAATAAACTTGGTCCAATACAATCCAGTCAGTGTCAACGAGGGTTCCTTCATCATCTTCCCATCACGGCTGCCTGACAAACCTCCACAGTGGTGAGCTTGAGGAAGAGAGGGTTCGTCCAGCCATGGGTTGGACAACTCATTCTGGTCAAATCTCGTCCTGCTAGAGTTGACCAGAATTCCGGCTTCACACCATTCAATGGAAACTCCTGCAAATCACAATTGTACTGTAGAAATTTTAGGAAAATGGCTTTTATTTTGGGAAAAACTGTCCGCAGGTCCACGCCAACCTGGGCCGTTGCCAAGCTTTGGGATCAACGCTCCACAAGAGGGAAAATTCTTTGGAAAGGCCTTCCCGGACCATGCGGCTGAATACTTTGATGCCATGGATCAATGAGAGGAATGATTTCCTGTCTGGTCCAGATCAGTGCTGTGATTGTTGGTGACCATGTTGTTGTCCAACAGGGGACAAAATTCATGTTAGAGGAACACATGTGGGGATAATGTCAGTAAATCTGCGTAACATTACAGAAATTGCTTCTCCCGAGCCAACGTGTCTAACAAATCATATACATTGGCGTGCAATTTTTATATTACATGAGGTCCCCTGGTACTTCTAATCCCTCATGAATAAGGCTTAACGGTGTCTGTGGAAAGAATGCATGCTACCAGACCTGGTTTTTTTTTTTCCTTCCTGAATCTTCTCTCTCGGGATTAGTCCCTAAAAGGTCTGCCACTGATTTGTTGTGTCCCACGGAAGCCTGAGGGAGGCGGGTGGGCGACTTGCCTCGGCGCTGGGTATTGATGTTTGTGATTCCTGTTCTGTCCTACTTTTCCAAATCACCCAGAAAAACCATGTCGGCGGAGGAAAGTTTGCATTTTCTCCTGATGTTTTTCCCCGGCTCCTCCGCCGTCCTCACCCTCCATAAACCTCACTTTGCTTCAGTCAATCCCCTCGCTATCTCCCTCCCTCACATCCCTTGATAAAATACATCTCTTTCAAGTGGTGTGTAAGGGTGAGCCGTAGCAGGGTTTGACAGACTCTGCACGTCACTGTCGCTGTGATTTCAGCCTGGGCCTTTTTGAAGTCACTTAGAGATAAACACATTTTTGGCTGCAGGAGGAAGAGTGGTGGAGGGGTGGGGGGAGAGAGAGAGCGTGTAGGAGGGCGAGAAGGGAAAGGGGGAGGGAGGGAACAGCAGTGGGAATGGAAGTTATCTGGTGGAGTTTTCAGATGGTTTCCTCTCATCTGCAACCAGCTTCCACCCCAAACACAAACCACTCTGCCTTTCCACAAAGCCCTGCGTTCCTCCGGCCTCGTCGAGGTGGAGGTCATTGCGGCCAACGTTGCAAATTTTACCTGAGAAATGAAGGTTAACGGCAGTAGCACAGACTTCTGGAGGAAGTTCCACCTCTGGTGGAATGTTGAGGTGACACAGAGTTCACGCCAGGAGTTGAAGGTAAAGCATCCTGAGCACTTCAGCAGTCCAGAGCGACAGAGTGGTGTGGAGAGGAGGTGGAGGAGAAGCTCCTGCTGAGGTTCTGGTGCTGTGGTGGTCCAGGAGCTTCTGTCCTCCTGCTCGCTTCTTGCCAAGCTGAGACAACCCTCTCTAGTCAAGTGATCTTCAGTCTTTTCTAGACGTGCCATCGCTTTCGCCCAGGCCAGTTTTAATATTTGTATTTGTATGTTTAAAGATTCCATTGAACCACAATTCAATAACAGTGTCTCATCTCCAGTGATGATTGTGGGATTTTCTTTCTTTTATTCCAGCCAAGCGCTGCTTCGTCTGAGACGAATGGGCTAAAACTTTGCTTTTATAAGTGTGTCATGCTTTTATGATTTCTCTACAGCCATAAAATGAATGTCTGTCCTCTTCACTTTGCAGTAATTATGCACAATTATTTCAGAAATCACCACTTCCTGGCTGGATAAAAAGAAAAAGCCACAAACGGCCTTTGATGCCCAAACAGAAGAAAACCAATTACCTGCCTGCGCGGCGGTCCGCTGCTTTGTCCATGCTTTCCTGCCACAACTCAAACAACAGCTTGATTTGAATGGACCTACCAGGTAAACAAACCACAATCCACATGATGATTTTGACAGTTAAACATCATTCACAACTTCAAATATGAGGAACAATTTGCAAAAAAAAAAAAATTTCATAAATAAAGCGTTCCTTCTCACGTTCATCTTGGCACAGCAGCCCGACACTAATATCTTTCAAATGACGGCGGCGCAGTAATCCTGCCATGTGTAATTAATTCCTCGCCGTACCCGCAGCAGCAGCAGCAGCAGCAGCAGCAGCAGCAGCAGCAGCAGCAGCAGGGTTTGCTGCGCTCACTGTGTCTCGTCACTGCCGTGATGCACTTTAAGTTCAGGCCTGGTGGGAGACAGAGGTTGCTTGTTGTTTGGTCTCTGTGTTGTTGATGGGTAAGAGGTGTGTGTGTGTGTGGGGGGGGGGGCTCCCCAGGAGAGTGCACAAATAAGAAGAGGCTGGAAGATGAAAAACATGATGTGATGGGGAAGTGTGGAGGGGAGGTGGGGGGGAGCTGGAGGTAATGGAGACCTCGGAGCTGCTGAGAGCTTTTTGCTGTCTTCAGAGTCCTCGGTGTCACCGTCCTGTGAAACACACAGAGTCACCGCTGATGCACACCACCACCACCACCAGCACCACCAGCCAGCCAATCAGCTTCTTCACACTGAACACGGAATACAGAGGTCACGGGCTGAAAACACTGGAGCTGGTGCCAGTTATCTAACCTGCAGTGACAGTTTGTCCTCCCAGTGGCAGGTTTGGCTCTGATCTTTCATCAGGGGAAAAGTCTTTCATCGGACGGACGGACGGACGGACGGACGGACTGATAGTCGGACCGCAGGAACTGATAAGAATAAAAGGCAATCACATAAAAGGAATGAATTCAATGAGTCGCTGTTAAAGTTTGCAGCTGTATGCCAAGAAATCGGATTTGATGATCACATCACTTTTTGCCCACCGGTGAAAATCATTTTAGTGCAGCCCAGCAGTTGTTCTGCCCACCTTGACGACGGTCACAAAACTGTGCAAGTGCTCATTAATACAGGTACTACCCGGAACATTAGAATATCCTGAAAAGGTTGTTGTATTTCTGCAATTCAACTTAAAAGGTGAATGTGACATATTATATAAAGGAATAATATGCAAATCAATATATTTCAAGTTTTGATTTCTTTGGATTTTGCTGATCAGGTCTTGCAGCTTAAAAAAAAAAAAAAAAAAAAATCAAATTTTTCTGAGTTTGTGGGTTTGTGCTTTTAATAAGCTGAAAATCTTAATCAGCAAAGTGACAACAAGGAACTGCTTGAGATGTCAGTTTGCTGCTTTCATCTGTTTTACGTTACATTGCCAAAATAAAACAACTTTTACTTGATTTTCTAATTTTTCGGGTAGTACCTGTATATGTTAAGCAAAACATCGGGACTGTTAAACTATTATTATTATTTGACGCGTTGCTTTTGTCACGGACGCTTGCGCGGTGGCCGAGGTGCAAATTCACAAAACAATACAAAACAAAAGTGTTCGACCTGCAACCACTAGGGGGCACCAAACCGAGGGATTGACCAACCCTACGGGACCGATCCCTCTTTAAAGCAAGAGAACAATGTCTTGATGTATTGATGTGCTGATGTATTTCTCTGTGTTAGTTTTGGCAGAGGTGGAATTAGTTGAATCAAAGGCTACATCGACCCGGCTAATGCTAGTGCGCTAGCCTGCTCCTTCTTCTTCTTCTTCTTCTACGTTGGTTTATTCGAGGACGCGAGCATTGGTGGAAAACCCTGCCTCTGTGTACATACAGAAGGTAATGTCAGGAAGTCTTGCCATTATTACCTAAGTGTAGCTGGCTCATCTGGCTGACTGACAGGACGCTAGTTTAAACCATCCTCAATCCAAGCAGGTGAGTAAGGAGACATCGTTAGGGCAATTAAACTCAAGGCAGAGTTCCACCGCTGCCAAACCTGCAGACAGACTGTCAATCAGAGATGAAGCCCGGCGGGAGGGTCCGAAGGGGGGTGGGTGGGTGGGTGCTGTGTCCTCTAAATGTCCTTGCAGGTGGATGTGGAATCTATTTTTCTTTTCTTTTTTTTTATTATCTGTTAGAAACAGTCTGATTACTGCAAAGGCCTTGAGGGAGCCCTGACCTTTACCGCGGAATACATATGAGGCTTACAAACACTGACACACATAGTCGCACACAGACGCCCCACACACACACACACACACACACACAGACGCACGGCAGGGGATTAAAAAAGACAAGTCACACAGGCCTCATTAGGGAGACGGTCCCTGGAGGAACAGCTGCAGACGAGAGGCTCGTCCTGTGTTGACGGAAGATGTGGCCACTCGAGCTGAAAATGCTAAATGAAGTCACTAGGTAAGGAAACACAAGCATGTATAATGCATGGGTGCTGATGGGAATGCGAACGCCACGGGGGTCAATCACCACCACCCGCAGGTGCTGAAGGTGGAGCGCGCCAATTACCTTGCAAAGAGTTTCTTCTGAGACAAAAGAAAACACATAGAACTAAACTCTGACCCCTGTGTTTCCTCTGGCCAGGCCTGCAGGGGGCAGTAGGTTGCCCCGTTGTTTGCTCTCTGCTGCTGTGTTGTCCGTGAGGTAAAGAGAGCAGCGGAATGAACTGCTGGTGCAAACTTGTGGAAAGAGAAGTTTTGCTGTGAGAAATAATCACTGCAGTGGTGGCTGGATGGCAGCAGTGGGCCACTGGTTGAACTGGAGAAAACAACGATAAGGAGGAGGAGTCACTGTTGGACCGAGCGACTGCACATGGCGACATTCGCCGACGATGCAGTGGTGTTCAAGGTCCAGCGTGGCCTGGTGGTCGATGTTTATGTTGGTAAAATACACATATGTACTGTATGTACTGTACCCCTTTTCGAACATGAATAATATTATTTTAATGTATATTTCACCGGTGTTTGTTTACTTGTCCAATTTTTTTATTTATTTTTTTTTTGACATTTTTCTTTCGTATGTTTTGGTTTTTGTATCCCTTTTATTTTCTCATTTTCTTTCACGTTCGAAATAAATAAATAAAATAAAATAAAATCAGCACACACACACACACACACTCACACATACACATGCAGTATATATGTATGTACACAGACATATGGCTGCAAGGCTGGGCAGATGCTTTGGGTGGGTGCGAGTCTTTGGCTGCACCTGTTCGTCTCCGTGTCGAGGCAAACATCTCATCATTGCAGTCACATGGCAAAATCAACATTTTGAGAGCATTTCGCAGAGCTCAGCTCAAGCTCAAACTAAACATCAGAACGCAGACAATGGAGGATTGCGGTGACTTTGAAGGTGGCGCGGTGGTTGGTGCCAGATGGCTCCTCTGACTCTTTCACAAACTGCTAATCTTCGGGGATCTTCGCACGGCGGGCGTCCCTGGAGTTTTTGAGAAGAGAAGAAAAAAAAAACTAAATTGGGGTGAGCGGCAGGTCTGCGAAGCCGCCGGGCCGAGGGATGCCAGGTGTCAGAGGAGAGCTGGCACACAGCTCCGAGTTGACACAAAGTCATAGTTGCTCAAACAGCCACTTGTTGAACCCGAGGATACCATCAGATCAGAGCAGCAGAAGACCTCACAGTAGTAACCTCTAGTAACCTCTGGTCACCTGACAGCGCGGTGGATCGTCCTAGGTTCACACCTCAATCACCAGCAGGTGAATTTCTGATGGAATACTTTGTTTTTGCTTTTGTCAGATAACCTGCGTATTGTCTTTCTCCTGAACAGTCGCACACGTCTCTCTCTCTCTCTCTCTTCCGCCTCTGTTCACGCTTACGTCCGGAACGTGGCCGGGACTGTTTGGTGCTATTGAGACGGATTTCCTGGCGTGAAAGCCGGGCCGTCGCTTTGAGGATCTGGCCTCTGTAGTCTGACACCAAAACCAAACTGAAAGCCAGGGGTCATTTTTACACGGGCTCGCCAAAACCACACGACGTCAAATACCAACCTCCGGATGTGTTAAACTACCAGTAGTTTGTTTGGATGGAGTCATTGGTACGACTGGACGGAGCAAAGCGGGGGAAAAAAATCAAAAATCAAATTTGTCTTCAGGCTAAAAAAAAATGCCAGAAAATCCGAAATATAACATTGTCGTAGTTCATTTGCAGGCTATCAGCTTTCCCACATCGTGTTGAAATACTGCGGCGGCACACCTCCTCCGTACCGTAGCTATTCCTTAAGCGGAGATAAAAGGGGGAAGACAGGCTGGAATGGACTGAGGCAGCAGCGCGCGCGTCCTCTGATCTCCGCGCTGCCAATCGGAAAAAATTTGTTCAATTCGTCACCTTTGAAAAGAAATAGTTTGGGAGAAAAAAAAAAACTCAGCGCAAAACTTTTACAAAGCCGTACGGAGGCGCAGCAGCTCCTCCAAGGCAGACAGACAGTCTCACTGCTGTCAGGTGGAAACTGGCTGCTTTTTGCTCGGGGGGGCCCCACTGCATTTAAGTTATCATCTGGCGAATCTGCAGACGTGTTCACGCTGAGCCCCCCGAGAGGATGGGGAAAATAATGTTCGCACACGAGGAGGATCCACCGCGGGTGTTTTGTCTTCTTCTGAAGCCACGCCTGACCATCAAGCTAATCACAAGTCTGAATTTTCTGCCCTTGAGTCTGCGGTGAAATCCACATTGTGTTTCAGTGCACCGGGTTCCGTCAGCCCCGCACTGCAGCGTCTTTACGCCGGGACTAAATTACTTTTTCTTATCGGGTAGAAAAAGGTGGCGCGGGGTTTCCATCGGCCGTGCGTGCGCGGCTGCCGCGTTCCCTGCCGCTTATCGTCAAAGCCGAGATTTCATTCTTACTGTCTGACGACAACATTCATCCTGTTTACCAGCAGAATGGCGCCCCCTGACTCAGCCGACACGCACCACAAATAATTAAGCTGCAGCTACATTTCTGTTTATTTGTGGGCGCTGGATCTTGTCTGCTGATAGCGGCTGTGTGTGCGTGTGTGCGCGTGTGTGTCATCAGTCTGCCCTTCCTCACTGCTGTTGTTGTGATAGAGCTGATAATAAAGATTGAGGTTAGCGGGGTTAGCGCGGTGGCTCTTCTCCACCACGCCGATCTATTGGGTCCACTGCACCAAATGAGAATTCAGATCATACTACACCAACCACCACCACCCATGTCTGTAAATCTGAGTTTCCCTCCTGCATGGTGCAGGATGTTTGTTTGCGTGTTGTTTGGTTTTGGGTTGTGTTTTTTTTGCATGTCAGGTTTAATGTTACAGGTACTACCCAGAAAATGAGAATATCCTGAAAAGGTTGCTGTATTTCTGCAATTCAACTTAAAAGGTGAATGTGACATATTATATAAAGGAATAATATGCAAATCAATATATTTCAAGCTTTTATTTCTTTGGATTTTGCTGATCAGGTCTTGCAGCTTAAAAAAACCCTCAAATTTTATAATAATTTTCTGAGTTTGTGGGTTTGTGGTTTTAATAAGCTGAAAATCTTAATCAGCAAAGTGACAACAAGGAACTGCTTGAGATGTCAATTTGCGTGGAATGGCTCAATAAAATTGCCAAAATAAAACATCTTTTACTTGATATTTTAATATTTCGGGTAGTTCTGTATGTTATCATGGTGAGGCTCTTGCAGGAGACAAGGACATCAGAAACTTTTTTCAGCTGTTTAATAAGTTTTCCTGCATTACTCCAATGCCAATTATCACACCAAGTACAGAAAATGACAGCTTGTGCACTTGTAGCTTGTTTTTTTTTTTTTTCCATTGCTCATTGTGCTGAGACGCAGCAACACGCTTGAGCTGGTTATCATAATTACGTCTCTGCAGACTTTTCTTTTTTTTTTTAAAAAACTGTCAACTTGAATAAAATCACTATTGGAACTGACACAACTAAAAAAAATAAGTCTAAAGCAAGGCTGGGCAAACCTTTAGACTGGCGGGGACACAATGAGGTTCTGAACTGAGCCAGAGGGGGGTAGCGGAGCAGCAGCAGCAGATGGATGGAGTGTTTTTGGTGAGCCACCCTATAGGAGGAAACAATCTATCCTGGGATATTATGGAGGAAACATGTTGCAACCAAATCAGTGTCTCTGAAGCCCCACCAGGGTGTTGAGCTCTTTATTGAAACGACTCTGCAAACACTGCAAACATGGAGGAGATGCAGCTAGTTTATTACTTACTGACCAGCAATATAACTTCTTCAAGTTCAACAGACCGGATTAAAAGGCTTAATGGGCCACATGTGGCCCCTGGGCCGTAGTTTGCCCATACCTGGACTAGGAGTTAAACTTTGCTTATGGCTGGAAGACCACCACAATGAATTTATTAAACCTGAAAGTTTCCATAATAGACACAGACATAGACATAGACATAGATATAGACATAGACATAGACATAGACATAGACAGACCCTTGGGATGACTCCCTCAGAGAAATTAAGGGCCTGTTGGAAATGATGTCATGGTCAAAACAGCCAACACAGGTGAACTTGGTGTTATTTGCTTATATTTACATTAAAAAAATGTTATTGAAAAAAAAGCATTAATTTTGATTTTTGATTGATCTGTGGGAGCTCTTGATGCTCTTCAAGTTTGTTGTGTTGTTACTGTGGAACAGCAGCTTTGACGCTGCCCTCAGTTCTTTGCCTATTTCTAGCCATAGAGTTTATGCGATACCCATAATTATGGGAAAAACATTCCTGTGTGTGTGTGTGTGTGTGTGTGTGTGTGTGTGTGTGTGTGTGTGTGTGTGTGCGCACGCTCAGGAAGATCTCTGGCTGGCTCAGCTGGGATCTGAACCTCGCCTGAGGGAGGATGATCCTCCAATCCACTGCTTCCTCCATGGATCAGTCCCAAAGCTCCCGTTCAAAGGACCCAATATCCTCCTGGCTTCTGCTGAGTTGGGTCCAGCATGGCACCAGAACCACACCGCCTACCAAGGGCACCTTTACAGTTGTTCTCTCCATGGTCCTAGTGTCGTGTTGTACCTGATGTCTCTTTTACTGACATTTGACCATTTTGTTGTCCGTCGCTTTGGGGCCAAACTGGACGGATTTTGTTCCTTTTCAAAAGGTGTTCTAGTTTTGGTCGCTCACAGCCTCCGTACTTATGGACTCTTGCTATTCTTTCAATCCCAATACTCGTCGTTCTATGAGTGAAGTTTTTCCTTTTTGCCTGTTTTGGGTTTTTAGTCGTTCCTCACCAGGCTTGGTGGTCTGGGAACGTCCCCCATTGGTCCGACGTCCCATTAGTCCAACCAAACTGACCACGAGTCGGACCAATGGGACGTCCCGTTAGCTCAAACTGTTCGATCATAAGTTTATTGTGTTTGTAAAGTTTGATTTGATGAGTTCAACGCCACCAACCAGGAGCTCAGATCTGACCCAGTGAAATTTGGCCGCTACTTTAGAATGACCATGGGACAATCTGAAGGAACTGCTCCGTCAACTGGCTCCACGTTTGGAAGAGGGAGAGACCATTGCCCAAGTTTTGATGTGACGTCATCGACGTACCAACTTCATTTGACTGGTCGGAGGTCCAACCGTTCGCAAAAACAGCCGCTTTTCACTTTGCTGCCGGTGTGGAAGGACCCGAAGGCTAGAGGGCGCTGCAAGGGTTCTACACTGTTTCATGCAAACTTGGGCGTAACATCCGAGGTATGAAGGCCAACATAAACCTGTGTAAGTGGTGGAAAAACTACCACCAAATACTGAGAATGTAGAAAGAAAGTAATCTTTCCATTTGGAGTTCCAAAGCTAACAGTTCTACTGTCCTGCACCCGTACTGGTGGAGCATTTCTCTTGTTGTCTTGACAGCATGAATAAATGGAATAACCAGTGGGTTCTTGTAATACAACATAACGCCGATTTTCTTTTCAGGGAATATCTTCATTTAGTTGCATGAACTTATCATTACTTTCTTATTCCAACGACAACATTGTTCGCAGCAGCGTGTGACAGACTTTACAAACCCGGGAACTCGTACATCATCAAGTGCTGCGTGAGTTGCCCTGAAGCAAGCTCGGGAGATCCGCTCTGCATCCCCCGTTTATTCACGCACAAGCAAAGAGTCACAACGACGACAAAGACATCCAGACCGCACAAAGCGGTGGAGTTCTGTGGAGGACGATTCCCCCACTGTTATGTAAATGCGGTGCTGATGACGGCCTCCATTGTGAGCAGGACTTGCTTCCTCTCCGCCTTCGGGTAAGCAAGAGACAATGACGGATGTTCATTTCCTCGTTCAGCCTCATCGACGTTTCCCGGAGCCTTGTGGGAAATGGTGTCCAAACATCACTTATCGCCGTCATCGCCGGAGTTCTACACTTGTGATGAGCGATGTGCGAGATAGACAGCGTGCTCTCCGCGAGGACGGAGGGAACCGGCGCCGTCCTTCGTCATCATCAGTCAGAGGAAGGGACCCATGGCGGCGCGTTGCGTAATGGAGACCTTCATTAATCACCGAAAGCAGATTATTTCCAGCGTGCTGGTGGCTCTAATGAACAGTAGGCGGAGACGCATTCAAAATCCAAAAAACAATAAGATTCAGCCCGAGGAAGCGGAGGGAAATAACAAAGGAGCGGGGGGAAAGATGCCAAAAAAGACTCTTATCTGCCACCCGCGCTTGTTTTTCACAAAGACAGAGAAAGAAAAAACGGCCGAGGAACAGGAAGCCTCCGATTCTTCTGCCAAAGAAAATTCCCAAACAATCACAAAACTCCGGATTAGAGGCGGCGACGTTCCTCCAAGAATCCTCCAAGAATCCTCCTCGTTCTTGGTGCCGGCTTTGATTTTTTTTTTTTGAAACCCAATTAAATTGTGACAAGAGTGAAGCTTTTTGCAACGGTGCAGCTGAGGTGAGAGGAGCGGCAGCAGTGGTTGGAATTGTTGGCCGATGACATCACAACAAGTTCATCAGACCTGCCTGGCTGTAAGGTGGGAGGGGGGGGGCGGCGGCTAATCAGCCAAGCAAAATGAGCCTGGTGTTTCTCTCTCATGAAACAGCAAACTTGTTCTACAAGTTGCAGGCCACACGGTGAAAACGATGGCGGCTGAGAAAGCATCTGCACACACACACACGCGGGCTCCTCATAACACAGCAAATTCCCCACGCAATATGCTGAAAGCAAAGAGGACTTTATTCCCTTCTGCCCGCCTCACTGATTGCCTCCCATTCCCACCGCTATAGTTGCCATGGTGACGTAAAAGTACTCTGCTGAAAAAAGAAATGTGTGCTGATTTGGTGAGATTCTCCACTCTGGGGTTTTTTTTAGAACCTTCAGTAATTTGTAATTGCTTTACTGCTGTTGCTACAGATGCAGAGCAAATGAAGACCACGCGGAAACTTCTCGCAGAGTGAATATCTTCATTTCAAGACAAGGGGTTTTTTGTTTTTTTTCGGAGCTTAACAACATGAACAATTTTTCCGCCAAAAAATGTTTGTATATTATTTGTAGTTGTTGTAAGTTTGTGATGATCCTGCCAGAGTGGTCAGAGTGTTTTATTGTTTTGACCAGAATGGTCACCTTTCGCTGAATGACATCGACACAAAATAAAAGCCGTATTTTTAAAATTCCGACAAAAGTCCATACAGCACAATTCAATCCTACGTTGTGGAATAATACGGTAATAATACGGTAATAATGCAGTAATAATTTTAACTGAATTTCCTGATGTTGATGTGCTTTGTCTCTGTGTGTTTGCTGCTCCCCTGCTCTTGATTGGCACATGCAAGTTTGATCATTGCAGCTTTCAAAGCGGGACCAGATTTGAGCAGAATTACGGCTTATGAGCTTTAACGGAAACACCTGCAAATCGGCAATTGTACTTTGGCGAAATTTTAGAAATGTCAATTTTATTTTTGCGTCACGGAAACAGCTGCGAGCATTGCAAAGCTTTTGACGCTGCGATCGGCCAATCCTCGCTTTCCCTTCACCAAAGCTCCAAGTTGCATTTGGAGACGCAATTCTCTGAGTCTTATTTTGAAAGTGAAATATTTTTTTAAAAAAAAAAAAATCCAAACAAGGGTATAGTGATCCACCTCCAGTGATTTGCGCTGGTCTGTGTGTTTACCGAGCGGAAACCAAAGCCAGGCTCGCTCGCTAGCTCGGCCCGGGCGGCGGCGGCGGCGGTCACTTTGAATTAGAACCTTGGCCTCATCAGCCCTCCTCGGCCCAGGTCCTGTGGAGAGTCCTGCTCACCGGGTCTGAGTCACACACTGAGACGCCAGTTGCTGTCTGTGTGCGAGTGTGTCACTCAGCCTCTGTGGCAGCGGGTGCCTCAGGCCACTCAGCATCCACACATTCACATGGAGGAACAAACAGCTACCTCAGAAGTTCCTCACAATGAGCACCTATTCACCCGTGTCTACTCTGAAGAGAACAACGCACGCTCACACACACACACACACACACACACACACTCTTGTCACATTCATTTAGGCCATGTGTAACCCTGTGGGTAGACCTTTCTTACCTGGAGGGTCAGTCGTTGGCAGCTAATGGGGGCATCACAGAACGGCACACACACACACACACACACACACATGCAGACACACGCACACACACGGCCCATTAGTCAGAATTTGCCCGCCCCGCCCCCCTGGGACGAAGTTGAATCACAACCCCGGTGCAGCAACTCACACACGACCCCCTGACAGGAAGCGTTGACCCACTCACCACCCTGGAACTGCTGCTTCGCTATCATCACGCAGAGGAGGAAGAGGCTGGTGTCAACGCTCAATGCTAATTAACCCTTCGTCCCCAGCGTCCCCAAGATGGAGACAGAAGTGGGGGGGGGGAAATAAATAAATAAAAATGAGACTTCCGGAAACCAACTGATCAAATTTAGTTGTATGGAATTATTTCATCGCTTGAAGAAAATTCTACTTGTTACAAGTGCAGAGTGTGAAATAATTAACATGACAACTGTGTGTAAAAAAAAAAAGAAAAAAAATGATGATGGGATAAAGGCCCAACATCAATGTAAATATATACAGGAACTACCCAGAAAATGAGAATATCCAGTAAAAGTTGTTTTATTTTGGCAATTTAACATAAAAGATGAAAGCAACACATTTTATTGAGCCATTCCACGCAAATTGACATCTCAAGCAGTTCCTTGTTGTAACTTTGCTGATTAAGATTTTCAGCTTATTAAAACCACAAACCCACAAACTCAGAAAATTATTATAAAATTTGAGGGTTTTTTTTTTAAGCTGCAAGACCTGATCAGCAAAATCCAAAGAAATCAAAACTTGAAATATATTGATTTGCATATTATTCCTTTATATAATATGTCACATTCACCTTTTAAGTTGAATTGCAGAAATACAGCAACCTTTTCAGGAGATTCTAATTTTTCTGGGTAGCACCTGTAGATAAATTCCTTGATCCCTGGATTGTGAAAAGCGTTTGAGCCTCCTTGGGAGGGGAGGAGCAGTGGTGGAGGAGCAACAGATGAGCTCCTGAGCGCCACCAGGCTCCTGGGAGAGGCTGTGCTGGTGCCAGCAGAGGTGGTGTCGCTGTGGTAACTGCGCTGCATGAAAAGGTTTCACACACACACGTGTGTGAACATTTCCCAGCAGGAATACCCATGTCCTCAGTCCCAGGTCCATTCTGCTCTCACTGCTATGGATCCCGGTAGAAAGTGGCCAGAGGCAGACAGACCCCCTGCTGGGCCAGGAGGTACAGGCTGCTGTGGGAGGGCGTCAAGCAGGTGTCGGCTTCCTTTCACACAGGTCGGGACAGTAGTTGCGTTTCCATGGCAGTTTTTCCACAAAATAAAAGCCGGATTTTTAAAATTCCGGCAAAAGTCCAATTGCCATTTGCAGGTGTTTCCACTGCAGGAGCCGTTCTCCTCCTCCTCCGTCCAATCATCACGCACCATTTTCACCGGTCAGTCAACTGGTCACCTCCGCTGACGTGTAAATGCCAATAAAGTGTTTCCATGACGCTGTTGCGATATTCCTCCATATGGATCCGTGTGGAAAAACCACCTGATGAGAGCCTCAAAACCTTGGAGCCTCATTGGAGAGGTTTTTCCAAGTGGAGCTGTTGTTTTATGGCCATATTTAGGTTTTGTGCAGTTCTAGGAGTGATGGAAACCCAGCTGGTAACGTTGAACCTCGTGTGTTTGCAGTCATGTGTGAGAAACTGGGTGCCCACAAAACCCACACGATACTCATCCATCCTCACTCAGGTAGGTTGGTTCAGAGATTCTATGCTACGATGCTACCCTACTAGCCATACTACTCAACCATGCTAGCGCACCAGCGAGCTGAACATCAGCTGACTGACTCAACACATGACCGTCTTCATCAAAGTGGAGGGGAAACAGCTTTTTCCATACAGCACAATCCAATCATACTCGTGGAATAATACGGTAATAACGCAGTAATAATACGGCAATAATGCAGTAATAATTTTAACAGTGAATTTCCTGATGTTGATGTGCTTTGTCTCTGTGTGTTTGCTGCTCCCCTGCTCTTTATTGGCACATGCAAGTTTGATCATCACAGCTTTCAAAGCTTTCAAAGCAACATTTCTGCTCCATCCATCTGAGCCTGGGCAACAGAGTTCCTGAAGCACTACAGCATCCCCAAGTGCAAGACTGGGGAACTGCAGGCAGATACACTCCCTCTGTCTCTGTGTGTGTGTGTGTGTGTGTGTGTGTGTGTGTGTGTGTGTGTGTGTGTGTGTGTGTGTGTGTGTGTGTGTGTGTTCCCTTAACAGAGACCACAGAATTTTCATTTGCTTTAAAGCAACAACAAGAAGAAAACACTGTGTGTCATGGCTCTTTGTTCACAGAGGTTTTGTCCATTTCATAAACTATGTTATTTGTTTGTCAAATACAGTTTTTGCACATCCCCTTGTAGTTTAAGACAACAGATTCATGTGAATGAATATTATGAAAAAACCCTCTTAATGTTCTGTGTAGCTCATCAGCTCCCATTCAAGATGAGTTGACCTTTAGTTTGTTTTCATGTATTTTGAGTCAGTTCACTTGAGTTGTGCAGTCCAACCGGGTCCTATTCAAAACATTATTATTTCTAGTATTGAATAAAATGATATTTAAAACATTTTCAAGCTAACTTTAGATGCTGCAACTGTGTAGTTTTCCAATTTGGGATCAATAAAGTACATCTATCTATCTATCTATCTATGTATCTATCTATGTATCTATCTGTCTGTCTGTCTATCTATCTATGTATCTGTCTGTCTGTCTGTCTATCTATCTATCTATCTATCTATCTATCTATCTGTCTGTCTGTCTGTCTGTCTATCTATCTATGTATCTGTCTGTCTATCTATCTATCTGTCTGTCTGTCTGTCTATCTATCTATGTATCTGTCTATCTATCTATCTATCTATCTGTCTGTCTGTCTATGTATCTGTCTATCTATCTATCTCTCTATCTGTTTATCTATCCATCTGTTCCATATTTATGAATTATGGGATTTCGAACCTGTTATTTACCTCTTTCCTTTTTTCTTTATCTATTGCCATAGGTTCAAAAAAAAAAAAAAAAAGCCGTTGGACGGTCTCGTAATCGGTAACTCAAACAGCGCTTCCACCTCAGAGCTGCTCTGCAGGAATCTAACAATGCCTCCCTCAACATGCTACGTTAATTAGCGCCTTCGTGCGTCGTATTAAAAACATGTTAACCTCCCGCTAACCTGAGCCGGCCAGAGCCGACCAACCCTGCCGTGCAGTTCCCAGCGATTCGTGCTAACGCGGCTAGCGCCAGCTGAATTTTCGGCAGCTTTTCGTGGCCGGCCGCTAAAGTGGAAGCTCCCGGGCATTTTGTCTCCATGCTGCCGTCCTCTCATCAGCAGTAAAAGCCCTCCATTTACAGAACACAGAGCCGAGGAGGGCTGCAGTGCACCGCGGGGCAACGGTTACACAGACAGATTACCTGCAAATCCCACCCGGGGGGGGGATGGAGAGCAGCCGCATCAGCAGGCCGCGACACATGCACACCCACACACACACACACACACACACACACACACACACACAAACATGCGCACAACTTGGAACGGGAGCAGGGTGCAGAGGGCTGAGCCTCTACATTTGTGATGCAGGAGGAGGAGAGGGAGGTTGCTGATACAGTGTGACTCCATAATGAGTAATGTGTTGACTAGCTGGGGAGCACACACACACACACACACACACACACACATATATATATATATATCAGTCATCCCTGTGTAATTATAGTACAATAGAGTATTTTTGAGCATCTTTTCGCGTGTTTGCGCAGCAAATGAAACACAGAAAGCATCCTGAAAATGTACAAATAGACATTTAATTAAAAATATATATTAAAAAAAAAAAAAACAAACAAACAAAGCAAAAGGAACAAAGTATCTAACAGCTATAAGCAGACCGAGCGGCCGAGTGGCCGGCGGCCGTGTATCAAAAGGCTTCACTCAATACAGGAGAGAAGACTGACGGCAGCCAGTGAGTGGGATTAGCTGCACACAGACCTGTTGGTCAACACAGTTTGTTACCCTTGAGAGCAAAAAGAGGGCGCAACAGTAAATGGTTGAGAGAGGTAATATGACAGAGTGTCTATTCACTGCTTCAGCACAACAACCTGTGGACAGCGCTGCTCCTTCCTCACCTGGTCGGTGAGGAGGCTTGGACTGCGCTGCCTTGGAGAATTAGCACATGACCCGGAGCCTCGGAGCAACGCCGGTGTTCTAGCTGGGTTTCTAACAGTGTGGGCCGCAGTGCTGGTGGTGGTGCTGGTGGTGCTGGTGCTTCTTTACTGCTCAGCAGGAACGACCATCAGCAGGATCTGAAGAGTTCTGTTCAGGGAGTCTGAGGACACAGAGGAGAGCAGGACAACAGCGTTCAGAGGAACTGTATGTATGGAAGTGTACATAGTATGTGTTTATATGGATATCTGTGTAGTATCTGCAATGTGTTGTACTATACAATGTTATATTATGTAATGTTGTGTTGTATTTATATCATATATGTATGTAGGATATTTTTATTTTATAATTATATGTCTATATAGATATTTACAGTATGTCGTCTACATATGTTATATATTCATATGGGTGTTTGTATATTATGTATTTATATGAATATCTGTGTGGCAATATTTTGCTACCAACTGAAGAAGAAAAGTTTTTTTTTACTTCTTCCTCCTCCTTTTCTGAACTTTGTGCGGTGTTTTGTCACATTTGGGTTTTTTTTTTTGTATGTACAATAGTTATATATTTTGTACATGTTTGACATAAATTCATTCATTCATTCATTCATGGCTAAAGGTGACGAATTGAATTGATTAGCTAAGGGTGGGGAAATGCTCTTGATCGTGGTTTTACACAACTTCCTGTCCTCAGTGTGTGGCGGTCCTTTTCCCAGCGCTGCCTCTCAGACTCACCCAGAGCCGTCTGCAGCCATTTCGGCTTCTGTTCAAAGTAAATGAAGATGTAATAGGCAGGGATGCCAGTGAGGGAAATGGCAAAGCCAATTCCAGTGTTGACCGGGTCCGAGTACAGAGACATGAAGACCATGAAGAAGCACGTGATGCAGAAGACCACTGGGATGAAGAGCGGCACCTGCATAGATAATAATAGCAGGAAGTAAAAGAGGACGGAAGAGGAGAAGAAATATTCCAAGAGGGAGATTTTTATTTTGCCTTTTCGAGTTTTAAGACGAGATTTTGTGAATAAAGTCAAAATTTCTTGAGTAAAGTCGACGTTCAAAAAAAAGAGCGGTGAGTAGACTGGATGGATGGTGGATGAACCCAGTTAGCCACAGTTAACTGCAGTAAACAGGTGAATCCCACCAGGTTCACTCACAGTCATTGGGAAAACAGAAGTTCTCCACGAAACTTTCAACTTTATTCTCGACATTTTGACTTTAATGTGGAAATTTCAACTTTATTCTCCAATTGGAAACTTGTGACAAAAAAAAAATTTATTTTTCTTCCCTAGATTTTGACCAATCAGATCAAGGTGATTAACATAACAATGAGCCTATTGGTTGCAACCTGCGTCTAGGTTTTAGACACAGGGTATTTCACCAAAGTTGGACTCATTAAAATAAAATAAAAAAAATCAGATAATAACCTTTGATAAATTAATGACACACTCTAGCCTGTGGGAATCTGCAAGTAGTTTAATAGGACGGAGACTAATCTCTGAAGGGCTCTTATTACAACATCTATCCGGGTCAAAAGAATTTGACAATCCAGGTCCAATGGAGGGGTTTATTTTTGAGGAATAGGTGCCAATCCACTGTAGAACCACACTGAAAATAATGCTCTTCCAAATATCAGGTCCAGACGCCTGGAAATGGACTGCACGGACTGAGACGGAGAGAAGCGGAACTCACCCTGAAGGGACGCGGCAGGTCCGGTTTGGTAAAGCGAAGGTAGATTAAACCCAGCACCACGATGCCGATGAACAGCCAACGCAGGAAGCTCATGAAGTTCAACAGGCCGTAGATGTCTCCGACAAACAGCTGGAGCAGAGTCATAGGGTACTGCACTCACAGGCGGCACACACGCACACACACACACACACACAAAAAAAGAAGACGACAACGTTGATTACTTTTCATTAAAGAGAAAAATAGAACAACCATTCTGGACAGCAAACACACGCATCGTAGTTCAAGAATTCCAGTTTATGCGCAATGGTACGTGGACATTTTAGAAATATGGCTTTTATTTTGAAAAAAAAACTGTCATGGAAACGCTCAGTAATTCCTTCCCTAAGTTGGACAAACCTAATACATGACGCATACTGAGGCTCTTCCAGGTTCCTGTCTTCTTCCAAACAGGGTGATAGATACAAAGATACCACCAGGCACGGAAGTTTTTTTAAAAAAAAAAGACATATTTGGCAGATATGTAGAAGGTCTTTTTTTTTTTTTTTTTAACTTACAGGTACTACCGAAAAATGAGAATATCCAGTAAAAGTTGTTTTATTTTGGCAATTTAGCATAAAAGATGAAAGCAACAAATTTTATTGAGCCATTCCACGCAAATTGACGTCTCAAGCAGTTCCTTGTTGTAACGTTGCTGATTAAGATTTTCATAAAGATTTGACTTTATGTCTGAATTTTTGAATTTGAGTAGTTTTTTTTAAGCTGCAAGACCTGATCAGCAAAATCCAAAGAAATAAAAACTTGAAATATATTGATTTGCATATTATTCCTTTATATAATATGTCAAATTCACCTTTTAAGTTGAATTGCAGAAATACAGCAACCTTTTCAGGATATTCTAATGTTCTGGGTAGCACCTGTATATTCTTATAGTCTGGAGTTTAGTATGAAAAACAAAGATCAAAAATGCAGATTCATAGGAAACCTTGTGATAAAATGCCAAAAGGTAATTGAAATCTATTTTACTGTCTGTACATCCTGTGCGCACCATGATCATTATGTATGAACTGCGGTGAACTGACCAGCACAAAGACGGCAGCCAGTGGAGTGTGTCTCTTGATGTGGATCATGGATAAAACAGCGGGAAGCTGTCCTTCACGCGACGCCACAAAGAACATCCTGGAAAGGAACAACAGTCATTTCAATGACAAAAGGCACCAGGAACCTCTTTCAAGGCCTTGCATACACTCAACAAATGTGCGTGTGTGTTTTTTTTTTTGTCGTTTTTTTTTTTTAAGGTGATATGTGTAAGTGTGAGATTATACTGTATCCTGGAAAGAAGAGAATCTCTACCTTGACAAAGCAAATATACAGCCATTCATGGATCCAAAACAGGATAAAGCCACAAAGACTGGCACAACCACAGAAAAACTCCCCATCACCCTTTCTGCAAAGGTCTGTGACGGGTGAAAGAAGAAGGTTTGCACCTGTCAGTCAACACATTGGCTTCTTGGATTACTTGCACAAACATGAGAGAAAACAGTTGCTGGCAATATAGAGTGCAGTGCTAATCAACGGCAGTGTCGTAAAAACTGTCGTCAAGGATTAAACCACACACACAGTGCTTTTATTCATGGCCTGCGGTGAAGAGAATATCTTATCACATATGCGGTAATATTAAACTACCTAATGTCATTAACCTTATCTCTAAAGCTTCTGACTGTGCCAATCAATCGCACTCGATCATTCAGTTCCATTTCTTTCTGTTCTGCTTGCAAACATATTTAGGGATGTTGCCGTTTAAGCACTGCGGATCAATTCTGTTGTGTTAACGTGCTATACAAAAAAAAAAAAAAACTTCCACCGTATTGTGTTGTATTAATCAATGCTTTCTGGTGTCCGGCTTCCTGGTCTGCACAGGAGGACTTGAACTCTGGAATAAACTTGAGACCTGAACCTCTGCCAGCCAGCCGTGAAGCAGGGAGAGCAAAGTTGAATTGGTTTACAGTGTGAGAGCCTTCTTAAGAAACGTCAGACGCTTTAACGCCTTCCTTAAAGGCACTCTTATTACTCCTCATACCAAAGGCCGGTCGAGCTAACCGCATTAGCAAAGATTGGTTGGAAAATGAGAATCCACTGGCTCACTGTTGCACTGATGGGAGGCTCCAGTCTAAAAAGCAGTGGTGTCTGTTATTGGAGGGGGGGGGGTGGGGGGGGTGGTCTGTGAGCTGATATCATTAATGGGGCGAGACTAAAACAATCAAATGAGGAGGAGCTTCTGGGAAGCTGCGGCGTCGGGGATATTTAAGTCATAATCACGAGTGAATGTTGGGGTGGGGGGGCGGGGGGTGGGGGGGTTCAACCACTGTCCAATGACTGAGCAGACGTCAGTCACTGACATCAGAAACCAAAACATCTTTTAATATCTGTTCCAGGAAGTCTCTGCTTCCGGCCGCCATCAGACTTCTTTAATGTGCAACAACTGTTAGCCTAGCGCTCATTTTCAGCACTTGAATCACTCCTGCACGTTGCTTGGCCTGGGTTTTTATTTCTGTCTGTATGTAAGAGTAAGCTTGTGTATATTTATTCATTATATTGGCTGATTTTAGTTGTGGGTGGACCGGTTTCATTTTCCTCACCTGCGTGTCTTGAGGCTACTGTATGAATGCTGCTGCTGTGACAGTTTAATTTCCCGTAAAGGATTAATAAAGTACACCTGATCTAATCTAATCAGATGTAATGTTTAATATGCTGAACTGATGCTGGCTTCAAAGTGCAGAGTGTCTGCAGAGTGCATACTTCTAGATGCCTGAAGACCACCGTAGTTCGATGGCAAGCTTGGAAGGGGGGGAGGAGGGGGAGCGAATGAATGGAATCTCTCAGCAGTTTGTCACTCGTGTGTCTTCTCATGGTGGATTGTTGCTGGTTTCTTTTGTCGTGGTTGAACAAGCGGAAGGGCGACAACTTTTGGAGAAAACTCCAACGTCTGCTGCACTTGGCTTTGGCAAGATGTTCTGAAACGCAGGTTTCCAAAAGCCGGTAAGACTCCAAGTTGTCCTTGAACCAGCGTGACTTTGTAAAGTTGTGATTTGGACAACCTTTTGTTGCAGTTGTGTGTTTGTTTCCATATGCTATTTTAACTTTCCCATACTCTTCCAGACCTGGAAAAGCACAACATCCTGTCATCGCGTATTACCGGATGGGTGTGACTAACGTCAGGCTTTTTCTGCCTTTGCAAGAGTCTCTGTAGCAAGCCAACAACTCTGTCCGTGGGGGGGGGTCTCTGATGTCAGGGTTGATCTTCACGGAGCTCCTGTGGCTGCGGGCATCGGGAGAATCATGCTGGTCAGAGACCTTTGAGTCCAGGGGTTGGAAACAGTGGCAGTGGAGTTTATCTGATGGCAACAGGTGGACCTCAGCAGTGAATGGTTTTTTCCTGTTAACCCTGGTTTGGTGTTCAGACTTGTTAGGCTGATCTTTGTCACGGTTGATAGAGCACCACCACAGCTATGGCTTCTGCCTCGCCGAGAAGACGCTGCCTTTATTGCTTAAGATTTAGCATGAGTCAAATGTTGGCTCGTCATCTCGTTCATGTCAGAGATGATTCAGTTTAATGAGTCCAGGTGTCGCTGCTGTGACTTCAGGTTGGCTAGTTTGCCAGTCGCAAGAAAACTGTCTGTTGTTCAGAAAATGTTCACTGCCGCGATGTTTCCCACTTCTTCCGAGAGTTCAGTCGACTACCCGAGAAGCAACGTTGGACTCGCACCACTGAACCGGGCTTCCGCTTACCACAGCAACAGCTTGCGAGTCCAGCAGCTCCTCCGCTGACATGACAGTGTAGTAGGCGACGTTGGTCAGCACATAGCAGGAAGTCACGATAGCCATGGAGATACAGATGGCTAATGGCACCGTCCTATTGGGAGAAAAGACAACAGCGGTGCTACATTGCAACAGCTTTCATCTTTTTTGTGGCGTTTGAGTTCAAACTCAAAAAGGTCTTGAGGTTTATTTTGCTAAAAAAAAAAAAAAAAAACCTGTCATGGAAACGCAGCTAGCGCCTAGCGCCAAATTACTGGCCACATTTCTGACGTTCCGCCCCAGTGTGAGCGCTGACTTTCTGAACGAGGGCGTAAAAAAGTGCGGCATGAACCCAAGACACCCCAGCAGCATCAAACACACTCACCGCTCTGGCTTCTCTACCTCCTCTGTCACAAAGTTTAAATAGAACCTGAAAAATGAAAAACACTATTATAATTAATGCCAATATTTGTTGTGTGTGTGTGTGTGTGTGTGTGTGTGTGTGTGTGTAGAATGGTTGCGCACTGTACCTACCATCCAGCATAGGCGTACATGCCAGAGTAGAAGGCCAGCGGCATCCCAGAGAGTTTCATATTGCTGAGTTCAAAGGCATTTTCAAAGTTCTGGGTCTCCCCTGCAATCAACACACACACACACACACACACACACACACACACACACACATGATGCGGTGGCACATTGTTGGTTGCCCAGCAATATGCCTTAATTAAATTCCAAGCGTGTGGCATTCTTTTATATGCTTTATGTCCTTTTGATGGTTTTGTTTGATGCTATCTGAGGTCTGTGAGCCTCACACAGTCCAAGTTGCCACCAGGGCTCAAACCTAACTCTGTGTCTCTAATGAGATAGCGCCACCACGCAGCCGCGCTAGCAGTTACCGCTTTCTTGTTGCGCCTCAGGATTACGCCGCGGTGGCCATTGTTTCACAAGCAACACGTTAAAATTTTTATTGGCCATTATTTCTCTCGGCTGTGTGGAGGAGCCAGACCTCGCAGAAAAGTCTCCTGTGAGGACATTGTAGCAAGGCCGAATGGTTCCTGGCTGTGAGCAGCTGTGCACGGCCACCTGCGAAGCTCCAAGGTTATATTTACAGAGCATGTTGTTCCACGAGGCAAGGAAGTCCTTTTAATTGATGCTGCTGTGAGCAGTGTGAAGTCTCACATTGTTCCTTCATGGATCAACAACAAATATTCCCACCCACACACACACACACACACACTATCCAAGTCTGTACAATACAGTGTTGTGGTGAAGACCAAGACATCATCCAGACTGTAGCATCTCTTCATAGCAAGGTGTCTTTTCATCATTTTGCTCCATAAAATTAAAAACTAAACGAACTAGGAATAAAGGGGGCAGGGTGTCATTCTGGGTGTCACCAGCAGAGGGTAAAGCAGCAGCAGCTGGATTCTTTCTGTTATTATCGTGTTATTACAGTGTTGGCTGAGTCTCAAAAATCCCCAGTCCGTCCAGTCCCACACCGAGACCAGACCCAGTCTGGAGACCAAGACCAACCTCCAGGACTGCAACACCAGTACAACAGCGATGCTAGCAGGGTCAAACAGTAGTGAGGCCAGTAAAGAATGATGGGATACCTTTGAAGAGTTGGTACATTCCCGGCACAACGATGAGAGCGATGGCCAACAGCTTGCTGACCGTCAGAAAGATCTGTATCCTTGCCGACCAGGTCACACTCATACTGTTGAGGTACATCACTGTAGCTGGGGAAGAAATGAAGAGTCAAAGAGTCAGAATTTTGGATGTGTCGCTCGCTGCCTTGCAAAGGGTGTCATCTGCATAGTTCAACATGATATCCAGTTCAGCATCTCCCAAATGGCCAAAGGTGGAGCTGAGATCCATGGCCTGCTTCACCACCAGATACAACTGTGCAGCCAATGAGTCTCACACAAACATTATCATTAGTGTCACTCTCCCTCTGCGTCGCTTTTGTTTACTTGAACAAACTACGGCCCGAGGGCCATATGCGGCCCGTTAAGCTTTTTAATCCGGCCCTGACTGACTAAATAGTAAGTAAGTAAGTGATGAAACAGCTGTGTTTCCCCCATGTTTGCAGTGTTTTCACTGTCATTTCAAGAAAGAGCTAAAAACCCTGGTGGTTCTGAATGGTTCTGGGTGGTTCTAAAAGGTTCTAAGAGCTAAAAACCCTGTTCTGGGTGCTAAACACCCTGATGGTTCTAAGAGCTAAAAACCCTGGTGGTTCTGGATGGTTCTAGGTGGTTCTAAGAGGTTCTAAGAGCTAAACACCCTGGTGGTTCTGGATGGTTCTAAGAGGTTCTAAGAGCTAAACACCCTGGTGGGGCTTCACAGACACTGATTTGGTTGCAACTTTGCTTTGCTTCATTTTCCATTGACATTACAGCAACATGTTTTCTGCCTATCCAATGATAGATTGTCTCCTCCTATGAGGCGGCTCACCAAAACACTCCACGGCCAGCTTTCTATTGCCACACTTAGGTTTTGTGCAGTTCTAGGGGTCATGGAGACGCAGCGGCTTATGAGACACGCAAAAAGACAAGCAAACACTGAAAGCAGAGAGAGAGCAGGAGTCTCGTGGTGCCGAGCCTGTAAATAAAAAACAACTTCCAATCCAAACAGAACCATCAGACACATTTTAAAAACCAGGAAAAGTGGAACAAAACAAAGTGTAAAAAAACTGTGTCTAATTAAAGGTGCTGTGACGCAGTGTGTGTGTGTGTGTGTGTGTACTCACTGATGCCAATGGCAGTGGCTAGTTTGACAGCCATGGGGGGGATGTGACAGGGCATGAAAAGCGGCTCGAGGATATACTGGCCAAACGCCAGCGAGATAACGGCCATTCCTGCTGGCCTGAACACACACACACACACACACACACACACACACACAGGCAGATAAATAGACTGACAATTAAAGCAAAGTGCATGGAGAAGGCGTCAGAGTGTCAGTCCTGTCTGGGGTGTAGAAGAGATATATTATTTTTTTATTTTTTTATTATTTCTTTGAGTTTTATTCAGATTTTCTGATGCGTCCCAAACTAAATGACTGACGATATTAAAATAAAAGCCACTCACAGACTGAACCTGTTGAGCTGATTTAAAAGCAACTGAAGGGTTTTGGACTTTTTTTTTTTTTTTTTTTTTTTTTTTTACCTCCTGGACCCGAACCGCCCCCCCTAAAGACCCCCCCCCCCCCCAGCCCTAACCCTGGATCCAATAAGAATCTTCCAATATAAATGAAATAAACAATGGCCAAATGTGTTTTCTATTAAAGGGTAGGTATTAGGCTTTATAGGCATTATGCAGTGTGTGTGTGTGTGTGTGTGTGTGTGTGTGTGTGTGTGTGTGTGTGTCCTGGGCAAAGTGCACTCATGATCCCACCCTCATGTGGCCAGCGGTGTGTGCAGTCTATATGCTGGGCTTCAATAAGAGTGAGATGAGCTTGGCCGGCGTCAGCGGCGGCGGCGGCGGCGGCGGCGGCGGCGGCGGCGGCTCATCTTATGGCTTCATCGCCGACCCCTCCGCTCATTTCCCACAGCAGCCGCCGAGCTGCGGGCCGACCGGGGAAATCTCTCTTTGTCTCCCTCGCTCTTGTTTTCATTCTCCGCCTGTGTCTCTGTTCATTTCCCATGCTTTCCGCTCCCCCCCCCCTCTCTCTCTCGCTCGCTCGCCCTGGGGGGGGGGGGGTACAGGCAGAAAATTGGGCAGCTCGAGGCAGCCGCCAGCAGACTGGTAATAATGCTTTGTCTTTGGTTTGTGCACACAAACATACACACCCCCTGTGGTCACTGCCGGACGTGCGCTTCACTCAGCTTTGAGCGACGGCGGACAAACGGTTTTCAAATGTTTGTTCGTGGCATTACAGTGGTTGGACACAGTGACTGGTCCTCAGCTGGCAGAGCTCACTGGATTATTGGTGACCGTTCAGTCCGACGGTCTCGTCCACGTGAGTTCCTTGGTTGGCTAAAGAGTCCTGTGGTCTGCTGCAGGCAGGACATGTGGAGGTGGTAGTGGTGATGGTGGTACTGGGTGGTCACTGGCAGTCACTGTTGCTGCCTCCTGGCAGTGGTCCGGTCCTCCTCCAGCTCGTGAGGTCTTCGTGGTCAGCAGGACAGCAGCGGCAGCGGCAGCAGCAGCAGCAGCAGCAGTCTCAAGGTCCTCAGGCTTGATCAAAGAGGTCTTCCGCTGGTCCTTGTACCTCTTCTTGGGCCCCCTGCCAGGCGCCGACCGTGGTGTAGCTGGCCAGACAGAACTCTAGGGGGCCAGCTGATCTTGAGGCCTCTGGATTCCAATGCCCGAGCCAGTGCAGTTGGTGCTGAGTGATGGTGGCTTTCAATACTTCCGCAGTTGGTCTTGGCAAGTATTTCAGTCACCAGGACCAGGCCAGGTGAGGCCTGCGATGCACTGAAGGCTTGTAGAGCAGCAACAGTGGCATCATCTTTGAATTATCATGTAAAGGTTCAGTTGTGTAAAATTTGGCTTCGTTTATGATTTTTTTTCTATTGGTTGAAGCTTAACAATCCTCGTTAAAATCACGTCCCTCGAGAACCACAAGACTTACGTTTGCTTTCGTTGTTGTGGTTTTTTTTTTCTTTCATCACTTGTAAAAAAAATATTCCGTCTCCTCCTCCGTCCAATCATAACGCACCATGTTCACCGGTCAGTCAACTGGTCACGTGACCCCGTACATCACGTCCGCTAACGTGTTTCCATGACACTTTAGCGATATTCCTCCTTATGGATACGTGTGGAAAAACCAGAGCGTCAGAACCTTTCAGCCCTGCTGGAGAGGTTGAGAGGTTCATCTGGTCCTACGCGTTGGCCCTGCATGCGGCTCAGGCTCTCCGGCTCCCTGCAACACTGAGAGGGCAACAGAAGACGGCTGGTGCAAGGGAAGACTTGGTTACCTTATAGCGATCAGGTCCGACCACAGCCTGATGAAAGCCATCTGCGGTCCGAAGGCCTCCAATATATACGTGTAGTGTCCACCAGACTTCTTAATGCAAGTCCCCAGCTCAGCGTAGGACAGAGCCCCTGCAGTGAGGAAGGTGGCCAGTTAGCTCCAGTTCTGAAAGAAATCTAATCAAATCTGAGATGACCGAGTCCTCAACCATCTTCTGTGGAACTTTACTCGACACTTTTTAATTACAAGTGAAGGGAACTAAGAGCTGCAGTGCAGGAAATCAAGGAGGAGTTATGAAGGATATTGTGCTTCCATATTTCATTACAGCGCTGCAACGAAGGGGCTTAAGGATAATGCCAGTTTGTAGCATATACAGATGTGGAGAGCAGCCGTCACAGCCGCCAACTGGAAGTCCAGTGTTCAGCAGAAAACTCTGGCTTTTGCTTCAGTGTCCGAAAATTGACAGTCAGATGAGTAGAGTTTGACACGTTGAGTTTGACCCACATGTATATTCTATATGCTACATTATATTGATGTTTTGTTGTCATTGTTCTTGGTCTTAAACCCCAGATGTCTTGGTCTGGTCTCCATCTCGACGCTCTCTGGTCTTGTTAAGGTCTTAGTCTGGGTTGGTGCCGTCTGGACTACAACACTAGACCACACTGTTGTATTTTATTAGTCTCTCTCTCTCTCTCTCTCTCTCTCTCTCTCTCTCTCTCTCCGCTGAATCTTTAGCGCAGCTCGCTAGCTTGTCCTCCGCGTCCCTCTGCCGTTCCCTCAGTTCATGTTGTACCCCCGACCTGTTGCTGGACTCACCAAACAGTGACAGCACGCCGCAGGCAATCCAGACCACCAAGGACATTCCCACGCTGCCGGAGTGCTGCAGGATGCCCTTCGGAGAGATGAAGATCCCTGCTCCGATGATGGTGCCGATGATGATGGAGATCCCTCGCAGCAGCGTCACCTTCTTGCCCAGTTCCACCTTCTTGCACTTCTCCTCCGGCTCTCGCTCGCTGGCTCGCCCGCGTCCGTTCTCATGAGCTTGTCCATCTTTGTGCTCGAGGGCGGACTTTGTCATTTTAAGCGGACCAAAGGAAGTTGAAATAAAGTCAATGAAACCGGGCCTGAGTCCGAATCGCACTGCTCTGCCACCAGGGACCTTCCCACCACGCTGTGTTGACAAGACTGGGAGATCAACTTACTACCAGTGAGGACAAGACTCCCCCTCCTTCCCCTCCCTCTCTCTCTCTCTCTCTCTCTCTCTCTCTCTCTCTCTCTCTCTCTCTCTCTCTCTCTCTCTCTCTCTCTCTCTCTCTCTCTCTCTCTCTCTCTCGAGCGCCCTGGGGGAATGCACAACAATCCTTATCTCTTCTCTTTTAATTGACTTGCTGCCTGATATTCAACAGTGCCTCCACATCCACCGTATTGCTTTCTGTTCACACATGTTTTTACACTTCGAGCTTCCTTTTAAAGTGAGCCGCAGCTCACCAGGGTGAGGTTGTTACAAGGTGTAAATGACGCAGCTAAATTTTTATTAATACCTGGATTGCAACACACTTGATAAATTGACAAATGATTGACAGGTTGCACCGTGTGAATGCTTTTTCATGCATCCTCCATGTAGTTGAGGGAAAAAACCTCAGACGCGTTGGCGTCCTCCATAAAGTTCCGGCATTGCAACCCTGCAGTGGGAGGGTCAAACCTCGCGGAAGGTTTTAGGTGTAGCAGGTGGTGTTCTTGGCAGACAAAGACCAAGGTGCGTATTATAGTAAATACAGCCCCGAGTAAATGCCAGGGGCCTCCCAGACTGCCAACCTCTGGAGAAATGTCATCATCAAGCAGAAGCTGGTTAAAGATTTTAATCAGCGACGGTAAAAGCCAATGAGGTGCAGTCTGGGTGAGGCCGGGCAGGACAAGAGGCAAGGGTGACCTGGAGCCAAGGCTAAATGCTGGGGTCTGTCATCCAGAAGCAGAATGTACCAGCTGTGTCAGCTGTGCACGCAGGTGAGTTGACTGGCTGGACTGACCTGCGGCTGGGGAGGAGACAGACTGACTGACCTCAACTACTACTGCTGGTTATTGGACTTACTGTCTGGCCAAGAAGATCTTCAGTCTGATTGGCTATCTGGAAGGTTGAGTTGGTTTGCCTTGCAGAGCATGACAGGGATTTTGACCATGCATACGGCTACATTAAGCTACATTAAGCTACATTAAGCTATATTAAGCCGATGACAAAAAGGAAATTGCAAAACCAGTTTGTGTCATTCAGATATGCTGCAAGACGTACGTGCGAAACTACTAGAACCGTTGCAATATCCCAGATTAGCCCTTCATCGTGATAATTATCTGCTCAGTCTGTCACTGACGCAACGTTTCAAAGGCGAGCCGCTAGCTCTCGACGCGGTTTTTCTTTTCTTACAAGCAGGAGCTCAAAGTACAACAAAATAAGAACAAGTAAGTGCTCAGTAATTACTGCAGCCTGGAGCAAACAATACAGCCACACCTGGAATTTAGGTGCCCCCCCGCCCCTCCTCCTCCTCCTCCCAGCAGCTATGCAGGTGGTGAAAGCCTTAGTAGCTGCACGCCTCCTAGCTGCGTCTCCAGGACAGTTCCGCAAAATAAAAGCAATATTTTCAAAAACCTTTTCGCCATATTTGAGAGGTTTTTTTCCAAGTTTACCTGTTTCCATGACCAGTTTTTTCACTCGTTCTCCGCGTCCTGCGGCCGCTTGACAGCAAGTCACTTCCGTGTTGACAGCTTTTCTTTGAGCTGACGCTCTGTTCAAATGCACCTTTGAAGAATGAGGCATGGACAGAAATAAGTAAGGCAGACAAAAAGACGTTTATGTGATTAATTGCCTTTGTTCGAATCCTTCAATTCAATATCCTTGGATGTTATCCTTCCATTAAATAAAGAATTGAACAGTTGGAAGCTGGGAACAGCGACAGTGAGGCAGAAACGTGACAAACTAAATAATCTCTGCACTTCAAACAGTTGAAAGCGGTTTGGCTTTGTTTGGACAGTTTGAATATGTGCTGTAACTGATCTCACAAGCAGCTTGACTCCACTTCCCAGGCCAAAACAGACCAGGTGTGACAACATGCTAATTGAATTAGCCCAAACGCACCAGCGTTGGCAGCCGTCCTCAGCTTTTACGCTGATGATACGGTGTAAAATCGCTGTCAAAAGTATGCAACTCTCACTGTCAAACTAGTAGCTTTCAACATTTGTGTGTCAATGAGCTGGTTTCACACAAAAATACACTTTGTGCTTTTATGAGTAGAAAATTACAGCTCGAGAGTTTAAAGTTCTCAGCTCAGAACACGGATGAACGTCCTGTCAGAGGCGATGAGTCACAGCCGAGCAAATCTGACTGACGAGTATTGATGAATAAGCTTCAAATTCATACTCATAAAAACACACCAGCAAATTTATCCACATCACTGACAGCACAAGTTTGAGTTCAACAAGTTAATGTGTAATGGGTAAATTTCACCCCAGGGCGAAGAGGAAGTGATTCGACTATTTGTCAAAGCTTGTGCGGCAACTGCTGAGTGCCAGCTAACCATTAGCTGTTCCAACATGTTCCTCTGCACGTCCTGTTCTAGCACGAAGCATCAGCTGTTCTTGAGTCACATATCGTCTCTGGGAGATTTTTTTTCACATGGGAACTTTCCCGGCATTCCAAATTATGGAATGACATGACTGGAGTTTGTCTTGGTTGCATCATGCAGAGCAAAGGGGAAAGGCACACAGGGACTTCAGGGAATCTGAATGGACGTATTGAAAAATCACCTCTGAACTGGGCAGGTACTGGGACTGTGCAGCTTGTAGCATCATCTGCACCATCCAACACTGACTGGGTCATCAAATAACCAAAGAGTTTTAATCCCTCTCCATCCTGGTCTGCGTCATTGGTGCGTTGGGAAAGACACCTTACAGACGATGCCTTGGAAGAATGAATGAATGAATGAATGAATGAATGAATGAATGACTGTCTGCTGTGGACACACAGTTTATCACCACCTGTAAGGAAGTGGGATGAATTTATATTGAGCTTTCACCAAGATAAAAATCATAAATCAGGGCAAATGTTACACGCTGGACCTCCAAGCAAAGACAAGAACATATCTGAGAGATGGCATCACCGTGTGGTTTAATTGTCCACCAGGCATTCATGTCAAAGCCACTTGTGCGGCGGCGTTGCACAACCGCTGCTGACGATAAGCAACAGTGGCAGGATAAAGGGGATTGTCTGTCTTTTGTTCCTACTGTGTGGGATGAAAAATCCCTTTGCACATTTGATACGCTCCCCCCTGCAGCTAAACACGCTTGTCAGGACAAGTGTTTAAAGGTACGACAGAGAGAGGGGGAGAGAGAGAGAGAGAGAGACAGAGACAGAGAGAGAGAGAGAGAGAGAGAGAGAGAGAGAGAGAGAGAGAGAGAGAGAGAGAGAGAGAGAGAGAGAGAGAGAGAGAGAGAGAGAGAGAGAGAGAGAGAGAGAGAGAGAGAGAGAGAGAGAGAGAGAGAGAGAGAGAGAGAGAGAGAGAGAGAGAGAGAGAGAGAGAGAGAGAGAGAGAGAGAGAGAGAGAGAGAGAGAGAGAGAGAGAGAGAGAGAGAGAGAGAGAGAGAGAGAGAGAGAGAGAGAGAGAGAGAGAGAGAGAGAGAGAGAGAGAGAGAGAGAGAGAGAGAGAGAGAGAGAGAGAGAGAGAGAGAGAGAGAGAGAGAGAGAGAGAGAGAGAGAGAGAGAGAGAGAGAGAGAGAGAGAGAGAGAGAGAGAGAGAGAGAGAGAGAGAGAGAGAGAGAGAGAGAGAGAGAGAGAGAGAGAGAGAGAGAGAGAGAGAGAGAGACAGAGAGAGAGAGAGAGAGAGAGAGAGAGAGAGAGAGAGAGAGAGAGAGAGAGAGAGAGAGAGAGAGAGAGAGAGAGAGAGAGAGAGAGAGAGAGAGAGAGAGAGAGAGAGAGAGAGAGAGAGAGAGAGAGAGAGAGAGAGAGAGAGAGAGAGAGAGAGAGAGAGAGAGAGAGAGAGAGAGAGAGAGAGAGAGAGAGAGAGAGACAGAGAGAGAGAGAGAGAGAGAGACAGAGAGAGAGAGAGAGAGAGAGAGAGAGAGAGAGAGAGAGAGAGAGAGAGAGAGAGAGAGAGAGAGAGAGAGAGAGAGAGACTATGACACAGAAGGACTTGGAATCCTGGTGAGTCCCACCACCACCACCACCTCCTCTCCTGAAAGACGAGTGAGTCCACGCCAAGGACACGGAGTTCTTTCATTGGCTCGTCACCAGCGCCCTTGCTCACAGCCACTGCACTGCACTGCACTGCACTGCACTGCACTGGCGGCTGGCAACTTTGCATTTCTTCACTTTGATCCAGCCGTGAATCCACGTCTGTAGCGTCGCAGGAGGCGACCGAACCACTGCCTGGACTTGTGACTCACACTTATGGAACTTGAAGATGCTCAGTGTTTCCCAGACCAGAGCCAGAACAAACACAAACAAACAAACAAACAAACAAACAAACAAACTGGTCGTCTTTGAAAAGGATTCATAACTCTGTTATACCTGTGTGGATTTCCAGTATCCCACTTCATCTTGGTGTGCAGGAACGTTGCTAAAAGGTTCAATAAATATACATATACATATAAATGAAGGCTGGCTATTCTAGATCATCTAAAATATAAAACTTATTTTTCGCACTTTTTTCTTTCATACATATTCCATATGTGTTCATGCATAGCTTTGATGCCTTGAGGGTCTACATCTCCATAACTACATTCTTATTATTGACTAGTTCATCCTCTGTGTGTTACACTTGATGGATTCTGTCAACAACTGTGCAACAAAGGATGCCATGAATTTTACAAAATGATGATGAACACAATGCATTTCACTCACAGAGGCGTTTTGTGCTGCTGGGGGGGGGAATCATTTCTGAAGGCCACCTGCGAGCGGCCTTGCAGAGCAGCGTTGGGCTGGCCAAGAAAAAAAAACATACATTCCAAAAAAAAAAAATCATTCTGTGTATTTAAAATGAAATGCAGTGTTAACGTTCCGATAAAAAATGATATGCTGTAATCTAAAGTGTTGAGTTTGTGTTTGTCGGTGTTCTTCTGTGTTTTCGGATTTCCCACAAATCCTATTTCTGGCCGCTCACCGCTCACAAGGCGAGCCAAGCAGGAAGGAATTGATGTCAAGTAAACACCTCTGCTATGCCGTGTGAAAAGAGCCACGTGGAAATGTGCAGAGAAAACAGCGGCCGGCCAGCTGCCGGCTTTGTATGTATAGCTTAGCACTTGTTATGGTGTCCAACATAGAGCACAGTGGGCACCAATGCGGAGCAGGAAAAACAATGTCAGGCCCTGTTAGCGATCACCATATGTATGTGCACTGTTGCACACTTGTGCATTCCTGCCCTCACTTTCTGACATTGCGGCGACGCCGTCACTCTTTTCAATGCGGACGCATGGAGCCGGTTCTATTCTATCGAGTGTTGTGGTCCTGGAGGTGGGGTCCCGGTCTCCAGACCACTTTGAGGGGGTCTCGTCTCAGAGGCATTTTTACTGGAGACTGGAAGCTGTAATAACACGATAATAACAGAAAAGAATCCAGCCGTTCCTGTTTGACGCTCTGCTGGTGACACCCAGAGTGACACCCCGCCCCCTTTTTCCTGGTTTATTTACTTTTTAATTTGATGAAGCAAAGTTGTTGTTTTTTTTAAATGGTTCAAAACAGTTGGCAAAGCAGCAAAATGTTGAAGAAAATGATCCAAAGACGTTGCTGTGCCACTCAGAAGCAAACTGGAGTCTAAAACAGACACTGGTCATTTTCTTCTGTTGTTGTTATTTTTCTTTTAAATGTTCTTTTTAATGAACAGTCGTGTCCATTGGTGAGGGCAACCCAAAAAATGTGTCATTGAAAGTGTTGGCAGTCTTTTTTTCCTCTGTATGGCTGCTGTTTCCACTTGTAGGTGTTTTCAGACTTTGTATCATTGTGTTACTTGTGCAAACGATAATGACAATTTGTATTACATTCTTTTGCATTTGAAAAGTATTCTGTTTTGTTGGGAAATTTACAGAGACACAGTCAATATAATTTTATAAGTTAATATAATTCTTGACCTTCTTGACCTTTTTGCACTGTAGCCAATTTCTTTTTCTTTTTTGTTGTTGCTGTAACTATGCAAATTTCCCCATCGTGGGATCAATAAAGGTCTTCTTCTTCTTCATTTCTATTTAATATACATCTCCTTTCTGTATGTTCAAGTTTGTACGTATGTATGTGTATGTGTGTGTGTATGTCAAATAAAAAATAAGTTCAAAAAAAAAATAAAAGAAAGAAGGTGTTGGCCATGACTTCTGCACAGCCGCAGTTGCCCGCCTCTTTGTTCGCGCCGCTGCGTGTTTTTCCTGCTAAGCTCAGCTTTTTGAAACGGGGCTCTTGTGCTACATCTAATCAACAAAAGAGTGAGTCAGGACTGTGCCTAACAAGCACTTAAACACAGAATTACAACACTATCGATGAAAGCAGTCACCTCCTCCGGTGGAAGCCATCCCTCACACCCTGCGGTGCCTGAACAAACTCTACGAGCAGGAGTCAATGCGAAAGCTCCTTAATCTGCCACTTTGCCTGAGGTGGCTCTGACTTATGGAAACTTCTACGCTGGATTCCGTCTCCAACACACGGGCTTGTTGATGCACAAATAAGTGGAGTGAAACCGAGGACGTCGCTCGTAAAAAGCAAAAAACAAAAAACGCAAGCAAGGTCGTCTCCCAACAGCAGAGGTCGTTCACACGTCAGTGAGGAAACACCTTGATCACGGCGCTTGAACTGTTGGCGAGGTCGCACTAATGTGAGTAATATGTAATTAATAGGCCCCCTGCAGGCTTGAACCTGACAACGCATCTGGGCCGTGGAGTCCTGATGTTCTCATCAGTGAGGCTTTCATTCATCCGCTAACCTGCTGAAAGCAACACAAAGGCAAAGCGAGGAAAATAATGTGTGAACGTCGTCGGCTTTGCAGCTGGTGGGCTGCCAGCGTCTGGCTCCTGTGTTTTCACGCAGCATTCATCAAACAGCGTCCGCCCAGCCGGCGCTTGGCCCCCGCGGTTCGGGCTGGTCGGCAACACCGCGCATTCATCTTATTCATGGACGAGTCCCATCAAATATAGATACCCGCTGTGGGATTCCCACCGATGCACCGCTGCCGCTGCTGCGCCGCAACAATGGCTGAGAGTCAGGACGAAGCAAGGCAGCGTTCAGCCAGCGGTCACACAATTCACCGCAACACCGGGAGACCAAGGACAGTAAATATAGTGTTGCTTCTGCTTGGCCAGGACATTAACATCGTGCCAAAATGCCCCCAAATCCTTTCAGCTGGAATCATGCAGTGGGCGCCAAGTTACTTCATACATCACATCAAAATGAAGCTCCAGCAACTGAAGCAACTGAAGCGTCCTCAGTGGCTGCGTTTCCTTGACAGGTTTTCACAAAATAAGAGCGCTATTTCTAAAACTTCAAAAAAAAAAACTACAATTGCGATTTTGGTGTGAAGCGCATCAGCCAGAATTCTTGTGCAAAACCTAAATCTGGCAATAAAAAAAAACAGTTCTAGCAAAAAAAAATTGTGAGTGTAATACACACAGCGTTACACACAAACTGTTCAACTGACCTGTCCTAGTGTGTGAATCCCATAGCGGATGAACACAATCCACTAGCCAGCAGTGACGGAATGTTTCGTACGCGGTGCAAAAGTTTTTTATCGTTCACCGTCAAAGCCACCGAAGCTCCGAGGCCGCTGAGGAGGTTCCGCTCCCCTTCGCAGAAGGCCCCGCCTCCCTCCGTGTAGCCGCCGCTTCATGAGCCGCACAGGCAAAGGATTTCAATAAGCTGAGATGAACCTCTTTGAAAATATCAAGATAATGAAAAATTCAATAAACACAGAGAGGGAAAAAGTCAATACTCTGGGGACGTGCCAGCGTGAAAGACAGTCACAGATGCATTAACACCAAGGTCATTTAGTAAAGCCCACGGCTCCGACTGTTCCGCTGCTGCATTCACAGGCAAACGGAAAAAAATCTCATTTACGCGCATGTCATTAGTGGCGGAGCGACCAGATTGGCTCATCATCCTCTCTGGTGCTTTCTGTCAATAGCGCAGCTGGAATTTTGGGAATGGCAACGGCTTCTGGACTTCAATGAAGGCATCGGACCGCATTTCATATCGGAATTATAACTGTACAACTAAAACCACATGAAACCGTAATACAAAAAATAAATCTGTATTTATTCCTACAGAGGCAAAGACCACTTTTATCCAGTTTTAGATCTGACAATTAATTGAAAAAAACACACGAGAAATATAAATTAAGCAAAAACTGCTTCCTGTCAAACTGTTTAGTTTTTCTTTCTTTCTGAGTTTCTCGTGCAGCAAAACCTGGCAGCCGTGCAGCCCTCAGCCCTCAGATGCAGGAAGAAACACCAGGTTGGGGTTTTTGTAACTCCCTTTGCAGAGACATCAGTGAAGTCTTGCTGTGCAGCATCACCAGATTCACACAAACGAGTGTTTTACTGCAAACTTCCTGACACCTGGAGCGACTCGCAGAAGGTTTTTCACGCGTCAGTGGAAAATTATTGAAAGGCAAAGTGAAGAAAACTTGGTTATTTTTAAACATAATGTCTGAGCTGCTGCTGGGTTTGTAGCACATCAGGCCGTGCGTCTGCCTGCTGCATCTGACCACAGCAAAGCATGACAACGACATGCTAGTTTTTGCTGAAGAAACGGCGACTGAGCTGTTAGAAGAGAGTGGAAATGAGTACACAGGAAAACGAAGGACGCACTGACTGGAACCCACCGCTGTTCAGAACAGGAGCTGGACTGGAAGGCCAAGTTAAGCACAGCAATCACTCACAACAAACCATTCTTGATTCGTGTTTTTTTTTTTTTTTTTTTTTTTTTTTAAACATGAATTCCTAATTTACTGTTTGCACCATTTTTATGATAAATGTCACTTTCATCCTGAGGAAACTGACTCAGTGCTTTTGTCATCACATGCCGCAGTTGCCAATCATGTCTCTTTGTCAACCGGACAACAACGCAAACTACACAACTCAAGGTTTTACACTGAGTCCTGGTTAGGAGAATTTTGTCCAAACCGATTGTGTCAAAAACCAACAACAAGTGCACATGTTTGGAATTCCAAGGTTGTGTATGGTGTTACACAATGAGAGTGAAGGTCATTCAGTTCACTTCAGTCCATCAGTGTGTCTTGAAGTCCTGGATCCCAGGCAACGCTGGCCTTTTGGCCACCGCTAACAGGGAGCTGCGCTGGATGAATGGAGTGGATGGATGCCAACTCAATACGATCGGACTTTACGATAAAAGTTTTCACTTCGAGGCTCGACTTTCGATATGCCAGCGGCTTCTACTGCTGCCAGTCTCCCTCTGAAAATGGATGTTTTAATTGTGTGTTATGGAACTTGATGGTCAGGAGAATGAAAAGTGGAATACATCCACAACACAAAGTTACATCTAATGACAAATCACAGAATGCTGGCTGGTGGTTGGCAAAGAGTTGTGTCATCCAATGGCTCGGCAACGGGTTGGAAGAGATGAGACATTTTCAATTTGTTAGAAGTCAGATTCCCAGAATTGAGGGCCGGTCATGTGATCGCTGCCTCACAGCCCAGGGCTGCCAGAAGGACTCCACAACTGGTAAAACCCCATGTGACTGTGGGGAAAAATGATATTAGTTAAGGCAAAGTAAGCTGCGAGGGAAAAAGTTAGAGAGCAAAGAGAGCGTTTGCCAGTGGGTTAGATGGAGAAAGGGGACGAGTCATGAATAAAACATCAGCCACAGATTGGCTGTCAGCCAGAGCAGCGGCTCTGTGTCGCCTCTCAGAGGGAGCGGAGCCAGGGCTTGATTCGCATGCACAGCCTCTTCCTCTTATTGCCATCTATTAAAGCTCCCAGCACATCCATTTACTCACATGTCAGAGCTGACTGCCGCACACAAACAGACAGGTACATTTGTATACATAAATAATTAGCGAGGCTGCACAGCCGCGCCGTTATCACTTAACTCAAGGAAGTTTACCAGTAAATCCATTACTGCTCTGCAGTCTGTAGAATTGATCATTTTCTCCAAGATGGGAAAATGTAATTAGGGTTAAAACGCAAAATAAACAAATAAATAAAAAATAACAGTTATGATCCTGTTGATGATGGTTCCTCAGGCAAAGTTCCCGATCGTATCCTCAGCTTTCACTTTTCTTTGAGCGTAAATCTAAAGACCTGTACACTGCATGCACTTTTCTGTCAATAATTCAGCTGATTTTTTTTATTGTTTGTTTGTTTGTTCATTGCAGATTGTTTTGATTCCAACCCTGCCAGGATGTTTGTGTGACTAACAAAGACCAGGACCTCCAGCAACCTTCTCACAGTGCCAGTGTGCACCACCTGCACCACCAACTGGCTGATGATCTGCTGCTTCAGTCACACTGCTGACATGAGGCTCTCTGTCCACTCCACTGCAGCTCCTGATCACCTCCATCACTCCAATTCCATTTGATCATAAAGACGTGGCTCTGTCTGAGGCTCAGTCATCACCTTCACCTCACTGTCATTCCATCTGACTTCAAAACATTGCCAAAATCCCATTGATTCAACTGACCTCAGGACGTGACACGCAGGTTTCACCACCAGCTGGTCTGTGTTGACCAACAGCTCTGCAGTGTCTGTGGGCTACAGTTACACTGGAGAGGAATCTCAGGGGGTGGATGAGCTCTCACAGAAGACCAGCCCAGTGGTCTAGTGGTGGAGTGGCCGCCCTGAGACTGGTAGGTTGTGGGTTCGATCCCCAGCCTCCCTGCTTGGCACTCAGTATTCGGGGTTGGAATTGGATCAGCCAATGATTCCTGGGCGCAGTACCGCTGCTGCCCACCGCTCTCCCTCCCTCAGGGGGCGATGGCTCAAATGCGGAGGACTAATTTTGCATCCTTCGGGATGTGCCAATCACTGGGACTTTAGAGGACTTCTGCCTCTGTGTCACTTCAAGTCTATCGATGTTGTGTCATTGCAGGCGGGCCCAGGCGGTCAAGAAGATAGAAAGTAGCAGAGGAGCCCGAGAGAAAATAAACCTGTGTTCTGTTGCTGTTGTTGTTGTTGTTTGTGGCCAGGGTCCATTAGTGTGTTGTGGTGCATTATGATGTATACACATCAAACCTGGACAGACCTACATGACGTCTGGCATCTGATAGCACTATAGACAGCGTGTGTGCGAGGACCAAGTCGGAGCACGGTAACTTCCGGCATTCCGGACGATATTCCATCTTTTCTTGGAACTCCATGTTTCCAGCTTTGATTGTGTTGATCCTAGACTTTAGCGTCCTGGCAGCTTTCCATTCACTGGCCATCGACCTCCACCCGATGGCAGGAGGGCAGCGTCCTCCTCACTCTGCTGCTAACGTGCTTCTTCTGGGCCTCGCTTCAAACTGCTTTACTTTTCTTCACTCTCCTCAGATATTCCATTTTATTATATTCCTCAAGAACAAACCTGCTGCATCCAGTCAACTCTCGTACTGTTTTCATGGTCGACTACGTGAAGACTGGAACTTATGATTCTCGTTTCTTGCCAATTTGCTTCTCAAGTACGAACCCCGGATCCAGTGGCAGGATGGACGTCTTTTGTAAAAATCCGTCTTTGATGTAACAAACGAAAAAGAAACTAAAAATGAAAGAATGATCTTGTACCAACAGAGGCTGCTCAGACTTGAAGGACTGCGTTGGTGCATCACGCAACATCAGCCCTGATCCCGCTGCTCTTCCATTGACAGCAGCTTCAATATTTATCCCCGGTCCTCAGGATCCCTGTTGACAGCTGGAAAACCGGCTCAAGCCGTCCATGCAAAATATACGTGAGTGTGTGTGTGTGTGCTGGGGACTCGGAGGTATTTGCCCATCACGGCTATTGATTTTCATGCAGGTGTCGGCACGGTTAAAAACGTTGACGTTGGCTGCGAGTGTGAATCCCAGAAGCTGACAGCGGCTTTTTATTTGTTTCTGCCACGACCATCACAGCCCACACAGCTCTTATCCCACTGCAGCCTCTGCACACAAATCAATGAGAGCCTGTCAATTTGGATTTTGGTTTGCTGAGACAACACACACACACACACAAAGAGAGGCACCGCTGCTTCAGTTGTGTACTTGGTTGCTTGCTACAGATGTATTTGAGATTGAAGGAGTTCTCATGCTTTTATTCTGGAAGACATCGTCCTCCAGGATGGTGGTCCTCCTCCAGCTCCACCTGCCTCACTTTACTGCATCGTCAAGCACTTGCCAGTGTCACGTGGCATCAAGTGTGTCTTTAAAGCCAAGCTGCAACACAAATGTGCGTTACATTGGTGGCTAACACTGCAGACTGGCTGGATTTTCCCCAGCTTTGCTCCCATTGGCCCATTTTAATAATTCTGGGTTTCATAGTCAAACATTGTTTCTTCCTTGTGCAGATGAGCAGCCTCCAGGAAGCCCTTCTACAGTTCAGTGTGGCCTATTTGTTTTGGGGGGGGGGGCGCACTGTCGCAGCATGCTCAGTGTGCAGACAAGGTGATGTTCACACTATGCACAGAGCGGAGGTGTAAGATGAAGCGGTGAGTTTGACACCAGTGCAGCAGAAATGATGTTGGGATGAATTCATGGAACCTCTTCCTGTCTCAGCCTCAGTGAAGCCACTGACAGCAGCTGCGTTTGCATCGCGGTTCTTTACAAAATAAAAGCCCTATTTCCAAAATTTCAACAAACTACACTTGCGATTTGCAGGTGTTTTGATTGAACGGTGTGAAGCGCATCAGGCGGAATTCTGTTTGCTTTTGTTTGTTTACATTTGTTGCTGTGTTGCCATATTTAGGTTTTGAGCAATTCCAGTGGTCATGGAAACGCAGCTAATAACACTGCACTGCAACAATGTATGACTACAGTAGTACAGGCAGGATCTTTGGAAAGGTCGTCATATTTATCAGAGATCATGAACGTGAATGTAATATTTTTGGAAGGCTGTCAAAAAACGGATTGCTGCAAGCCAAAATTTAACAAACCTCAAAAATAAAATACTCTAACACATCTTCACAAAACCCTCTATGAATACTATGTTCTTAAAACATCTCAATTCTGGCATAGTTTTGCTACTTTTGCTCTTTTCTTCTTTTATAAACCCTTTAGTTAGAAGGTGGAGTAGTAATGACGGTGGGTTTTTTTTCTTTTATGTCTTCTGTCAAAGAGAAAGAAAAGCCGAGCCACAATTTCAGACTCTTCGGTCTCCATTTGAATCCGAGCCAAGCAATCTTCTCATTTGTCCCCGAGCAAAAAATGAACAAAGCCCAAATGGTGCCGCAGCAACACAACGTCGAACCTGGGACGCACCGGGCGCCAAAAGGTTGTCGCTTATTTCTGTTGTCAAAAAATGTCTCACAGCAACAACAGAGACGTGCGTTTACAGTGCGTGCCAGGCACCAAGGACTTGCTAATGGACGCCGGCGACTCGCACGGAGACAACGTGTCAGTGGCTAGCATCACCTCGCAGTAAACACAACACTCCCATTGCATTAGTGCACCATAGACTGCAGTCAGTGCACCATAGACTGCAGTCAAAGCACCATAGACTCCAGTCAAAGCCTGTGGAGGAGTCGCACTGAAAGTCCATGACTGCAACAGTCCCAACATGTGGAGCTCATCACATGCAAAAAGGCTTCATTCAAATGGCAAAACCCTTCTAATGCCACTGTACATTAGGCTTTGACATCATGTCAAGGAGATGGTGTGAGTGTGAGTGTGTGAGTGTGTGAGTGTGTGAGTGTGTGCATGCACCAGTGTGTCCGTGTGTATGAAAAATAGATGGGCCATGCATGAATGATGCAACCTGTTTCCTGCTGTATTTTATTGACAACTGACAGGCAGGGGTCAGGCTTGTTCATGTGGAAAACCTCCCAGTGTGTGTGTGTGTGTGTGTGTGTGTGTGTGTGTGACCATTGTCGACTGAGAAATGAACTTCCTCGCAGCCAGCCTAGCTGATTGCACACATTCTACTGGGTGGCTCCGGCCTCAGCGTCTGATTTCAGCTGCACTGTTGCTTCCTGTCCACAGCAGGCAGCTCGTCCTCACACTGCCTGCTGTGTGTGTGTGTGTGTGTGTGTGTGTGTGTGTGTGTGTGTGTGTGTGTGTGTGTGCGCGTGTGTGTGTCTATATGCCTGCACATCATTTAAATATAGACCGCTTCCCTGTGAGCAATTTATTGCACGGTCTTCAGTAGCTGGCACTGTAGTGGTGCTTAAGTGCCCCCAAGTGACCACAACATGAACTGCGTGTAAATGAATACATGGACAAAAACACCGAGACAATAATGAATCAGCTCATATGAGCTGGGGCTTTTATCAAAAAAAAAACACCATGCGGGGTTTGCGCAACATAATCGATCAAATAACGATACAATTCAATGCAATACAAAAATGCCAATCAGATCAAAATCAATTTTTTTTTTTTTCATATTTTTTGACTGCGAAGATGTCAAGAAATATGATATTCAGACGGTCTGCAGACAGTCTGAATATCACCTGCAGGAGATGATTCATCTCAGCAAACCTCATGACAGTCATAAGGGGCTTATTAACACATCAGACCATGTTCAATTTCCATAAGCTTTCAATGTCCCGGACATGTTTAATTAACAATAACTGCAGTTGTCCAATTTGCTCTGGATTATCATGTGAGGTTTTGGTCAATATTTTAGCAGGGTTTTTTTTTTTGGGGGGGGGGGGGGTTGGATGTTTTTTCGGATACATATTCACTCCCGGGAGAAGCACACTTTGTGCTTGAGACTTCGCAGCCGCTTTCAGCACCATGGACAGCAACACAGCAGCGTCAATGCTGAGACCCCGACACTCTGAAGCCTCGTTTCAGAAGAGCAGGTTGTCTGAATGGGCTATGCACATTCCGGCCACTTTATTAGGTACGCTTGTTAATTCACTTGGTAGCACACATAGCTCATCAGCCAATCACACAGCAACAGCGGAAGGCATTTCGGCATGCAGACGTGGTGAAGACTTGGAACTCCAACCGAGCATCAGAGTGGGAAGAGAGGATTGAAGTGATCTGGAATGGTTGTTGGGCCGGTCTGAGTCTTTCAGAAACTGCTGATCTACTGGGATCTTCATGCACAACCATCTCTAGGGTTCACAGAGAGTGGTCGGAAAAAAAGAAATGACGTGGATGAAAATGTCTTGTTGGTGAACGCACGACACCTCCTGAAGAAGATGGACTCCAGCAGCAGAAGGTGACAATCCTGCCAGTCAGCTAAATACTGGAAACTGAGGCTACAGTTCACGCAGACTCTCCAAAACTGGACGACAGAAGATCGGAAAAACGTCGCCTGGTCTGACGAGTCCCCATTTCAGCTGCGACATTCAGACGTCAGGCTCAGGATTTGGCGTGAACAACATGGAAGCATGGATCCATCCTGCCTTGTATCAATGGTTCAGGCTTGTAGTGGTGGTGGTGTCATGGCGTGGAGATGTTTTCTTGGCACATTTTGGGCTCCTCAGGACCAACCGAGCGACTCCATGACCGGCTTGTTCTTGCGATATTTAGCTTTTGTGCAACTCTAGGGGTCACGGACACGCAGCTCGTGCTTCCTGCAGCCATCGCAGGAATGTTTGGATTGGTGATGGTGTGACTGGTGTGACTGGTGGTGCTGGCTCGCCGGCTTGGCCTCCAACCATCGCATCACCTGCAGGGGGCAGATTGAAAGGACCTTGGAAGGTTTGAGAAGAAGGCTGCTAGATGGTCATCCTCACCTGCTGACCCTCAGCTTCCAACCTGATGACTGCACTGTGCCCCGCTTTCATTTTAAAGGCACTCAGCCATTCTGGTTCATCTCCCTTGGCTGAGTGCAGATATTAATTTAGTCAGAGGCCGACACCTACACAGCTCCTTCAGTTCATCATATTAGCAGCGGTGGGCTGCGGCGCCGCCGTTTGGACGTTTTGTCTCTCTGAGGTTTCATCTCAGAATTGTAATTACGTGAAGAGTTTTAGTCTTTTATGGATGCAGCGCCACCATACTGCCAACTGAAACACTGATATTCTTGTGAATTCAAATACTGAGTTCTCACGGCTGCTCAATGTTCAGAAGTTGTCCAGCTGGAGACACAGCACCGCTTCAATGATTTTAAAGCAAGAGGTGTGGATACACTGTAGCTACTCATTAGTGACGCATCCACATCGCTCATTTTCAAACCTGGCTTTGATGACTGCAATTTTCAGGGCCTGCGGGGAACAAAACAAGCGAGAGAAGCGAGGCGTTCAAAATGTGTAGAAGGTCTGAGGCCCCGCGGGTCAGAACATTTTAAGTATCAAGGCAGCAGCAGGAGGAGAAAGGAAGATGATTTATTGTGAGCCTCAGAGTTTTGTGGTGGATTCAACTGCAGCATGGGGTTAAAATCCTGGTGACAAAGAAAAATATGAAAAAAAAAAAAAGGTTTCTAATGATAACAACAGCAACACTGATAACAATAATCATAATAATAATAATAATAATAATAATAATGGTGTACTTTGGTGCTACTTGACTTGGAACAAAGCACTCTGACAGATGATCTGTTTTCTCAGTTTTTTCAATGACTGTAAATGTTGTCTTTCATTTGTCCAAACAAAAGTTTCTCTGCAAACAAAAACTCTGGCTTGAGAGGTTCTTGCAGTCTAAAAGCTTCCTGCCTTTTTGTTGCTACTGAAAACCACCAATTTGCTAAGACTTCACACAGCACATATTTCCACTAATGCTTGACTTTATGGAGCAAGGATTTCCTGACAAATACATGCCAAGTGCTCCTCACTCTTGTGAAAGTCGTGGAGGCCAGCAGGAGGTGAAAATCCTTGGAACACAAACACAAATGGAAGTTGAAGAAAATGAAACCCAAGAAACCATAATGACTCAAAATGGCCCAAAATCAAACTCTTCATTTTTTAAACTATGCTAAACACGCAAATGATTTCTCAAACGAACACAGAGAGTCTGCAGATTCAAGACATAAACATCAAAGTTTCAGTGAGAGATGTGAGAGAAAGAAAACCAAGACAGAAATTGTGACATCAAACCATAGTTGGAAAAATTTCCCTTAATTTTGCTGCCATGAAAAATTTTATCGGTAGATACACTGAAATTTGTTGGAGCTTCCAATCAGTCATCCAATCATCTCAGGATCCCATTATTGCCATATGCACAGCAGCGGATCATCGGCGTGTTGTACGCTGTTCCAAGTCTGCTTCTGTCTTGCTTTTGCCAACACGCAACGCATGTGTGCATCCATGCACGCGTGTGAGCACGTGTGAACACACACGTTCCAACGCTGACACTGTCTCATGCAAACAAAACACCCATATGGCAGCGTCTAATTTAGTGGGAGATGACTGACAGACTCCATCATCGTTGTGATTGGCTCCTGACAGCACGTTCGCCGCGGCGCCGACGACCCTGCCCTTCAATATGATCATCTGCTAATAATAAGCATCCAACCACACTGACAGGGAAAAGACAGAAGGATGAAGGCTGTTATTCTCTTCACCATGGGGAGGGGGTATATGATGCTCCATACACTGACACAGTTGGTTGCATTTTATTTAGACAGGTACAGCAGGAGCATGTAAATATGATGCAGGAATGTTTGCCCAGGACGTCTTAGTTTAGTCATAATTCAACTTTAATATTCCCTGGCAGGCAGCACATATCATTTTTTTTTTTTATCATGCATTTTCTTCATCCGTAGCCTGGGTAACGTTAGCCAGCTTTCACCAATGTGAAAGCTCACTTTCAATTCAAGTCTTCCACGTCTGAGACCAAACGGCCATACAGCCACTCAAAAGCCACTGCGAACCATCACAGCTGGAAATAAAGACGGCTGAAAAAACCAGCAATCACAAGACAAAACGTTCATAAAACAGAGTAAATAATCAGAAAAGTAAATATAAGCATGATGTGTATGAGCTGTAGTGAATGTTTCATGTAACTCAAACACTGAGAGAGATTTAAACACACAGATGAGTCATAGCGGAAGAGGCCATAAAGTACTTTTCTTTTTTTAATTTAATGTGGCAACACTTAAAATGGTGTCAAAAATCATTTCATTATTCTATCATTGGATGTACATTGTTGCAAATGTTTAATTAAAGCAGATAGTTGCATGGCTTTAAATTCCGCCAAATCTGTGGAAAATAAAAGAGAAGCCAAAGAGAGGCAGAATGGACTGCGGAGATAAGAAAAGAGGTGGCAGAGAGATATTGAGAGGAAGGAGAGGGAAAGGTGGCGTCAGGAACAAAAAGGTCCAGGAGAAAAGCAGGGTTTGAGTTTTATCACCCTTGAGACAGCGGCTTTTCTCGGATAAGAAAGAGAAAACAAGGAGCAACTGGTAATTGCTTCACATAAGCAAGTCCCAAAGGCTTGATGGCGAGAAAATCAGCATAAGAAGATAATTAAAAAGTTACTGTGAATGGCTGAGCCACTCAGCCTATTTAATTGTGGAAGAGAAGTGGGGAGGTGGGGGAGGGAAAACAGCAACTATATCATAGCAGCTAAACATGGGAAACTCTGGACTCGGTAACAACAGGGAACTTTTAGGCCTCATCAACCCAAACAACCAACGTTCTTTTCACCATTACCTGATCATAATATGTGTATTAAAAAATGCTTCTTGTGTTCATTTGATCATATTTAAAGTATCCTTTGCAATCGCAGGCTCTGTGCAGACTGATATTATCAGCAACCTTCTAGTTTCAGCGTCCAGCTGGAAGAGTTAAACCGAGGAGCTGATTCATCCTGCTTTATTAACTCCCAGTGTATCTGGAGCCAGATGGTCCGAAGAAGTCTTCAGCAGACCAGACACACGAGCTGCCTTTCCATTGCAGTTTTTCCCAAAATAAAAGCGATTTTTTTATTTATTTTTCCTCAAATTTCGACAAAGCACAATTGCGATTTGCAGGTGTTTCCATTCAAAGGTGTTGAAGCTCATCAGCTGTTATTCTCATCAAATCTCGTCTGGCAATTACAAAAAAAAAATTGTTTTTTTGTATTTGCACTTGCAAAAGTGTTTCCATGACACTTGCGATATTCCTCTATATGGATCCGTGTGAAAAACCACCTCATGAGAGCGTCAAAACCTTTCAGCCATATTTGAGAGGTTTTTTCCACGTTGAGCTGTTTCCATCAGCAGTTTTTATTATGGCCATATTTAGGTTTTGTTCAATTCTAGGGCTCATGGAAACGCCGCTACTATCAGCCAAAGAGTCGTATGACATTTGACATAAGTGTCATAGCATGAGTCTTGATTCCATACCAAAGAAGAAGAATTAGAACGTAATTCATATACATATATATATATACATATATATATATATGAAATATTGAGTCACATTTAAAAGTACAAAAACATTGAATAACCTTTGTTATATTTACAGCTAGACATGCACTGTTCGTTTAAAAGTGCAAAGAATATTACAATAAAGAATACAAAAGCTTGTGGTAGAATGGGAGCAGCAATAAAAGAGCACACCAGGTACCCACAATAGATGAAATCATACGTAGCTGTGATGGAAATGTGATGAACCTGAGGCTGACGTGTGTTTTCTATTGCACTGCTGCAACAGCTGCTGCCTCAACTGGAGTGGAGAAGACAGAAGCAACCACAACAATCAATGTTCTTTTTTTTTAAGCTTGTATTATTGGATTGATCAATCATGCCGAGCATATATTTACACAATAATACAATAATCATAACTGCAATTCACGTCTGATGACGACACTGAAGCAGAGCCAGACACCTCACCTTTTTGTCCCTTTATTAGCATTCCGCTGCTGTGGCTGCCGCGTTGCAGAGATCTATTAGGTATTGATCACAGGCTAACTGGGCCAGCGTGTTGACATTTTAACAGTCAGCCATAGGCAGTAAAAGATGCAGAGAAAGGACCGGGGGTGGGGGGGCAGGAGAGCGGGTGAGATAAACGCCAACCCAATTGAGACTTTATCCTATAAGACCCAAAAGCAGCATAAGTCTTGGTTGTATTAATGAGCACTTGGATCGGAGTTTTTTTGATCAGCTTGGTCTCCAGATAAAGATGCCTCGGCATTGCCCAGGCTGGTAGAGTCCCATCCTGCCACTTTTATCCCATCGCTCACTGCTGCTGCTGCTGTGGTCGATCTTATCGGGCCTGACTCGCAGGAACCAGTCCCTGACGTCGAAAGGTGCCTTTTGTTTGAACCGTCGAAGTTTCAGGAAGACTGAGAGACTGTAGCAATGTACGACGTCGACGTAATTACTGCCTTTTCCTCATCCAATCCAACATCGTGGGGTTTGGCGTGCAAAGGAAATGCAAAATTAAAGAGAGAGACAGAGGTAGACGTAGCCAGAGTGGGAGACAGACCTGAGTGAGTTGCATGGTGAATATCAAATCATTGCAAGGCGCTCATTTGCATAAATATAGATAGAAAACATGTATAGAAATAAGTACAGTAGATATAGAAGGACATGCAGGTCTTTCTATACCGTTTGCTTCACATTCTCCATCAGACTCCACAACAGCAGTCTGGACATTCTTGTTGTGTCACTGGATAGACCACCCTCCCCCCAGTGCAGTGAGTAGCAGACCCCCAGCCAGAAGAATGGAGACCGCAGGGGCCAGTAGGTCCCGAGGCCGTTCCCCACACTGGGGCCCAATCAACGTATCAACTATCATTGGTACAGCGCTAAATCACAAGCGAAGGCGTCTCAAAGACCTTTGTACACTCAGAGGAAAACCAACTCAGCCCCCAGAGCAGCAGGGGGCGACGGTGGCCAGGAAATCCTCCCCTGTGGGAAGAAACCTAGAGCAGGTCCGGACTCCAGGGGTCCGACACCAGGACCCAGAGAACGCAGTCCTAAAAGTCTCAGTATTGAGCGTCGGGAAATTTTGCCTATACCAGATTTTAATGTTGCTGAGGCAAGTCTCTCATTCAGCTGACTGACGTGCTTCAGCGGCTGCAGCTGGCAGATATAACTGCGTATCGTCCGCATAGCAGTGGAAAGTGATGTGATGCTTTCTGATGATCTCACCAAGAGGTAACATGGAAATGTTAAAGAGGAGCGGACCAAGAACAGAACCCTGAGGGACTCCATGACATTCTGAATAGAAAAATAGCAGACTGTGTGTGTGTGTGTGTGTGTGTGTGTGTGTGTGTGTGTGTGTGTGTGTGTGTGTGTGTCTGTACTGCCATCGTAACTGCAATGTTGAAAATGTATGTGTGCATGTTCAACATCTTCAAAGCTTCATCACATCACATAAAGCTTCAGATTAAAACCTGAACACACACACACACACACACACACACACACACACACACACACACACACAGTTTTTATCCCCCGAGCTGCTCTTTCATCCTCCTGACACTGCAGCGTTGCACATGGCTGAGCAGAGCACAGCGCGCATCCTTTACAAATGTAACGTTCGCTTTTAACACACATGGACTGCGGAGCTGGCGGTCTTCAGTGGTGGCAGTCTACCCCCACACCAGTCAGCCGGAACATCAAGACAATGACGAGTGCATGTTTTAGTCATTTACCACCAGCCGTCATCTCTCTCTGCAGACAACCCCTGGGCGTTTCCATCGCCCCTAGAATAATGCAAAACCTAAATATGGCAATAAAACCCGCTGATGGAAACAAGCTCCACTTGGAAAAAAAAACCTCTCAAATATGACTAAAAGGTTTTGACGCTCTCATCAGGTGGTTTATCACACCGTACGTCACAAAAGTAAAATGCTTCAAAACGCAACATGTTTTGTAGCTCCATCCTCCTCACAGTGGAAAATATTGCTTTTATTTTGCAAAAAAAAAAAAAAAAAAAGTCACGCAAACGCAGCCAGTTTCCAGTTCAAGCTCTCAGTTGACTTCCCATCACGGCCACGAGTCACAAGTTCAGAGTTGCAATCAACCGCTGCAGAGCCTTCGCTCACTAAATTCTCCTTGCAGCGTCGCTCCTAATGGCCCTGGAATTCTTGCCACTGTCACGCTGAGAGGTAAAATTTCTCCGTGGATGATTTCAATGTTTGTTTCTTTAACGGCTGGGAAGGACAACAAGTCGTTTCTGTTTCAAGTCATTTCAGTAGCGATTCCCCCGATGAGCTGCCTGCCAACGTAGAAGGCCGCTTTGATATAAGGACGGCCCTGGTTGGAGTAGCGATCCAGACACCTCGAAGGAAGCAGGTGAAGATGTGTGGAGCAGCACTGGCAGCCTTCACCGATGTGACGGCGTGCACACTTTTGGTTGAGTCAAATTTCCATCCTGGATCTTTTAGCGCAGTCCTTGTGAGTAACTTGTGCGACGCTAACTCGCCTGATGCAATCATATATTCAGAATCTCCTGTGCTGCTGCCCTAGCGCTCCAGTGGAGGTCACTAATGCAACAGTGGAAACGAGAGGCCTCTGAGTTCACAGAATTTATGCAGATGACTACTGTGCTTTAGACTCTGCCACTCCTTTAAATCCAACCATCAACCACTGCACACACGCTGCCGCCCGACAGCAACAAGGTTGTGGGTTCGATTCCCGGCCTGGGGTCTTTCTGTGTGGAGTTTGCATGTTCTCCATGTGTCTGCTGGCTTCTCTCAGGTTCTTCCTGTGTCTGCTGGGCTCTCCAGGTTCTCCATGTGTCTGCTGGGTTCTCCAGGTTCTCCATGTGTCTGCTGGGTTCTCCCAGGTTCTCCATGTGTCTGCTGGGTTCTCCAGGTTCTTCCTGTGTCTGCTGGGTTCTCCAGGTTCTTCCTGTGTCTGCTGGGTTCTCCAGGTTCTTCCTGTGTCTGCTGGGCTCTCCAGGTTCTCCATGTGTCTGCTGGGTTCCCTCCAGGTTCTCCATGTGTCTGCTGGGCTCTCCAGGTTCTCCATGTGTCTGCTGGGTTCTCCAGGTTCTCCATGTGTCTGCTGGGTTCTCCATGTTCTTCCTGTGTCTGCTGGGTTCTCCATGTTCTCCATGTGTCTGCTGGGTTCTCTCCATGTCCTCCATGTGTCTGCTGGGTTCTCTCCAGGTTCTTCCTGTGTCTGCTGGGTTCTCCAGGTTCTCCCTGTGTCTGCTGGGTTCTCCAGGTTCTCCCTGTGTCTGCTGGGTTCCCTCCAGGTTCTCCATGTGTCTGCTGGGTTCTCCAGGTTCTCCCTGTGTCTGCTGGGTTCCCTCCAGGTTCTCCATGTGTCTTCTGGGTTCCCTCCATGTTCTTCCTGTGTCTGCTGGGTTCTCCAGGTTCACCAGCTTCCTCCCGCATTCTTATATACATATAAGAACCACTGCAATGGTACACTTTGATTGATGTATTAATGGTCTGTATGGTGAGCTTTTATCAATATAAAAAATAAAATCACTCATAAATCAAGCCAGATTTTATACACTGGACCTTTAAGAGTTTGTACACTGGCGCAACAGCAAACTGCTGCATCTATCTGTCATTTTCTCTCATCAGTGAAAGTTACACACATTGTCCAGCATCAGCTGCCTGTGCCATGTCACAGTGAATGAGCAGCTTCACACTGAAGGCCACGTGACGACACGTAGTCTGTGCGGACAATGAAACGGATATTGTCTGCTTCTCTAATGGTGCTAAGATTGTTGTAGCCACTTTATCCCTCCAGCGACCATTTCATGCCTGCAGAAAGGCATCGGCCAATAGGCTGAGTGCATCTGTGGAGATGCAGCAGCTCCGTCTCGAAAGCCCGCTGGTCTGACTGGCAGGCTGGAGCACTCACTGGACTTCTTGGTGTCATTTTCAGAAGATGGACATTTGTAAACGTCCATCTCACAAATGTCATCCTCCGCCTTCCTCTCCATTCTTTTCTCCATTCTCTGTGCTTTTTTCCCTTCGTCCACGACCGTGCCTGGGTGTGTTGAGTGAAATGCTGAAGGACGCTTCAAGACCGGTGAGCATTTTTTTTTTTTTTTTTTCCTCCTCCCTCCTGCAGTTTCAACTCCACGCAGTAATGGCAGTGACCTCTGCCTGCCCCCACAGGTCTGATTTTTAACGCAGCCGTCTGGCGGGAGGGCGGCGCGTGAGGGGTTAACGAGCCCGCATTACCGCCGTGACTAACATATGCGTCTGAGGGTAACCTTAGCAACTGTAATCCCAGCATGTGTCATCTCTAAGTGCTAGTGATGTCACTCATCAGCGATGCTAATGGCAAAAAGCTGCCACAGCTTGCCTGTTGAGATGTGTGTGTGTGTGTGTGTGTGTGTGTGTGTGTGTGTGTGTGTGTGTGTGTGTGTGTGTGTGTGTGTGTGTGCGCTTGCAAGCGTGTATTTAATTACCAATGACACCCTCTGAACCTCCAGAAGTTACAAGCGGCGCAGGTCGCATATTTGATGCAACAGTGCCCCCTACAGATTGAAACCATTGTTCCAGGTTAATAAAGTAGAAATGGTGGGGGGGGAAAAACAACAACATCAAAGTCTTGCGTATAAATAATTCATAGGGGAGCTTCTGCCATTTTGCCCTTTTAGAAACTTTTGGTTCCTAAAGGGCAAAATAATTAATCTGATTAATTAGTCTAATTAATCCTGCACACCAATTTCTTCAACTGCTTTTCCAGTTTCAGTCCACTCAGCCAGACCCCTGCTTACGCTGACAGTCACAAACTGAGTCGTTCAACATGCGTGGAGCCGCAGATGCGGGAGTGGAATCCGAGCGTCGTCTGTCGTGAGGCCGCAGTCCGGTCACGGAGCGAAGCGACTGAAAAGCTCGCTGCGGCGCTGGGGGACGTCGTCGCTACGTGAAGCTGTATCCGCCAAACAAGTAATCAAACAGCTGCCAATTTACACGTGGAAATTGTGGACGCGTTGTGAGCGATGGCCGTTGTCAGCAGGATAATGTCAGTCCATTCGTCACCCTCGTTCTCCGCTGAGGTCTCCGCTGTTCAGACGTCCACGGAGCAGCGGAATGCAGCCCAACCCTGCCGTTAATAACTTCAGATGCGGTCGGTGATGTTTGTCCCTGGAAGCAGATGAGTCTGTTCTGAACACTGTGTGTGTATGTGTGATATGTAAGACACATCCTGATGACTTTACTTCAAAATCCGTCATGTGTCTGTTCCATCTCACTCATTCAAAAACGCTCTGACTGGATGATGGCGTTGGTTAACATCCACTCAGTTATTAATCCAATTACGTTTTACCGATGATGTTTTAAGACGGATGACTTCGCTCACAGATCTTGAAAGTGAGATGAATCTGTCTATTGAAAGACCAGCAGCAATTATACTTCAGCGTCGGTGTGTTTCCACATTACTGCCAATGAGTTTGAGAAGCAAAAACATGCAAAAGCAAAAGAGGAAACATCTCCCAGATTGTTCTGCAGGGTCTCTAAGGAAGGTAGCACGGTGGCGTGAGCACTGTAGCAGGGTGGGTGGTGGTGGAGGGGTAGGGGGGGGGGGGTGACCGCGCTCACTATCAGATCTCTCTATCGGCTTTCTTGTTTAATGAGCGGAACATTCTTTTACTCACGTCTTGATGGGCAAATCAATACTCGGCTAAATGACAGTAGCATTTAGCAAAGTGACTGCGACAGGTAGAAAACTATCGATCAGCCCAAACCACTCTCAGCAACACATTATCAACCGGGAGGAAGGCACGAAAACAAAGGAAAAGTCATCAGGCTCTCTCTAGTCTCAATGCAACAGCAGGGGGTCCATCCAGTCAGAAGAGCCGGGCTGGAGGAGGGGACGTCGTTGAGAATCCTGTGTGTGGAGCTCAGCAGGCTCTCGCTCCTCTAGTTCCCAAAGAAGAAGAAGAAGAGGAAGAAGAAGAAGAAGAAGAAGAAGAAGAAGAAGAAGAAGAAGAAGAAGACCTTTATTGATCCCACGATGGGGAAATTTGCATCATTACAGCAACAACAAAAAAGAAAAAAGACAGTGCAAAAGGTCAAGAATTATATTGACTGAAGATAGAGACACAATTAAAATATTTGTAAGCATGTACAGAAAGAAGAGATAAAAAAAAAAAAGCTTCAAAAGATATTTACATATAAAGATATTTACAAAGCAAAGCTGTTTTAGGTTCAACAAGAGCCATCAAACACCATCACACTCTCAAGTGTTTCCGAAGCAGCTGCGTAATAACACCATGCAACAGGCTGACAATAGTAGCCACACACAGCATCAACAAAAAAAACACATATTACAATAAATACGGTCAGAAGATGTTACCATCTGGAACGGCAGCTGATGGAAGCAGACTGGCGAACCTCCACGGATCATCGCCACCTTGTGGTGGGTGGAGAGTCTTGTCGGGCCTGGTAGGGTCGCCCATGGCGGGAAGGTGCAGGGGGGAGGTTCCAGACCAAGTGCGATCCAAACACCTCCACCTGGTGGACCTGGTGGAGGATGACGACGTCACAACCGCAGTCAAGGCGGATGAAGCTTTGCGGTGCCTCATTGGCCACTGTGTGCACTGGGCTGTGCTCATCTCATGGTTATAGAGCAGCCCAGAGCAGCAAACCCCTCAAGAAAATCAGTCACGTCAAAATCCAGCCCACCTGGAAATGCAGAAGTTGTCGTTCGTCGAGCTGGTTGTGTTTGTTGGCCCGCCGGTCAGACAAAAAGGCTCCATTTTTCATCATAGCGCCTCTTTGATTTTCTCGCCTATTATCAACAACACTTTTGCCTGTGGATGGTTGAGTGTGTTCGGTTTGCCTGCTTGAAAGAGGGCGGTCCTGCTTCCTAAAAAAAGGAAGAAAAACACTTCCAATGCGAAACAAGATTGAAGTGAATTGATCTGCTATGCAAAATGTGTTTAGTGTGGGCAGAGGAGAACAGGACTCTGGAGAATTTCCCCTCCTTTCTCAACCCCCAGTCATGCTTGGTCCAAATCCTCTCTCTTGCTTTAATGTGTTTTTTTTTTGGTTGGTTTTTTTTTCTTATTCATAGCTCTACTAGAACTACTTTCACGCTTCGTGTCTCGTTTCCTCAGTCTTTGTAGCTCATTTTATTGCCACCACATCCTTCTCCTTTACCTCCCCTCACCTTCCTCTTCTTTAGGCACGCATTATCTCTCCACGCTCCTCCCAGAGTACAGTCATCCCTGCTTATCAGCGCTTCCACACGTTTTCCATTCTGTTTCTCCTCCTGGTCTCCAGCTCAGCTCCTCTGTGAAGCCGCCGCTCTCGCAAGCCAAGCCAGCCCACTTTAAAAGAGAACTGCCCTTTTTAATTGAGCGGGTGACAGTGACCGCGGCGGGCAATGTGTGGCCACTGCACTCTCCACTGCTCACACCGCCAATGGCACCATTCCACTCCCTCTGCAAAAAGCTCATTAAAAGGTAATTGAATAAAATGACAAAACATTCGCTCATGCATTTGTGTTGCATTAAAGTCAAACATCATCACTTTCCATTTATAATGCTGTGAAATGTGCAGTGAAGAATTTGAAGAAAAATGAAACACGATGTTTGAACATGTTTGCAGTAGGCCGTTGACTTTCAACGTTACAAACAAGCCTTTACAATATATTACATTTGTGGCACAACCTTTGACTGCTGCTGTCCTCGATGACATCACAGCACATGTAGGGGGTGCTGTTTCGGTACCTCAATCCCCCAGGGTCCAAGCGAGACGAGGCGGCGAGGCAGTGAGAACACGCCCTTAGTCTGTCTCAGGTTTGTTTGTCTCCTGTTTTGTCTTTGATTCCTGTTCCTGTTTAATTAAAAGGCTGAAATGTTATATATGCAATATAGACTATGCTAGTTTGAGGCTATTTAATCCAGTGTGTTTATTAGACTATTTTATGAGTGTAATATATGAGATAGACGTGTTGATGTTCCGATGTGTTCCATTAATCCATGATTTCCATAAAGCCACTCAGCCAAAAGAACCAGGAAGTGACATCAAACCTCCCGGCAGATGGTTGTGTGGAGCCTGGACTTGATAATGCACAGCAGACCAACATTAGCAGATGACAACTAGCACCAGAACTGAGGCAGCTTGGGTTCTGAGTCTCTTCACTGGTAGATAGATGGATGGATGGATAGATAGATAGATAGATAGATAGATAGATAGATAGATAGATAGATAGATGGGTAGATAGATAGATAGATAGATAGATAGATAGATAGATAGATAGATAGATAGATAGATAGATAGAATGAATCTTTGAAAAGAGAACATGCACTTCTCCACCCAGGCTTTCTATGACATGCTGCACCTCCTTCTCCTGCCCTGCTTAGTTGTTTGGTTTTTTTTACCACGAGTCCCTGACTTTAAAATCATGAGTAATGACAGGAATGGGGAGGGAAAAATAGCCATTTGAAAATAAACATGGATAATTGCAGTTTTTAGCAAACTCAAATCATGGCTTTTGTCCTGTCAGGGTTGCAGCAAAGAACCACCTTCACCCATCAGTGCCCCGCAATCAATTTCATTATCTGACTGCTGCTCCCGTCATCTCTCGCTCCATTCTGTCCCACTTTCTTGGCGACTCGGCTTTGTGCACACTCACTCTCTCTCTCTCACACACACACACACACACACACACACCCTCACCATTTGCCGGATGTCTGGTAAAAAAATGTGTGAGTCTTCCAATCATCCTGTCTTGCTGGACGTGTGTCAGTGTCTCTGCCTCTCGAGCACTCTCATCCACCTCCAGGGCGACTCGTCGTATGGTCACACGCTCAAAGAAGAGTATACTTTCCCACTTATCTGGCCTGAGGTTAGCTGAGGTTAGCTTAGGCAAGGTTAGCTTAGCTTCGGCCTTCTGCCTCTTTGTGCACTACCAGTCAAAAGTTTGGTTTCTTCTCTACCTTGACTACTTTCTCCACTGTAGATACACGCTGAAGACGTCAAATATATGAGCAAGATATGCGGATTCGTGTGGCAAAAAAAAAAAAAAAGTTCCATACCTAAATGTGTTATGTTACATATATTTTATTTGAAAGGTGGCTATTCTAGACCATCTAAAATATAGTTATTAAAGTTATTTCACACTTTTTAGTTTCATTTTTGATGCCTTGAGTGTCAATCTGCAATGTCAATAGTCATGAAAATGGAAGAAAACCCATTCAATCAGAAGTATGTGTCCAACCCTTTGGCTGGCAGTGCACGTCAGTCTAAGCTAGTCCCAGAGTAAAGCATCATCCCTGAGTGAGAAGCCAACCACTAGGGCAAATGTACATTACTGTAGTTGTTAGTTGTGCTGGTTTTCTACGCAGTAATTCAGGCAGCAGCACCTCCAGTGATTTTAGATAAGCTATATCTCTGTATATCTGATACATCCATGCCTCAAAATGTCCAAGTCCGGTCCAAATCACATCAATCATCATCTTAACCGACAGAGAAACTAAAAATAAACAAAATCAAATGACGAATAATTCAGGAAGGAGATCATTTTTCCTCCAGTCTGTATGTAGTCTAATGTTTAAGAAAAGTGCTTTCAATGAATTGTGTTTGCCAGGCCTCTTTTCTCATTAGTCAAGTAGCGCTCATTTACAATTGATGAGTGCACTTTAATTCACTTTCTACTTGGCTCCGTAAACAACTCATGAATTATTGAATCGGGTCAAGAGACTGTTAAATAACCTTAAATATATAGTCTTAAGTCCATGGCACAAGTGTATTTATGGCGTGTCCATAGCCATTATGACGGTTAAATGCATAATCTGGGTGCAAAGTAGGGCATCAGAAGCAGGAGGGTTCAGTTTTTCAATTATTCATAGACGTGTTTGGGGTAGGAAATAGATGAAAAACCAGCTTGTGATCTCTTATTTCCCTCAAAAGAGAGACCAGAGAGTTCCTACCTCAGCAGCAGCAGCAGCAGCAGCAGCAGCGGCAGCAGCGGCAGCAGCAGCAGCAGCAGCAGCAGCGGCAGCAGCAGCAGCAGCAGCAGCAGCAGCAGCAGCAGCAGCAGCAGCAGCAGCAGCAGCAGCAGCAGCAGCGCTGGCTGTTCCAACGGGATGTGAATGCAATCTAGTCTTGTCCATGCTCTTTAAATTCTCTTCATCTCAACTCAATGCGCTGAGCTGTCAGCGAGAAGGCAGGAGGTGAGCCTGTGTGTGTCTGAGTGTTCGATGATGTGATACAATGGCTTCTTGTCCATTCACTGGCTTGTAAACGGCATTCTGATGGACAGCAGACTTTGCTATAAAACATTGTGCGAGCGTGCAAAAGTTTCCCAAAAGGAAAGTGCGGTCAGAGAAAGAAACCTTGAGATTGTTCAGGCCTTCAGAGTGCTGATGGTGAACATTATTTCCCATAACCTTGTCAGTAAAATCCACCCCACCCATATTGAGGGGAAAAAACACAATAGAGATTTCTTTAAAACGAATATCCAGTAAGAGTGTGTGTGTGTGTGTGTGTGTGTGTGTGTGTGTGTGTGTGTGGCAGATCCCATCACCCGTCGATGGTATGTGCTCAACGCAGTACAATACAAACTTCACTGAGAATCACTGTTCAGGGTTTACAAGTTCAAGTGGGAGGATGGCATTGGCCCGACCTCTGCTAACCCTAACCCCCCAACCCTAACCCCCTAACCCTAACCCCCCAACCCTAACCCCCCAACCCTAACCCCCCAACCCTAACCCTAACCCTAACCCTAACCCCGGACCCTAACCCCCAACCCTAACCCCCAAACCTAACCCCCAAACCTAACCCCTAACCCCTAACCCTAACCCCCAACCCCAACCCCCAACCCTAACCCCCTAACCCTAACCCCCTAACCCTAACCCCCAAACCTAACCCCCCAACCCTAACCCTAACCCTAACCCTACCCCGGATCCTAACTCCAACCCCCTAACCCTAACCCCTAACCCTAACCGGGCACAACACCCTCGTCCTAACCCTATTGGTCCGACCTCCCCTAACCCCAAACCTAACCCCTAAACCTAACCCCTAAACCTAATGTGAGGTCGGACCTATGGGCAATTTGTTGGACTAACAGGAAGTCAGACTAATGGGAAGTTCCCGTTCAAGTCGAGTATCGGTACCAGTGCCCGACGCTGGTATCAGTATCGGGTATCGCTAGTCACTACACACTGGAGAAGACGACGGAGGAGTTGAAAGTGTTGGTTGGATGGAATTTCTCCAGCTTTTGGATGGGAGGAAGCCGAAATCCCCGGCTTACATGAAGGCCCCAGGGATGGAAGCCGGGGTACTCCTGCTGTGAGGGGGGGCATCAACTGTGCCACCACGTGGCCATCGATCTTTTATCTATTTATAATCTGAAAAAATGAACGATACAAATACGAATCAACGTGCTGCAAGTTTCAAAGAGAGACCTGAAGTTCAACACAACTGATATTTTTCTTCTGCCGCAGACCAGGCAGGATGAGACGAGACGCCTTCATCTTCTGCTATTCTCGATGCGGTGGTGTTGATCAGCTTCATCAGCTGTGAAATTACTAACAACCTGGAGCAATAACTCCCAGCGCAGTATGACAGCTTCTTTATATTTGCCTTTTGATAGCACATTATGGGAGCGATGGGGCAGAGACATTTGGAGAAGAGCAGCTCATTAAAGCAACAGCGGAGGCAGGAACAGGATATTTGAAATGGAGCTCTTCAGCAGAGGAACCGGGGGCAGAGGTGAACCTCCAAGCCTGATCACAGAGGACGTTTCCTCACAGCAGAGCAGGGGAAAATTTGTAGTTTCCCAGGGGCCCTCAGATCTACAAAGTACAACGATGCGACGGCGTTGGATAATAGACTATAGCACCTCTCAAGTTCTAACAGGGAGGCGCCATCAAATTACCACTTATTTTTCATCCTGTTCTGGCGGCGCGTGCAGTTTCATGTCCTACTCATCCAGATGGCGGCCATGATAATTGGTGCTCCAAACATAATGCAGCCCATTTTCGCTTGTTATTTCCCTCACGTACGTGCGGGTGTCCAGCATCCACCGTCACAACAAAAGCAACAAAAAAAAAAAAAAAAACGTCAAGCAGAGTGGCACCGCTGTCCCGGAAATCACTCTGACGGCTTTTATTAGCTCTGCCACACCAGACAAACAAACGAGTGGAATTGGTTGTGCGGCAGCGGAACTTCCAGTACAGCGGCGCTCATTAATTCAATTTCTACAGAGAGCGTTTAAGAGACTAAAACACATTAGCACCACAAACAGTGATCAAAAACATCCCATTCATCTTTGTCTTCCTGGTTCCTATCCCAGAATGCAAGAAAAAAAAAAAAAAAAAAGAAAAAAACAAATAATGCACGAGGGAAAAGGAGGCGTCGCTCACAAACATCCACACAAGCTGCTCACCCAAACAGATCAACAAAATCTCTTCTTTTATTCTAAAGGGCGGCGCTGGTAATGAGAGGAACTCTTTGGGTAACCGAGTGGCTCAGCTGTCAGCGGCATAAACACAAGAGAGATTAAAAAAAAGAAGAAAAAAAAAATGACCTTCAAATTCAACAAACTTTAATGACATTATGACCATGAGAACAGCTGAAACTTTTCCAGGTAATAGCAAATTATTACTATTTTTTTAACATCACCTGAACTTTAATTTCAAAAAAAATTGTACATAAAAAAAAAAAGCAACATTCATCATCATTGATAATATAAATGAAATACAAGTCATACGTGTGAGCCCCAGCCATGAGATGGGGCAGGGCTGCATAAAACATGGGCACAAGTTAGAGATAAACATGCACACAAAACGCTAAATTCATCCCACGAGAAACTCATTGGTGGCCACAGAACCGATACATTGTGTCGCACGTTCCAGCACACAGAGTAGCTGCACTGAAGGAGGTGCGTCTGATTGGCCCACAAACACCCGAGCTGTCAGTGATGCCTTTCAATCAGGCCGCTTTGCCTCCTTCAATCTTCCTGATTCTGTTGCAGTGCTCGCTCGCTCTCTCTCTCTCTCTCTCTCTCTCTCTCTCTCTCTCTCTCTCTCTCTCTCTCTACCAAAAACAGATCCACACTCACAAACAACTACGCGCACCACTTTGCTTCAAATGCTTTCATTCCGAGCCGCACAGCACAACCTTGCATTCATTTTCCTGAGGTAATTCCGGGAGGCAGAGGCTGAGGATTATTCCAGGCGGAGATGCTATCGTTCCTTCCCTCCGCCTCGCAGCTGCGATTACTTCACGTTTATAGACAATATTATTGCAGAGATAAGACTGGATGCTTTCACTCCTTACTATCCGCGGCCTCGCTTCAGCCTTGCAGAATGTGAGGACTTTCTGAGGCTCGGGGGTTTGCAGAAAACCAACACTCAGCAGACCACAATCACCTTAAATATTCCATGGAGTCTTCAAATATATCGTATTAACACTTCAAGAAGAATTCTAGTCTAATAAGTGCGCATCTTTCAGTTGGATTTTGTTGAAAATCACAGATTTTGTGCCAAGATCCACAAGAAGTCAGGTGCAACAACAACCATGAACCGCAATACAATGAATTGTTCTCACGACAATCCCTCTCATTTCATTCCACAAACAATGACACAATGCAATACGGTCAGTAGCAGGTCGGGACGGACACACCTGACAGAGATCCCAAAGATGCTAAACATAAAGCGAAACATCTGGAATCGCAGGCAGTAATAAGGCACAACCTCCCAATCTCGGCAAGTATCAGCAAAACATGTGCGTGCGAGACGGACGGACGGACGGACGAGGAAATGAAAGCGTCTGTCGGCCGAGCATCACAGAGAGAAACGCGGCTTTCATTAAAGAGAAATATCAGCGAGTGCGACGCCTTCGGAAGTCAGGCTGAACCTCCCTCACCTTGGAAGACGCCGGCCGCTTGCTGAGCCTTAACAAGTCCAGGAATACAGCTGAAGACATGAACTGTTGCTCTCCTGCTGGTTCGGAGGCGTCGTCGCAGCTCAAAGAGCCAAACAAGCAGACACAAAATAGCTGCTTTGCCACGGCGGCTGTAGCGGGGAACGCTAACGCATTTTGAACTCAGCGTTTCTACATTTAGCAGCCGCTAAACGGCACGTGCAATAAGTCTTATATTAGTGTGTGTGTGTGTGTGTGTTGAGTGGGCATTATACACCTCGTCTTATGTTTCAACAACAGTAAACACATTTTATTCTATCACTGAGTTTGTTTTACTTTGACTTGAAAAAACCAAATCTTGTCACATCAGAATTGTTATGGGAGGAAAAAAAAACCGTCTGCTGTGTGAAATGGAGCCTGTGGTGAGAGTGCAGGTCACACGTGCACACTCACCACTGTGAGTGATCCATGTCTCCGACTCTCCGACATGGAAACACTGAGGTGTCGACGTGCTACACCAGCGTGGCCGAGGTTGGCGGTTGTGCGTTTTAATTTCTGTACGGATGGCCAGCAGATCGCTGAGGCTTCAGAATGAACCTCGAGGGTCACGGGAGGAAAACACACACCGCAGCTCTGAGCTTGATAATCAAGTCAGTTTGCAAAAAGTTTCCAGGCATAAACTTCTGACCTCTTCAGCGTCAGAAGAATCGATGATGGCCTACAATGAATTTACATCTCAGCAGCTGAGACATTCGCCTCAGAGTTTTCCCTAACTTCATTTCTATGCTGTTACTGTATATTATATACCTGCATACTGCGTACTATGATTCAATTTTCATTTTCAACACAATTATTCCATTCCAGTGTCATTTGGGAGAAATTAACTGCTTTGATGGACACAATAGTTACAGATAGATTTGCATCAATGATTTCAAATGTAAAGACAAATCCGGTTGATTTCACAAGAATTGTAGTCAAAAAAAAATGTATTTTATTTAATATTTTTTCAAGTTTACAGGAGGTCACCGAGACACTCCGTCCTTTTTTAACCGTATAGATGGCAAAGCACCAGAGTGAGAGTGGTTTTGCACTCCGCTGAAGGAGAGTGAGAAGACAGAGTGTCATCATTCTGTGTTGTGCTGAATCTCAACTGGCCCTTCCTCGAAGAAACAGAGATACATGTGCAGTACGCATGCACTGACCTGAATCCTGCCATGGACAGGACCTCCAGCTGGGCCAAAGTCACAACTCTGCCACTGTTGTCATGGTGACACAGATCCGACCTCAAGGTAAGGACCTGAGAATGGATGAAAACTTTGTGGGTGGACACACCCGCGTCAGTTCCTTATGTGAACGACTCGTCTGGGGTACAGATTATATTTCCATGCAAGTGTCAACGGGGAATTCAATGGGAATTCATAACTGGGATGAGAGACGGCACTCATGGTGAGAAGGTAATGAGCCCAGAAATGTCCAAGCAGTTTGACCTTCTTCAAGAAGACTGAAGGCGGTGAGACGTTAATAACTAGGGGGACAGTTTGACAAGCTGTCCAAACTCTACCATCCAATTGCTTTTCTGTTCATAATGACAAAAATAATAATGACAAGAAATCATGCATGCATTCAAGTTGACTCACAACCAACAGAATGATCAGACCTGGACTCTTCCTAACAAGGCCAGTTTGCATTTCTGGTCTAGTCTAGTCTAGTCTCTCAATCCAAATCAATCCCTAAACCTGAATGTATGGGCCAATAAAAGCAGTAATGTGTGTGCATTTAGGTCCAGTGTCTAATAATTGGCTTGATTTATGATTTTTAGACTGATAAAAGCTTAATATACTGACCTTGGTGTGGACAATCCAGCTGCCTGACAGCGCGACTGGTGTTTAGGGTCAACGCTGGCGACTTCAAATAAACCAACCGAGAAGAAGGTGGACGAGGTATCCAGGTTTGGGTGCGCCGGCCGCCGTAGTTCACTGGCAAGCTCCGGAGGGGGAGAGAGAGAGAAAGACGCTGCCATCTAAAATGCAACCACTCTCCAACTATTACACACTTCATCTTTAAATAACAGTATTATTTTCTTTACCTTATTTATTTTCATCCGTCTGGTCCGATATATTTTCTCACCATTGTTGTAAGGCAGCAGGTCTGTCAAGTCTGGGGAATATTGACGAGTTCCAGGATAACAGGAGACTTTTCCACTGCCAGTGCTGTGTGCCACGCTCAGGATGCCTCTGCTAGACACAAAAGAAGAGGAGGGAAACACGAAGCATCCGAGAGTGAGGCTAGCACACTGTGGCCAAACAATAAAAGGTGTCGCAAGCAGTCAGCCGGCAGACTGTATTTGTGTAGGAGGCACCTGTGAGGAAGTGGCTTCGCTCAGCAGAGGAGAGGGGAATAATGCGTCCATATGTTTTTTAGCATGGTCTGTGCTGGAGCGCTTCCACTTACAGAGTCTGTCGAGCATTCAGTGGCACTGATGAGCTCTCAGAAGACAGGGCAGCCGCAGGTAAAGCACAATGCAAACAGGCGTCCGCCTCCAGGAGTCATTGTCGGGACTGATTTGAATTCAGCATCAGGCCTGAGCTTTTCCTCTTTATGGGTCACAACACTCTGTCTCAACACAAAGGTGGCGACTAAACCGGTGTTGTAGTCAAGACGGAACCAACCAACCGAGACCGGGGCCTTGTCAAGACTAGAGAGTATCGAGACCAGACCCAGTACAAATGCCTCCGAGTGCGAGACCAGACCAGGACCCTGAAACAGTGCTCTGGAGACCAGGACCCTGAAACAGTACTCTGGAGACCAGGACCCTGAAACAGTGCTCTGGAGACCAGGACCCTGAAACAGTGGTCTGGAGACCAAGACCCTGAAACAGTGCTCTGGAGACCAGGACCCTGAAACAGTACTCTGGAGACCAGGACCCTGAAACAGTTCTCTGGAGACCAGGACCCTGAAACAGTGGTCTGGAGACCAGGACCCTGAAACAGTGGTCTGGAGACCAAGACCCTGAAACAGTGCTCTGGAGACCAGGACCCTGAAACAGTGCTCTGGAGACCAGGACCAACCTCCAGGAGGACACCACTGGTCCAAGCAGTGTCTTCATATGTGGACGTCAGATCACAAAAGAAGCACGGAACAGAGAAAAGACAGCTGCAGTCCAGCGTGGTTGTGTAACTGTAACACAACAGGAGAGGACAGTGCAGCTGATGCTTTTACTCCAGCAAACTCCAGGTGGCGTCGGCTCACTTGATGACAAAGTACAATCAAGCGTCCGTGACAATACAAAATGCATTCAAATGCGTCTCTCATGTCTTCTTTTAGCGCCGCCGTGTTGTGTTGTTGTTTTTCTCCGTGCCTTTCATTCCTCCACCGAGCGGCTCGATATTTCTTGCAACAACAACAAAAAAATGTGACGGCCATTGTGGCCAATTAAGACTCAAAGTCTTTTTGCTGCTTTTTCAAAGGCCCCTTCTCTTTAGATAGTGGCATTTAAGACTGTTTGAAGTGGGGTTTTGGGCTTGTTGTATTTTCAGCCTGTTTTTCCTGCCCACTGAGACATAAACACATTTGTCTGAAAAAGTTTGAATCCTCGGACTTTGATCTGGAGACACAACTCTGAGATTTTTTGACGGAATGAAAGCGGTGTGTTCAGTGCCCACGTCATATTATATTACACTAGCGCTTCCTTGCATGAGTGTGCGTGTCTATGTGTGTGGCTCAGTTGCTAGATGTGACAACATTGCCCCCTGCAGTTCATTTTTATAGCACAGTACTGCTCGGCAGGCCTCCTCTGTGTGTGTGTGTGTGTGTGTGTGTTTATCCCGCTCGGCTGTTTCCTCCTTTGCCATCTCCACCGTGGCCACCGCATGGCATTCTGGAGGCGGGGCCAGTCTTTAAGGATTAAGCTTGACTTTACACACTCCAAACCTGCGTGCTTTGATGCCCAGAGGAGACACAGAGGTGTGGTAGCTGCATGGATTTCAGTTGTGGATAAACTCTCAGGCAGCAGCAAAGCCACTGTCAGTCCACAGACGCAGAAGCCGCGGAGAGGATGGAAAAACACGGCGTCCTAAGTCTGCTCCGCTCGCCCCGGCACTGTGATATGACGGCACTGTGCAGTGTGAGCTGTGGAGGACGGAGGCAGAAGGTTCAGGATCAGAGAGAAACTGCTTCCAAAAACACGTCTGGGTGATTCCAGAGGCGGGGTTTGTTCGGTGTGGAAATGATTCATCTAAGCCGACGATGTGATGTTGTGGCCACTGTCAGTCAGTCAATCAATCAATCAATCAATCAATCAACTTTATATTGGTAAAGCACTAAATCACATCCAAAAGCGCTTTATATTTTTTTTGTAAACTTTATTTTTTGAGAGAATTCCAGATCCAAACGAGCAACGTCCGCATGTTTCTCTGTCAGGCGCTCATTCACACAGACGTCGGATTCCTTGAGTTTCTCCCTGAGCAGCGCATGTTTGTGTTTCCTGTTTGTGAAGCCAAGCATTATGGCAGGTTTCTGGCTTTTGTGTTTGTGTTTCCGTCTCCTGTTGCCATCACGACCTCCTTCTCCAACTCTCTGCGGGTCGGTTTTAATTCACGGCGGAGTTGCTCCACCCGTGAGGAACGCCGCTGAGATTGTTCTCCTCATAACATCCATATGTCTGTCACTGTAAGAAATGCAAAAGCAGCTTACGCTGACATAAGTAACGTCAGCTGAAGACGTTAATCAGACTTCACACGACTCCCGATGGAGAGGCGGATGGTATTATTGCTGCGTCTAAGAGTAAGTCATAAATCGTCGTAAAACAAATTCTTGTTCCATGTCGCCGCTTCCACTTTGCGGATGAAGAGTCGGGGTCTCGGGAGTGTGGGGGGGGGGGCTCAGTCTACCAGGGTGGCTGAAGGTCTTTTCATCCACTCATGGCTGCTCATCATTGCCCATGTTGAAGACGATGAACATTAGTCTGTCGATCTATTCAAAAACGTGTATTTGCCTTTCTGGAAACAATGGTATCATCTGCATAACCTACAATTATCTCGTTGATTATTCTTTATTGTTTGCAAAAGAGTTGTGAGGCGCATGAAATTTGGGGACATGCTGTTAATTCCTGTTTGGAATTAGCTGTCAAAGTAAAACCGACCCAGAATTTTCAAATTTCCAAGGATTGTAGTTAGGAGGAATGAACGGATTAGCGGCGCTAAAATCCTGAAAGCTCTATTGTTTGCACAGTTGTCATTGCAATTGTTATTCATTAGAATGCGTGCGCTGAGTAAAGGGGAGCTTCCGCTGTGGAATTGTTGCCTCCAAAAACCCTGTAATTGAGAGTCTAGACATCCTGGCAAGGCTGCAACCTGATAACCAACCACTTAGCCAAGAGCTTCATGACAGTGAGGACGGGCCCGTGAAATAAGACGGCAAAAACCTGGTCACAAATATTTAACCCACCTACTTGAACACTGAAGAGCTTATCCAGCAAGAATGAGCTTCCAATTGGAAAAGCAGATATCCAGTCTCCACCTGGAAATTGTGGGAAATGAAAGAAAAACGTTTTGATATTCATGTATTCCGAATTTCCAATTTGAACGGCGAGTAGATGCAATTTCAAGAACTGTTTTGATTATACCTTTTTCCACCGGCCGGGTCCTAGCGTACTTCTGAATGCACCCTTTCCAAAGGGGTTTTTGCCCGGCGCCGACCCTGCTGTGAAACAGGTAATGATGAACTCCAGCAGCGCAGGTCCAGCGGCTAGAGGACGAGATTTACTGGCGAGGGCGGCGGACGAGACGGCGTGGCAGGAGACTCGAGAAACAGCCCTGATTTGAAAGGCTAATGCTAGATTGAAAACTTCCCCGCGTTGCTCCGTGTTAAGTAATTTAAAGTCATACATTTCCATCTATTAGTGTCACCTCAGCAGCCTGAGTGCAAATGCACAAAGGCAGAGGAGTGATACTGAGGAAGATAAGTTATAGTGGGGCCACCGTGATTCATTACAGCTTAAAATTCATGTAGATTTAAGTCGGCCTATCAAATGCTTGAGTGATGGAGTGTGGAGGAGCCCAGAGCCCCCCGCCCACAGCCACCCATCCCTCATGCTGCTGCTGCTGCTGCTGCTGCTGCTGCAGCTCATGAAGATCATGATGGTGATTAATTCAACACAAGTAAAGTTTTTATTCTTTAAAAAAATCCTTTTTTGAAAACATGGATTTTTTTGATTTTTTTTTTTACTTCTTTCACTTTTATGAAAGTGCATCGTTCTTTTTGAATTCATCCATGTGGCTCAACAGCTTCAGATTTCTCCTCGTCTGTTGGTGAAACATTGCTTGACAACAGTAGCTGCATTCCCATGACAGTTTTTTTTTCAAAATAAAAGCGATATTTCTAAAATTTCGACAAAGAACAATTGTGATTTGCAGGTGCTTGCACTGAATGGTGTGAAGCGCATGAGCCATAATCCTGGTCAAATCTCGTCCCGCCGGACCGCACTGTGAGGAGGGCGGAGCTACAAAAACATGTTGCGTTTTGGAGCATTTTCACTTCAGTCAGTCAACTGGTCACGTGACCGCGTACGTCACGCCCGCTGACGTGTCAATGTGAAAAAAGTGTCTCCGTGACATGTCCTCTATGTGGATGCGTGTGGAGAAACCTTTTAGCCACATTTGAGAGGTTTTTCCAAGTGTAGCTGCCTCCATCAGCAGTTTTTATTCTGGCCATATTTAGGTTTTGCACAGTTCTCGGGGTGATGGAAACGCAGCTATGGTGAGTGACTAAAAGTCAGGAGTTCAGCTCAGAGGTGTGAGATGGCTGCGACTGCATAAAGTAGGAGGGCAGAGGACAGCGTCCAACCTCACTGCTGCAAACCCACCAACGTGCTTCCCAGTAGCCGTGACCAAAATAGGAAGAGACTGCTGCTCCACATGGAAGAAAAAAAAAAAAAACCCAAGCGTACCTGCTGCCAAGCAAATTAGTGTAGAGTGGGTTGCAACTGTAGTATCAGATCTGAATAGAAATTTCAAATTTCAAAGAAAGACTAAAAAAAAAAAAAAAAAAGCACTAAAGGATTTTTGGAGCAAGGCTAGTAATTCTATTCAAGTCAGTGAATCACAGTACTGTGTAATGGCTTTCTAAAGCAATAGGATTAGTCAGTAGCTGTAAAACCTGTTGGATCAGCACAGCCTCACAGCGCCAATCCATCTTTAAGCACAAATGGAAATGAGGAGATTCCTGAACGGTGGAAGCAGGTTGGCCTAAAACTGGTAGTTTAGAGGAAATTGCACATTTTTCCAAACATCTGACCATGACCTCGTGTAGGTTCTGGAAACTTTCCTTGAAACGGACCCAGATGAGATTGCCACCTCCTGCCAGTACCAGAGACCTTCCAGAGCCAATGTGTTTTTCCTGGCTGTGCAGAATACGAGGAGGTTTGTATTCATCGTTAAGCTCCTCCATGAAACCATCTCACCGCTGGTTCTCCATCATCTCAGATCTCCAAGCTGACCTGAACCCCAACCATCCATTGGTTGGCTGGTGGACGACTGCTTGACGGAATGCCTGGGACGTCGTTTAATAGAAACTCACCACTGCTCCATTATCACCATTTGTTTTCTTTTTATCACAGACATGTATTTGTACACGTTGTCTTTCGTATCTTGACATGTTTAAGCGTCCGTCTTCCTCAGAAGGTCCCACGGGTGGCGTTGTGTGACACGTTTTATCAGCTGATGTCACAGAGGTGTAGCCCACCCGTCAGCTTTTGACGGATGGACCACACCTCCCGCTGTCGGTACACCCAGGTGTTCGCCGCTTCGTCCCAGTTCATTGTCCTTGGGCTCCGCTTCCTTCTCTGCATCTCCTTCCTCATCCAGCGCTGGTATCGGCTGTTATCGTAGCTGGTATCGTCTAATGAATCCATGTTGTAGTCAGTCATCCTGGAGACAGTGGACACACCAGAGGAAGCGGCTGCATAACGACGGATGGATGGATGGATGGATGGATGGATGGATGGATGGTGTGAAGCCACCATGATCCTCCTGATATGTGGCAGCATTGTCCAAACCCTAAAACTGCTCTTAGGGAAGTTCTGGAGGAGCGAGGGGTCAGCTGACCTGAGCTGAGCCCAGTGGCAGGTTAACAGCAGCCTCTCCAGCACTTTTACAACCTGAGGTGTTGTGGGAGCTGGACGCTAATCACCGAGCCCCAGATCCAGTTGACGGCTCATAAACAAGACAGAAGGGTTTCCGCAGCGGAGGGACCTTCTCCAGACTGGACACCAGCCAAGAGCTGCTTGGCGCCAGGTCCGTTCGCTCTGGCCTGCTGCCGCCGCTCATCAGCTGTCCGCTCATCACGTCCAGCCTGGAAGGTGAAGATGTGTGAAAGGTAAAACTGGCAGCAAACGTGTTTGTTTTCGTCATTTTCCAGATGCAGATCTGAGTGCAGCCAGTTAGCAGACCTGCTTCCACAGTGTTGCTGTGTGATGTGAGGGTTGCTACCTGTTTGAACACACAAAACTCCTCAGTACACCCACTTCCTTCCACTTCAGTGTTGTATTATTGCCCCTGTTCTTTCGGTGCTTTGCTAAATACCAAGTCTTTAATTTGTCTTTTTTTTTAACATCAATAGATAAATGAACTTGCGTTTATAAATTGCTAAATCCCATCCAAATGCGTCTCAAAACTTTTTGCATACAAACGCAGATATTTAAATAATATGAAACATTATTATCAGTACATTAAATAGAAACAACGTTGCCCTCCGTGCTACCAGCACAAGCCTCAGTCATGTCCACACTGGCGACTCCATCACTCAAAGCTACTGTGAACCACTGTCGCGATTAGTTTAACTGTCAAAATTACTATTCGTCATTTGTGTTATTATTGGCCAATTAGCCAAATGTAACG
>CM020509.1:935000-957500 GCA_009823395.1 Thamnaconus septentrionalis | reverse complement strand
TAGCACTTTCTGGCCTTATTGATATGTTCTATTCATGTGATTTATTTTTTTTGAAGTTTATCAAACTAAATAAGGCATCTTTGGTTTCTATCCACTCCATTTCCACACTCTACCTACATTTTTGTAAAGGTTTTATTTATATGCAACATTTTAGGCCCAACGATTGAATACATAAAATAAATTAACTACAACAAGAAACTGAAATATTAAATGTCAGATTAGACTACATTTACACAATAGAGGTATTAAAATGTAAATGCCTGTGAAATAAAACAAATAAATCAAATTAAAATGACTGGTAATGTTCTTCATTTTCAGTAGAAGAACTTGGAGCCTCGTTTGGTCTGCTCCAGTCGGCATCTGCTGAAATATTTATACTTGTATTAAAAACAGCCCACGTCCAGGACATTTGGCTAGTAATTATAATATTAACACAAAGACAAAGAAGATTTATACTGCTCCGTTTAAGACACCCAGGGAGCCTGCTTCAAGAAAGTGGGAGGAGCTCAGTTCCAAGAGTGTAGCTGTGGAGTCTGGACTGATTCGATTGTGTTCAATCTCACTGTGTGCCAGCTGTTTTATGGGGTGGTAACGCCTAAATATGGCCATAGAATACTGGTGATGGAAGCAGCTCCACTTGGAAAAACCTCTCAAATACGGCTCAAAGGTTTTGATGCTCTCATCAGGTGGTTTTTCACACGTATCCAACTAGAGGAATGTCGCAAAAAGGTCTCATGGAAACACTTTATTAGCATTTACACGTCGGCCGGACGTGAGGTACGGGGCCACGGAGGTCAGAGAGATACTGAGTCGGGCGGAGAGGATCGGCGGCGTGTCATCGACATAAGTGAGAGAACTGAGGTCATGGCAGAAGATGGTCCAAGCAAGGTGAAGCAGACAGATGAGGAAAAGCATGGGGCCGAGAATGGAGCCCTGAGGGACACCTTGGTTGACTTGGGCCAGAGGGGAGCTGAAGCCTCGCTGGTGATCAACTGCTTCCTGGTGGATGAGGCTGCTTGACGCTGACGTGGCCACAATCGGAAGCAATGAGAAGATTGTTGATTCAGATTGTGAAGATGGTTAACTTGAATATGTTTCCAGTGTGAACATGATTAAGTTTCAGTTTGGTTTCTGATAATTTGCCTCTACAGAAACAATCAGCAAATCAATAATATTAGCGTTGTTGGACATTTGAAGGCAAAATGCTTGAGTAAAACAATAGAAAACGCATTACTTCTCATGAGACTGTCGCACAAGTAGTCCAAGGACTCCAAACGTGTGGTATATGGTTGACACAATGTACTGCTACGGCCCTCTTCTAAATCCATCACATGGCCCTCGTATAATTAAATCTACATAAACGCAACCTGCACTTTGTCATTCTAGAGTTGGCCTAATGTGAATGTGTGTTCAAAAACGATGTTTCCCCCATTACACTGAGACTTCCTGGGTGATTCAGTCTCCATATTAGAGAGATTTGCATGAATAATGAACTTATTGAAGTGAAACTTTTGTGCCTCTGCTTTGTGATTTATCTCTCGCTCGCTTTTTATTTTGCCTTTTGTTTTTGTTTGTTTTTTTTCCCCCCCCCAACATTTTTGTTCCAGCCGGGTGGTTTTGATAAACAGCCCCTTATGTAAAGTCATAGAACAGAGGATGAAGCGGCTCGGGCAGAATAGTGCACACATACATGAACAGAATGCAAGTTTTCATCTTTTATCGCTGGGAAAAAAAAATGTGAAGGCTCATATTTCATTAAGTCCTCATTAAGAGGCTCCATTTCTCGGCCCTGCAACCTGCTATAATCAGTAAGCCATTACCCGCGCCTAAAAATAACCACGTTAACATGCGCAGCTGTGGAGCCAAGCGGCAAAATTTTAATAAACGTGTAGCTGCCACAACAATCAAATTTAATGGGCTTGAACCACAGTAGCTGTGCTTTGCCCCATGGGACAGTTTGAAAGAAAACAACAAGCAGACACACTCACGGGATAATATTTGCTCCTTTTACATATTTAATTCACAACGCGGCGTGTGCGCTTATAAATCTTTGCATTTGGCTCAGACTGCCTGAAAACGAGATTCCCTGAACACGGAGGAGTTACTGAGAGGTGGCGCTGTCCACTTCCTAGAGGTGCTAGGAAGTCATCACGTGGCTTTAATAACACCTGGATATGACTTCAGTATCATCTTACAATAACTTGTTCTTAGTTTGAGCTCAGTGATCATTATTATTATTATTATAATTATTATTATAATTATTATTATTATCATTATTATTATCATTATTATCATTATTATCATTATTATTGTTATTATTATTATAATTATTGTTGTTGTTGTTGTTGTTATTGTTATTATTATTATTATTATCATTATTATCGTTATTATTGTTATTATTATTATTATTATGGATGCACTGATACCACTTTTTCACGAGTACTTGCATTTCAGTACTCACCAGTAATGATACAGAGTACTTGATAATGCCAGTACACGTTATGGAATGACTTGGAATTTCCTCTTTCATTTTTCCACAGATGTTCTCTTATTTCTTTAATATTATATAATATATATAATTTTGCAGGCAATTTTGTTATATACAATATAACAAAATTGTCATATGCATACATATACAACTGTCTTTTATTATCATCACGTATTTCATGAGTATGAGTCGAGCGCTCATATCGGTACCGATGCCAGTATCGGGTATCGGTACCGATGCCAGTATCGGGTATCGGTACCGATGCCAGTATCGGGCATCGGTACCGATGCCAGTATCGGGTATCGGTGTGTCCCTAATTCAAATCAATTGTTATTTATGATGCCTATTTTTGTCCTCCCTTGTTGTTTCCTCCTATGAGGTGGCTCACAAAAGCCTCCATCCATCTGCTGCTGCTCCGCTGCCCCCCTCTGGGCCCCACCAGTCAAAAGTTTTGCCCACTCCTGTTATCGACGATCGCTGTAATCTTGAAGGACTCCCACAGCAAGGCTGATCTCTTGGCTCACTCGAGAAAAAACATCTGGTGGACTGTGAAGAAAGAAAGGTGAGTCAGAAGAATATTTTAGCAGGGGTGAGAGCGCCACCCGGAGGGAGGGAGGAGTGCTGCTCATCGCACCTTCAACCCTCCAACAAAGTAACATTAGGAAGCTTTTGAAAGGTTTGAAGAGGCTTTTCTCGGTTGGTAGGTGGATTTGCTCCTTCACCACTCGAGAGCTGCAGTCCAGGATGTTTACGCAGACCGACTGCTGGCAGGGCGACAATGAGAGCGCTCGAGAGTCTAAACTTGAGCGACGGGGAAAGAATAAAAAATAACAGACCCCAGCGAGGTGCGGTTAAAAAAAGGGGCGGCTGAAGTCCTTCAGCGCTGAAAGCAAATGAAAATATTTATCTTTTAATTTTGAACTGTTGACCTGCAGCCAAGGCTGTTGTCGTGTTTGTCGACTTGCCTATTGCTGAGTTGTTTGCTCTTCAGAATGTGCTCTGCGTGTGTGTGTGTGTGTGTGTGTGTGTGTGTGTGCGCGGTCGGTGCGTGAGGTGAACTGAACTCGTGTCAGATAAAGACGAAAACCTCCAGAATTGTTCGTCTCCGGGGGAATCTGAGTGTTAAATCACAACACAACCTCGCAGTGTTGCCTTCACCTTGCTGCCAGAATCATCCCAGCTCACACACACACACACACACACACACGCACAAGCAGGCTATTACCGACCTCCCCTGACACCGCGGGCGGCGTGTGGCCCCTCCCCCGCCCCACACACACACAGAGCAGCGGCCGGGAATTGTACGCAGAGCCTTTAAATGGACGTTCAAAGCTGATCCACTGCAGGCATTGATTGGAGCTGCTTTCCCCTCCCAGCGGTCCTGCCGAGCCCGGTCCCGGCGAGGCCGCGGGGGTCCGAGGCAGCCGATAAATCAAATGAAGAAAACAAATGAAGTGAAGGATGGAGAGGTGACGCAGGTGAGAGTCCCGCCGGGTGAAGACCCGGGGGGAAATCGTGGATCTCCACTGCGAACATATTCAACATTTTCCAGAGCTCAACCTTCGCCTGGAGATGTCAAGCAAAAAAAGAAAATATCAGAAGAGCGGAAAAAAAAAAAGCCGCCCGGCGCTTCTAAAAGCCGATCATCCTCTCTCTCACTTTGCTGTCAGGAAGTGAGAGAGCGCACGCACCACTGGTTTCATCATGGGGAAGACATTGGGTCACGCCCGCTCTGCACAAAAACACTTCAGGCCTGGCTTCTCTAATCCTCTCGGAAAAACATCCTCCCCGGAGAAACGGCCCCAAGATGAAAGAAAGATCCGGAAAGGCAACATGCAAATATATAAATATATAAATATATATATATATGTGTGTTTTTAAATGACGAGCGATTTAAAAGTGTAGCCTGGAATGAAATTGAATCTTGCTGCGGCGCTGTGGGCTCTACTTGATACGATTCCACTGCAATCGCTGTCATGACGGAGGGGAAATAATGCCAAAGTTTTGCTGCCTGCTCCACTTCCTGCTATCCTTCCGTTTCTTCTTTTTTCTTTTTTTTTTTTTTTCTGCACCAAGCAACAACTGTTTTTCAACATGACAAGCATTAAATTAAAATGTGTTATTGTGCAGAAATCTGCATCATCACCCGCGTCTTCCCAGCTAGGAAATCATTCCTTTCTTTTGCGTCGGTTCCCAAGACGTCTCGACGCTGCAAACCACCAGGGGGAGCTTCGGATGAAAGAACAGCAAGACTAAATTGGGATTGTAATTAAAAAAAAAAAAAAAAAAAAGGATTCGGTCTTGCCATTAAAAAAAAAAAAATTTGGTTTTGCCATTACAAAAAAAAATGTACAATAATCTAAACCAGGGATGGGCAAATTATGGCCCGGGGGCCACATGCAGCCCGCTGAGCTATTCAATCCGGCCCGCCGAACTTGAAAAGTTGTATTAATTATCAGTGAGTCATAAAATATCTGTATTTCATTTGTGTTTGAGTGTTTGGAGATACCAACCGGATTTTTGATGATTTTATCTGAAGAAAAATGTCCCCGCCAGTCACTGACTGTCAGTCAGTTTGCCCAGCGCTGGTCTGTGCAGACCACGCCCACGACAACGACTGGCCTGGTCTGCATCGGTGCTGCTTCTCCCTCAGGGGTCTTCCAGCAGCGCCTCCATCCTCTCCCGGTCCAACACCATCGCAGTCTCAGCAGTCAGAAGCTTCCTGGTGGAGCCAGGACCCCGGAGAGGAGAGGAGAGGAGAGGAGAGGAGGTGCAGAGGTTCTGTTTGACTCCTCCTGCAGGTCACAGTGTGCAGCTTCAGGCAGGCAGGGGGAGGGAGGGAGGGAGGAGGGCAGGTGGCAACTTCCATCACTGCTTTCTGCTTCCTGCTCCATCTCTCACACTCTCTGGCGCTTCCCCCTCTCTGCTCCTCCATTGCCTTTGCGAGTCCATCAACACCTTGACTTCACACAGAGAAGAAATCGATAACTCTCAGGTCTGAGTGTTGGAGGAGGCATCGATTGCTCTGCCCCGCCGACTGGCCTTTCCCAGCCTGCTCAGTGGGCCGCAGGGCAGCAGGTTTTAGCGCCCGCTTCGTGTCCGCTGGACATTTCTCTCATTTTTGGACCTCCGGAGACGCACACGCACGTCAGTGTCGACTTTGTCAGAACCGGCGCCCCCAGACTGTGGCTGGAAAACAGTGGCAGAAATGCACACGAGCTAAGGCAAGAGAGAAAACAGAGAAAATAATGATGAGGATTAAAGCTGAAAAATCTCTTCTTTTTTTTCTTCTCAATTGAAGTCAGACGATGACGACTTGTGATTACTGCAGCGGTTTAAGAAATGCTGAACTACCTCATTCATCATCTAAACAAGAAAAGAAAGATTCTGTCGTCACTCGGCTTCCCCTTCTCTCCTGTGTGCGTGTCGACCAGTTTAACCCAGTTTAACTCGGCAGTAGCTCAATGCTCCTTTCAACATCTGATGCTCACTGTTCTGTTCAGCAAAGCAAGTTAAGAACTATTTGACATCTTCATCAGGAAATAATAATAATTAATAAAAAAAACAGTCAGTCTACAATCTACTTTTTCTGTTTTCTGTAAAACCGTAAAAATTAATCAATAATTATCATGACATCATTATGATTATTATTAGTATTATTAGTATTATTATTATCATTGTTAGCTAAGGAGCTTTGACACTCGTTTATCAACCACTGCAGAAAGACTTTAAAATGATTCTGATAATCATCAATGCTATTAATTTGAGACATACTGGGTGATTGTCTAACAAAGATGTGAAGCACTATAATATGTTACATATATTTTATATTATGTTAGAAAAAAAAAACTTCTAAAAATCGTTATTATTCTATTTGTTCATTGTTTTCTTTTGGTTTGTTTTTTTGCAAAATTATACAGAACAACATTTTTATTCCAATTGATCCGTGAACGGCCTCCAAGGCTTCGTCAGGTTCACAGCTTGGTTCTTGTACTTTAACATTACGACTTAAAATCACCATGCTAGATATTGTACAGCACGGTGCAGCAACATCATGGCCTGGGTTTAATTCTATTCAAGGCTTTTCTTTTTTTTGGGGGGGCAAATATGAATATATTTTTCCATCCATGTTGATGTCACGATCCTCCATCAGTCAGACAAAAATAAAGAAAACATTGCCGTCTTAAATAAGATGCAAACAGAAAACTCTTCCGAGCTGCGGTTTTCACTCTATGGAGATGCGTTGTTACCTTGGACTCAGTTCAAATGGATTCCATTCACCGGAAAAAGAGAATCCTTGACCCTGCTGCTGCTGCTGCTGCTGCTGCTGCTGCTGCTGCTGCTGCTGCTGCTGCTGCTGCCGCCGCTGCAAATACTTTTTTGCCAAGTCCTTCATTCTGCTGAACACGTTGCACTCAAACAGGAATTATAGCCAGAATGAACAACATGATGTCCAGTTCAGGATGAGCTGTGAAAGCCAGCGTCGACGTTCAGTCAGCATCAGCACCGGTTTCCTCGGCGCTGCTTGATTGCGCTGGATGATGTGGAGACAGAAGAACATCGATCTTTCAAAGAGACGAAAAGACAAAAAAAAAAAAAATTAATTAATGATGACAAAGTTGATTAGTTCACAGAGTCAATTGTTCCCCCGACACATGCAGTCTTTCCTACTGGAATGACGTTGGCATTTGCACACAACTGCTCGTGTAAACTGTGGTAATTGTGAGAATATGTTGTTTCAATATGAGGACAAGATTGGAGTTTTGAGACCGAGGAGAGAGAACTCACGGCGCGAGGGGAAGCACGCGACCGACCGCAGGAAATCCAGCTCAGCTCACTTTCCACATGGAGCTCTACTGCCATCTAGTGGAAGGGAAGACCTCGACTATCTGACACGCCCACAGCGTTCTTAAATGACTTGCGTGTGTTTTTGCATGTGTGATGGAATCCGTTTATCAAAAATGTTTTTGGTTTTTGTTTTTATCACAAGTACATCTTAGAATAAAGATTGATTTTAGAATAAAGATTGATTTTAGAATAAAGATTGATTTTAGAATAAAGATTGATTTTAGAATAAAGATTGATTCCATCAGTTTGGGATTTTGCACTGTAACTTTCTCTTCACAATCCGCCTCACAGCAGGAATGAGTTGGACGCACGGGAACCGGAAGCAGACTCGTTGATCCCTGTTAATGAGAATAAAAGCCCGCTTCTGTCTAATAACCCAGAATTATCACTGCGGGACTGAACAACTGAGCCACACACACACACACACACACACACACACACACACACACACACACACACACACACACATTTAACATTTCTGCTTTTTCAGCAAGTCTCTGTCAAATGAGGCTCTAAAGTGCTGAGGAAATGATGTGCTGTGTCTCTTATCATGGCTCGTGCATTATAGGTGGCGCGTAGCAGGAGTCATCACCCCCCCCATCTCCATATAGTGTTGTATCAGCAGCCCACAGCAACTTCTATTTCTGTTCCGCTTGGCCGTGGCACTTTTGTGCAGCTCTGTGTAAATAATCCCCGCATGAAGTCACGATAGAGATTAATTACACCGGCTTGATGCTCCTCCCACTCCTCCTCCTCCTCCTCCTCCTCCACCTCCACCTCCCTCAGTAGACAGATCAAACTTTATCATGGTGACGCGGGGTTTTCTCAGTGAGGAATCAGTCGGGTTGTGTTCTTACTGACTGTTTTCTATTTGGATATAAATGAGTTTGAATATGAAGAAAAGAACTGACAATATTTTGATATTACTGTGATGATACTTTTGCCTTTCGTCATTTGAGTAATTGTAGGATTTTTTTTTTTATTTTTACCTTGATTCATATTCAACTTTATTCATATTTTATTTTAAATCTTTATTCATATTTTATTTTAATTGCTGTTAAGCACCTTGGGTCGCATGCCATTGTATGAAAGGTGCAATACAAATAAAACTTGATTTGATTTGATCTGTTTAAATATACCATGAATGTTGACTTCCCAACTTGTGAATTCTAATGAATTCATTCTAAATGTTTTAGCAGAACATAATGCAAGCTACTAAAAAAGTTCAATGACAGTTCCCACTGATTGACCGTTGGGAATATGTGTAGTATTCCAGGGAACGTGTACTTAGTAATCCATATATTCCATTCTGCAGTTTTCTCCAAAGTTTCTTATTTTTAGGAAATTGGTTGAAAGGTCAAAGGGTAAAAGCTGCTTCTGTCTGTTAACTTTTTATTGTTTTTATTGTGACTTGTTCACTAATTGTTAGTTTATTGTGTTTCTATTTTGCTCAAGCTTTAAATGACTGATTTTTTTTTTTGTGTCAGTATAAGTATAAGTATATTTACTGTCAGATGCACAGTAAAGAAACACTTTTCCCTCTACAATGAAATTCTTACTTTGCTGTCCACTCAAAGTACCAGTAATAAAAAAAAAAGTTAAAAGTAGTATAAAAACACAAAATAGTAAATATTAAAATAGTAAATATTAAAATAGTAAATATTAATATATTACTTAGTGCATTTAATTAAAACATTTCATTTTGAAATTGCTCCATTCGATATCTTGACTTGACTCAGTTCTTGTCTGCACAGTGGAACAACAGCTGAGCAAAAAGAGTTTATTTTAATACACGTTCGCTCCAAACACATGGAAACACAACATTTAGCAGTAATGTTGTGTTTTTTCAGTCACATGGCTTTTCAATGTGACTCTGTTTTTCTGTTCTGTGTGTGTACATGTTCCATGTTCTTATGTAAAAAAAAAAAAATAAATAAATAAGAAATTGTGTTAGAACAACTTGTGCAACTGTGCAGGTCTGAGCTGATGATTGATTGACACTGACACTGACAGTGGCGACCCTTCATCTGTTACATCACCGCTTCAAAACAACCCTGGCCTGGACTCAGGTAAGAATGAAGCAGACGTAAACACCGTGGCGCGTGTGTGTGTGTGTGTGTCAAATATGTAATATCCGTTCCTAGCTGCAGTATCAACACGCATCGCAGTACATGTGCCAATTTGCAATAACCATCCTTCCACTTCAGCTGTTCAGCTGTTCAGCTGTTGTTATTTTACTGTCACAGGGTGTAGACTTGTATATATATTTTTTATATTTAAGTATTTTTAGGCATATGTGCGCATAAAGAATACTTGCATACACATATATACATATATATATATATATATGTATTGTATTTATATATATTGTATTTATATATACTATGTAGACTTGTATATAGATCCTTATTTTACTCCACCAAGTTGCACACTGTTTACAGTTTATTTATACCTCCGGTTGCACATTGTTTACTTGTTTACCCTTACTTTTTACTTTTTACTTATTCTGTAGTTTTTTTTGTTTGTTTGTTTTTAACCTAAGTAGTAGAACAGAGGAAAAAACCGGAGTCAAATTCCTTATTTGGCCTGTACAAACTCGGTCAATAAAGCTGATTCTGATTCTGATTCAATATATACAGACAGACAGACAAGCCCATTATTCAATGAATTATTTTTTACTAAAAATCAACACACTGGCAGCTTACTGGCTGAACAACCCCGGGTAGATGTTGTTGTTTTAACGCAGCTACGAGACACTTTTGTTTTTCCCCAGACCAAAGCAAATAAAAAGAAGCTCCGGCGGGCACACAGCACGAGGAACACGCGTGCGAGCGGTCGTGCGTTTCCGTGCGTCACACCTGACTGACGCAACACGCCGCGCTGGCCGCTCATCGGCTCGTTGTACTTTCCTGCGCGCGCCATTGGCTGAGTGGGTGAGGTTAACGCCCACTTCCGCATTGCTGCCGCCGCCTGGTACAAGTGTCAGTCCGGCTCGAACCACCGCAGACTCGAGGGGTGGCGGCAGCGCGCGGCGGCGTTTCTGACAGTTTTGCGAGAGATGTCACAAACTTAAAATACCATAAAAGCTAAACAAGGCCTCCGTGTTGGTAAATTGCTCTACTAAGCGATCGTTGGTGTTACGAGTAAAAGCGTTCGGGGCCACTTCCGGCTGTTAAAAACCCCCCTACGGCGGTCGACCTGTCGTCACCGGAGACGAATGACGTAATTTTCTTACCGGCTTCTCACGCCGGGATAGTTGACAATTCTCTCTCCAGCTACCGTGGGGAAGTGGGGTTACCTCAGTCAACTGTTTAATATTAATATTTAATATTGTTTGAATCGCTCGAGCTTCACTTTAAGAAAAAAAAGAAGAAGAAGAAGAAGAAGAAGAAGAAGAAGAAGAAGAAGAAGAAGAAGAAGAAGAAGAAGAAGAAGAAGAAGAAGAAGAAGAAGAAGAAGAAGAAGAAGAAGAAGAAGAAGAAGAAGAAGAAGAAGAAGAAGAAGAAGAAGAAGAAGAAGAAGAAGAAGAAGAAGCGAAGCAAAGGATGAACGCAGCTCGCCGCTGTTCGCTTCTCCTCGGCCAGCTGAATGCACCACCGAAGAAGAGGCTGCCGGCAGCTGGTGGACGCTTCCCGCCCAGGGCGGCCGCAGCCTCGGCAGCCCCGCCGGGGACGAGGCTCTGTCACCCGGGTGTCGTAGCAACCGGAGCCGTGGGGGTCAAGGTGGCCGGCGGCGCGAGCAGCAGCGGGGCCGCCGCAGCAGCAGCAGGTAGGCAGACGACGCGTCACTCACTCACTCGCTCGCTCGCTAACACAGGCGTGGGCAAACTACGGCCCGGGGCCCATATGCGGCCCGTTTGTCTTTTTAAATTCGGCCCGCAGGAACTAGAAGATAAACTAGCTGTATGTCCTCCATGTTTGCAGTGTTTTCAGAGTCATTTCAATAAAGAGCTAAACACCCTGGTGGTTCTGGATGGTTCTAGATGGTTCTGGATGGTTCTAAGAGGTTCTAAGGGTTAAACACCCTGGTGGTTCTGGGAGGTTCTAGATGGTTCTAGGAGCTGAACACCCTGGTGGTTCTGGGAGGTTCTAGATGGTTCTAGATGGTTCTGGATGGTTCTAGATGGTTCTAGGAGCTAAACACCCTGGTGGTTCTGGGTGGTTCTGGATGGTTCTAGGAGGTTCTAGATGGTTCTAAGAGCTAAACACCCTGGTGGTCCTGGATGGTTCTAAGAGGTTCTAAGGGTTAAACACCCTGGTGGTTCTGGATGGTTCTAAGAGGTTCTGAGAGCTAAACACCCTGGTGGTTCTGCGGTGTTCTAGATGGTTCTGGATGGTTCTAAGAGGTTCTAAGAGCTAAACACCTGGTGGGGCTTCAAACACACTGATTTGGTTGCAACTCTGCTTTTCTTCATTTTCCATTGACATTACAGCAACGTGTTTTCTGCACATCCCACGATAGACAGTTTCCTCCAATGAGGTGGCTCCATCCACAGCGTTAGAAGCCACCAGTCAAACAGTTTGCCCGACACCACCTGCGCTCTCTCTGTGGAAACGGAGCTGCCCTGACCTGCTTCCTCACACATGACTCAGAGCCACAGTGCGTCACCACGCTGTTCTCAACCAAGAATAGAGTCCGACCTGCCAAAGTTCCTTTTTTTTTTTTACCTCCGTGTGTCACACGGGACAAGGTCTTCCTAGTGGTCATGGCACTGCTTCCTACAGCCGGCTCTCATTCTGCTCAGTCACCTGTTGCATTGCTTCCTGCTCTAAAACTGGACGACAGGATGTTCCTGTTCCCAGCGCAGTGAGCGCCTCTGTCCACTAATCTGATGACTCAGTCCTGGCCAGTGCCAGATGGACACCATGCGCTGGATTCTTCTGGTGATTTAATTACAGGGCAAGTTTGGCATGTGGGCCATTTTACTGTTAAACCACTGTGATGCACTGCGTGAGAAACATCACCGCCGTTGGTGTCAGACTCGGACTTGGAGGTTTGCAGGATATGCAGATGACTATCTAGATAATTCTTAAGACACTTTCTGTGTGAGAATCCAGAAAATCTGAGTGTATCAGAACGCAAGTAGGCTGGAATTTTTCCTATTCAAGCTGTGCCAGAATGAGTGACCCACTCACTGGATGTCCAGGTCCGAGTCTTAGAGATCTTTCAACGGGTTTAAAGTATATTTCTGGCAGTGTTACAAAGGAACGGCTCACGTCCACTCTGTGGTCTCTGTGATCACATGAACCACGTCAGCAGCAGAGCAAGCCTGAAACCAGACTCTGCTGTTGAAGAACTACTCCAAAACTCTTCATCCAACTCTTCAGACAGGCTCGTGTAAACTACCGTCATTGTGAAATGAGTTGAGGTGAAATACTGCGTTAGCTGCCTCTCGCTTGGCGCCAGGGCTTTGCAGGCTAAGACCATTAACCTGACCCAAAGCAAATCTTATTAGCCTCTCTCTATAATGGGATTCATCCGACTGACTTACGTAACCATCAGTTAGAGAAAGCAAGGGTCAGTTAGGCCAATATCGGCGCCGCTCTGACATTTGCACAACTTAAACAGCAGTGCATCCTGAGAACCTAAAGTTCACAATGATTATTTAACCCTTAAACACTGTTGAGGGTCCAAGGTGACCCTTTTTTTTTTACAGTAGAGATCAATAAAAACACCCTGAACATTCATCCTGTCACTCGCAGTTGACTCCTAATGGGTCACATTTCAACTTAAAAAAAAAAAAAAAATTGTTCTAGGTATACAGGTATACACCACGCCATTTAGCAAAAAAAAACTGTGTAAAAAATGTTCAATTAATTGCAACTAATTCAATTTGATCGATTAAATTCTTAATCGACAATTAATCGATAATCGATTCATTGTTAACATCCCTTGTGCAAAGGCATGGAACAACGGAAGAGTGGCGATATGGACAAGTGTGGAAAATTTTTAATGTTTGGTACCCTGCAGTCAAATTATATTTTTGTCCGGTCATTTGACAGAAGCTCTGCTGAAACCAAAACCTTGTTTTCATTTGCAAATTCTGTTTCCAAATGAAATGCAACAAATCAGTCAGTGGTGACTGATTTATTCCCTGATCTGCAAGCACATTAAATACAAGCCAATGGTTGGAGATAGGGCTGTGCGATTGATCGATTTTAAATCGAAAACAGATTTTTATTTTTTATTTTTTTTAGTTGTAACGATGTTAAACAGGAAAATTGGAAAATCGATTTTCCTCTTTCATGCTTCCGGGTTGGCACCTCTTGGCTATCGTAGTCCTCCCCCCTGGAGAAGCTGTTAACTGGCTAGCTATGTTTACTGGCCTCTGCACTAGCTAGCCACAGCAGGTGTTCAAACCAGGAAGTGGTTCTGTTTGCTGCCCTCACCGCTACCTGGGAAATAATTTTTCCGAAGTCGCGTACAACACGCACTCGTCCCCGCTTTTGCAGCATATTTAACGAGATTTGAGTAGCATTATTCCGTGCCTGTGGAATTCAGCGGCTGTGCGGACAGTTCAATTTGTGACTCCTCTTGCATTAATCCGGAACAGTGCCTCCTTCAGTTTTAACCCTGCATCGCCAAATCCAATTTGTCACTCTGGTAATTGCGTTACTTAGCATGAGGTTGCTGGCGGTCTGCCACCGCGCGTGTACAAAAAGCAGCACTCAGTGAAGCAGCGTGGCCTCCAAGAGTGTCCCCTGAATACAGCAAGAAGACCTCCAGTTATATAACGTGAATTCCCTGCCTGACAGTTCATTGTTCACAGTCATCCCACTGTAGCCAGCGTCCTCTGGGTTGCCCACGCTGCAGAGCTCGCATTGTGTGCTTGTTTGCGTGTTTGTGGGAGAGAGAGAGAGAGCGTTCTTGAATGGGTCAGTCAGCTGCTCTCCTCCCTCATCCGGCTGCCTCAGCTGCAGTCAATGGGACGGTTTGTCCGCTATGTGTTGGCTTCCAGCAGATTCTGTTCCCTCAGCGTCCAGCGGTGCCGCCGAGAGTGCTCGCCCCACGCACTCTGGACATTCCCAAACCTGCGTGTGTGAGTCCACTCCTTTTTTTTTCATTTATATGGCAACGAGCGAAAGTCACGTCTTATAGAACGGAATTGTACGTTGGTCCTTTTTTTTTTTTTTTTTTGCTTGGTAATGGAGACGCGACAGCACTCTGCAGTTGTGGCGAAGATCTTTTTTTTTTCTGCAGGTCAACTCCTGTGTGTACCGTGAATAGGATTTTTGTTCTCGTAATAATTTTAAATTTTAATGCTTTACTTGACAACTGTATATATTTGCTTGAGTTCTGGGAAGTAGTCCCGGGTTGCAACATGTGATGCTAATCACTCCGCGTCCTCAGCGCTACTGAGCAAAACGACTTTCCCACAGAACTTGCATGAAAAGTCGAGATTATTTTTAAGACCGTTTTTTTTTTTTTTTTTTTTTTAAAGTCGGTTTTTGCCAGTGTTTTTTTGTTTGGGGTAAATTTTAAATAAAGTCTTGATCTTACTTTATTCCTAAATTGAATCTTTAATCTAACTTTATGCTAATTATTTTTGCCGTAAAATGAATTCCAAAAAAGATTCAGTCCTAAGGGATGAATCGTGGTTCGCAAAGAATTTCTGATGTATTTTTTGAGCATCTTTTTTTTTTTTTTTTTTTTTTTTTAATCAGGCTATTTAATAATTTGGCCCATAGAGTCAAAGCCATAGGTCAAATCGAAGGTTTCTGTTAACTGGCTAACTGGCTACCTATGTTTACTGGCATCTGCACTAGCTAGCCACAGCAGCTGTTCAAACCAGGAAGTGATTCTGTTTGCTGCCCTCACCGCTACCTGGTAAAGTATTTTTCCGAAGTCGCATACAACACGCACTTGTCCTGTTTTTGTAGCATATTTAACGAGATTTCCGCACCCCCCAAAAAAAAAAATCGAAATCGAAAATCGAGTGGGATCTTATTTTTGACCAAAACTGCATCGTACAATCCGCTACGTTTGAATCGCAGCTGATTGAATAATTTCACTGCATGCCGCTTGGTCATTAGAGAGCGCTAGCAAGCTGTTATATCACAATACACTGTCGGTGGTGGGTTCTGTTGTATCATCAACATGACCGACGCGACTGTGTGTAAATACTGTGTGCAGTGCAATAGTTGTGTGTGTTTGATTGAGCAACCACGCTATACACCCGGCCACGTCCACCTGTTGGACAACAATCTGAAACCCCCACTTACTACATGAGTTTGGCAACAGTCTCCGTCACGAACAACACACACACACACACACACACACACACGTCCGTCTATTCTGGCTGCCTGCCTCCTGTTTCCTACAGTCAGCATTTCTCGTCACCGTGACTCATCTCAACAAAGAGAGCTCATTGGCCGTCCGCTCTCATTGCCCCGCCCCTTCTTTCCTCTGTCTTCATGTCTGAGCCAGGCTTACTGGGCCTTGTGGCTCATCAGAGGTCATTGTGTTACCCTGGAGGGGCTGCTGGGAGCCAGGGTGCAGGGCTCTGGGGCGGTAGATCAGTCACAGTGTGCACAGACACACAACTCTGGACCCAGCTGAGTAGCGGAAGGTGGTCAGGAGGAAGGAGGGAGGTGGTTTTTTTTTTGGTCTTAAACCAGGAAGAGGAAGGAAGTGCTTGAGTCAACATGGAGGCTGTGGGTAAGACTTGTGTTCTGCCTTCAGTTCTTATCTATAAACTGGCTTTTATGGAAAGTTGGTTGACAAAACCCAGTTTAGTGGTTTGTTAGCAGTGTAGTGAAACAGTTGGTTTACTTAACGATACTGCCACACTGTGACAACTTGTTCTCAATGATTATATCTGGAACAACTCCGGTACTAAGTCATGTATGTACCAAGTGTGAATATTTTAGTTTTTGGTACTATTGAATATTATTTCCATGGTTTTTTGTTTTTCATTTCAGTAAGACCTCGATATCTCAAATGTCCTCGAGGCAGTTGGAGCTCAGCAGTCTGAACTGGTGTTTTGTGTGTCCCGATGGATCTGTGGCGACTGCGTTGACTTGTGTCTCTCATTTAATACATGAAACCAGATCGTTGCCTCTTTCTAACATATCAGCGTTTTGTTCATTCAATCTTCTTATTGCCACCCATGAAGAAGAAATAACTTCATGTCCATGCCGTTAATCTCATCAAGCACCAACGTGGAGTCCTGTTCTGCCACACTCCAGTCTCCACTGTGGTCTGCATGGAGTGTTGGGCTCGTTGGGAGCCAAGCGCCTGCTACACTAGCTGCACTGTGACTGTCAAACAAGATCCAACCCTCTGTTCAACCTTTGTGTAATAAAAACATTTAGTTTGTTTTGTCAAAAGTCTGCACGGTCGCTCAACAGTCAACAACTCAAACAGGTTCGGGTTGACTGTGAGTTCAAAATTTGTGTATTTATACACCAGCATTGTCAATTAAGCGCACAAATTATACAATTGTACAATTGCAGGGAGCTGGAAATGTTTTAGTTTGAAAAACGAAAATATTTTTATCGAGGTTGACACTCGACTTGTGGTGCTCATGTACGTAAGCAACACTGTTCCGTCACACAGCAGCTGACTCTCTTGGTCTGACATGGATTAACCTGAGAATGTGACACACAAGCTGACTTGGCTCACACATTTATTCCTTCTTTTTTCTTTCCCTCCCTCAGTTTGTCCAATGGGCAGCAGCAGCAGTAGCAACGGCAGATTCTTCGGCACGTTGGCCCAGTCACTAACAAGCGCCCCCTTGGAGCAGGCCGAGGAATATCTGGGGAATCAGCCAGGTCAGGACCGGGCCCTGGACCAGGACCTGGTTGAGACGGACCCAGAGCTGCTGCTCAGGGAGTGCGAGGAAGCCCTGCAGAGACGTCCAGCCCGGCCACACCGAGACCTGGTCTACCTCAACTGCATGGCACCATGCCGACGCAAGCACAGCCCCTCCATCCGGATAATGCAGTGGAACATCCTGGCACAAGGTACACGGTTCTACCTGAAGTCTTATCAAGGATGAGACTTCACTGGGGGGAGCAGTGAAGGATATTCTGCTGTTTAGACTTCAGGGAGAAACCAGCTCAGTGGTCTGTGGTAGAGTGTCCGCCCTGGGACTGGGAGGTTGTGGGTCTGATCCCCGGCCGGGTCGGACCAAAGACTGCCCACATGGTCCCCATGGCCTCCCTGCTCGGTGCTCAGCATTGGGGGGTTAGACCACCCAATGATTCCCGGCGCGGCACCGCTGCTGGCCACCGCTCCCTCAGGGGACGATGGGTCAGATGGACCTTCGGAACCTTGAGGATGTGACAGTCACTGGGACTTTAACTTGACTTTAACTTGAATTTCTTTTTTGTTTTTCAGCTCTTGGTGAGGGGAAGGACGGATTCGTCCGTTGTCCACTTGAAGCTCTCAACTGGCAGGAAAGGAAATACTTGATCCTGGAGGAGATCCTCACCTACCGTCCTGATGTCCTCTGCCTACAAGAGGTTGACCACTACTACGACACTTTCCAGCCCATCATGAGTAGCCTGGGTTACAGCGGCACTTTCCTGGCCAAACCCTGGTCCCCTTGTCTGGACGTGGAGCAGAACAACGGTCCAGACGGCTGTGCCCTGTTCTACCGCCGCTCGCGCTTCTCCCTCCAGGCCACGTCTCACCTACGACTGTCGGCCATGATGCTCCCCACCAACCAAGTGGCCATCGTCCAGACGCTGACCTGCACGGCCACAGGCAGGCAATTTTGTGTGGCCGTCACCCATCTGAAGGCCCGCAGCGGGTGGGAGAGGCTGCGCAGTGCCCAGGGCGCCGATCTGCTCCAGAGGTTACGCAGCATAACGTCCCAGGGTGCCGCCGCCGCCCGCCGCGAGTCAGGACCGGGCCACTGCGGGCGGCATTCCGCTGGTGGTGTGCGGGGACTTCAATGCAGAGCCCAGGGAGGAGGTCTACCGTCGCTTCAGCTCCTCCCCTCTCGGTCTCAACTCTGCGTACAAGCTGCTCAGCTCCGACGGACAGACGGAGCCGGCCTACACCACCTGGAAAATCCGCCCTTCCGGAGAGAGCTGCAGCACTCTGGACTACATCTGGTACTCCCACGATGCCCTGAGCGTGGACGGCCTGTTGGACATCCCCACAGAGGAGCAGATCGGTCCAGATCGCCTCCCGTCGTACCACTACCCCTCCGACCACCTGTCGCTGGTCTGCGACCTCAGCTTTAAGCAGGAGAACAATCGATCGGTGTAGGCCCAGTGGAGGTGGTGGCCCAGGTGGGAGCAGGTTGAGGCTCGGACCGTCTGCACGTCTCCCTCACTCAGACATCATGATGGAGAATAGAGGCGGGACCACACGTTTGAATATATTATGTGTTGCCTCCTATATACCGTACGCACAAAAGAATGTTGTCCTTTTTTTTGTCAGTTAACTTATTGAGTTAAATTATTCTGTATAAAACCCGCATCCGTGGTCATAACCTTTTAGTTCAGATTTTGAGCAACGTTTGGAGCACAAGTGGCGCCTCCTAGCTGTTGATTGTATGTAAACATGGCACACGGGGGAGGGAGGTTCCACGAAGTGATGCCAGGAAATGGCCACAGAACCAAAACTCAAAGGACTCCGAAACAGAGAGGCCGTTTTAACTTCTTATCGTCTCGACAATATTTTTCCTGCATTTTTTAGGGTTTTCGTTGTTTTAGTCATTTTTAGCTATGGGATGCTTCCCGTTTGCCTGTTGGTCAGCAGTTCACTGCAGTCAAGTGGGTGCTGGAGTTAACAACGTCACTTACTGTCGTGTTCCTGCTTTACAAAACACAGAGATGGAAGAAGACGACGAGACGCATATCGACAACACACTTGTGCGAGTCGTTGAACGCGGCACAGGTGGACGGTTTCTCATCTTTCAATCATCAGTGGTGCTAAATATCAGCGCTGGAACTATACTGTACACTGTTTGGTTTCAATAAAGAATGTTTTTGTACTCCGACTCTTCCCTCCTCTGTTTTCTGACTTGTTGCATGAACGAGTAAATTAAGTCTTGGCCAGTTTTTTTTTTTTTTTTTATTGAATATACAGACATAAGGCCGTGGTTCTCAAAGTGGGCCATTAGTTAGGCAAATGAATTCTTAAAGAAAGTGATGGACAGATGTTTTCAGTGGTGCACGTGTGTGATTTTTGTGGTCAAGAGTTTGCTCTTAAAACGTTTACCTTTAAATGATGACACAAATTTGTATATGATAAATATATATAGTAATTACTAAATAATTAAAATATGTTGAATAAAATTTTAATTATTTAGTACACACACATACTGTAATATTTGAAGTCTTCAAATATTACATTTCAGATAGCCACATCTTTTACTCTCCCTTCCCCTCCCGAGCTCGCCAGTGAACTACGGCAGTCTGCGCGCCCAAACCTGGACACCTCGTTTGCCGCCGGCTTCAGGAAAGACGATATTAACATAGAGTTTAACGGAGTTCGGGCTTCGATGGCCAAATAAAAATAAAACACCTTCACAACAGGTTGAAGTAAGTTTTTTTCTTTTTTTTAATAATACATATTTCAGTAAAATCTACTTCAATACACTGATAGTACAAGAAAGAAATTGTATTATACTTCGGATGTGGGGCACACATTAGGTTGTTGTATGGACGCAGACATCCCTCACTCCCTTTGTATGAACAGTAAAAAATAAAGAAGTAGAAGACATGAAAGAATGTGACAGTGCTGTGTGGAGAAACACAAGTGTGACGCAATATTAGACTGTAACAGACCAAGTCAAAAACGTGTCTGTATTGATACATACCTGCCGAGTATCAAAAAGGATTTTTCTTATTTTACATTTTTCGTTGACAACAAAGTCTTGTCATGAATTTTTATATTACATTTCAATACAAAAGGAAAAATCGTTTTTTTTCTCATTTTACAATCTAAGGCTTGCCCATCATCTTCTGAGCTCTGAAGGATTTAGCGCATGTGTGTGTGTGTGTGTGTGTGTGTGTGTGTGTGTGTGTGTGTGTGTTCTGTCTGCATGTTTCTACTACAATCCCTTTTATCCTCTCGCGGGGGCGGCAGCGCCCCCTGCAGAACAAGAGGGACTCCCTGAAGACCACCGTCGGCCGCTGGAGGTGAAGCTCCGCCACGGGGACGGTGGGACCAGGAGGGGGCGACGTCCTGCACTTCCTCATCAAGTGTCCACAGTCACTGCCCCCTCCTTCCTTCTCTGACGGGGGTGCGGGGGGTGGGGGAGGGGCCCCCCGGCTCTCAGGACGACGGGCTCTCCGCTGGCGGCGGCGCCGACGACGATGGCGGCGAACTGGAAGAAGCCTGCGAGGATTGCGCGCTCTCCGACTCGACGGGCTTCTGCGGCAGCTGGGTGGGGGTCCTGGCGGGCGGCCCGCCCTGAACCGCCAGTTGGGCCATCGCCGGTTTAGCCAGGATGAGCTGCGGCGCCGCCCGACCCGCCCCCGCCCCCACCAGGTGGACGGCGGATGTGGCCACCGAGGGTTTGGCGTGGATGAGCTGCGCCACCTGAGCCGAGGAGCTGGCCGGCAACAGCGCCGCCAGCTGATTGGCCGGGATGGTGATGATTGTGATCTTCTCGCCGGCCTTGGAGCCGGCGGGCAGCATGGTGGGCAGCGCCTGGATCACCAGCTTGGGCTGCTGGCCGCCGCTCATGGGGACCCCCGTCGTCAGGATGGACGAGGAGTTGAGGGTCACCTGACCCAGCGAGTTGGTGACCACCACCGGCATGGCTCGGATGGGCCTGCAGGACCACGGAGACGAGAACACTTGGCAACTCACCACTGCTGTACATTGACACGGTCCAGTGATTGAAGAAGCAATGGCGACATCAAGTGGCTACGTTTTAGATTGCAGTGTCTTTCACTCTGCCTGCCCCTCCTGAGCTGGCCAGTGAACTACGGTTTGCCTGCAAGCACAAACCTGGATACCTCGTGTATTTGAGGACGTGAACGTTCACCCAAAAATAAGACACTTCAGGCAGCTAGATTGTCCACACCAGGCTTCCTTAGAAACATGGAAGCTAACTGGGAGCAACACACTTCATACTAGCAACAACAGACACACACACACACAAATATATACATATATATATATATATATCTATATATATATATATATATATATATATATATATATATATATATATATATATATATATATATATATATATATATATATATATATATATACACACACACACACAAATATATACATATATATATATATATATATATATATAGACATACATATATGCATACACACATAGACGGATGTGTGTGTGTGTGTGTGTGTGTCTATATATGCATATCTATACACACACATTGCTCTCTCTTTTCAGCAAGGTATCTTTTAACCATTTTCTTCGGCTCTGTGCTGCTCTGCTGGGAGGAGATAGGAGACCACGGCGAGGGAACACCCACCTGGTGGCGGCGTTGCTGGGGATGACTGTGACGTAGGTCTGCTGCGGTTGGCCGCCGTGGGAGTTGGTGGTGGTGCCCAGGCTGGTCGGGACCTGCTGGTGGACCAGGTGCTGGCCCGACAGAATGCCTTCGGCGTCGTCGGCCTCCTCGTGGTCCTCGTCCTCGTCGATCACCCGGATGTTCTTGGGCATCTCTTTGAACTGGTAGGCCAGTCGCTGGCCCTCCACCTTGGCCAGGATGCCACGCTGGTAGTAATACCTGCAAGCGACCACAAGGGGGCGTCTGTGAGGGTGGACGTCTCACTGTTCAAGCAGTAAACTTGTTCGCTGTTCAGAAAAGCACATTTTCCCATAAATATGACAATAAAGTTATTCTCCATAGTTGCTATTACATGTCATATAACATCCACTTGGTGGCGCTGCTTCCATTGTTGCACATTACAGTAGAGTTTTTATCCAATCATATTCCAGCTAGCTGGTGTTGCCAGGTGCCATGAAATCTGCCTGAGGCCTTCAGAACCAACGCAGCAGGCCTGTTGGCTGCCAATCAGATCTGGAGTCTGCGATTTAGAGACCAGCTAGCAGCTAGTACCTAGCACCTAGCTAGCTGCTTCACTCTGAACCTCACACCTACGCTGTCCTGTGATTGGATCAGAAGCCCTGAGAAGCTCTGAGACTGAAGTCAACCTGGAGATCCAGCTGCCACCACGGCTGGAGGAGAAGATGAAGGTTTAGCTGCTGAATCATC
>CM020509.1:800000-930000 GCA_009823395.1 Thamnaconus septentrionalis | reverse complement strand
GCACATTGAGCATTGTTTTTATTTGTTGGTAAAAATCAAAGGGGTGCAATTAAGCCAATAAAGGGGGCACGGTCTATTTAAACCTTACCTGTATTCTGCATACTAGCAGGTATTCAATACAGCGACACAAGTCTTTGTCTGATGTCACCACTATTTCTATTACACTTGTTGGATTGCTGTAATTTGATGTACCCTCGACACATTCTGAATTACTTGTAGTTATGATCGTATGCACGATTTTATTATTTTAATGCTCTTATAAAGTGTATTTGAAACGTTTTTACAAATAAAAAGTATCACCAGTAGTAGTAGTACTAGTAGTAGTATTCACTGGTTGACACTTACCTGCTGGCTCTCCTCAACCACGGTGACATACTCCACTATATTCCCTCCACCATCTGACACAACCACAGAGGTCATAACTCATTCCTGGCAAAGAGAAAAATAACAGAATATATATTAACATATATATTCATACCTCTGACTTTCATTTTCATGACTATTTACATTGCAGATTGTCCCACAAGGCATCAAAAATATGAACAAACACATATGGAATATGTATTAAAGAAAAAAAAAAGTGTGAAATAATTGAAACAGGTTTCATAGTTTAGATGATCTAGAACAGCCGCCCTTCATATAAAATAAATAACATGACACATGTTCTTTTGCCACATTAATCCACCATACATTGCTCATGAATTTAATGTCTTCGGTGTAGAAAGCAGTCAAGATGGTAAAGAAACAGGTGTGTCCAAACTGTTGACTGCCAGTGTAAACAGTCAGACTGGAGAAATTAAACCACTGACAAACTACATCGCACGCCGGATTCCTGACTTTCGGTTCTGCACCGACACGGCGCTCGGACCCCCAGTCGGGAAACGCCGCCAAAGTTTGGACACAACGCAACAGACGAATTAGCCACAATATAAAACGTATTCAAAAAAAAAATAATAATAATATATATTTATTTATTTTTTCCGCCAAACAGTTAAATCGCTGCTCTCGGCGTTGACATAACGGTCACACTTCAAGTCTGCGTTTACATTCCGTTTGCGTCGCGAGAACGAAACGTCAAACTCCGAGGTGGAATTGAACCGAGCTCATTAGCTGCCCTGCGTCGCTTTTTGCAACTGCGCACTCCGGCTGCACGCCGAGCGCATCTGCTTCCACGTCGCAACGCGTTGTACGTCTGTCCCGCGGCGTCGCAACAAAAAGAAAACTACGAGTAGACGCAAATTAGTTGCGTCTTGTGCTCTTTTTGAAGGGGAGCCCACCGGAAACCAGCCACCTTAGCCACGGCTAGCAAGTTGTGCGTTCGAGCTACGACTGCTACGTAAACACAACAACGTAAATGTCAGACGACAACTCCGTTTCCGGCAGGACGAGACGGCAACAGTTCACACTTTACACGTTTTTGACAACACCGACGAATGACCGTCTCGACGATCACCCCCCAAACTTACCTTGTGTTGTTTTTCCAAGTGAAAAGTAATCTCCAACGCTAGTTAGCACTTAGCTGGGCCTGCTGCTAGGCTAACGTCAGCTAAGTTGAAAAGGGCCGAGATGCTTCACTTCAACTTGCGACAGAACACACAAGTTTGCAAAGCCCTTCGGCTGGCCGAAATTGCGACGGGTCGCGGCAGAAGAGCAGAAGCCTTGCGTTCTTATTCTGATTGCTGCTCCTTTTTAGGGTCGATCCTGCTGTAGCCTTCCGGCGCGCCGCCACCTCTTCCTCCTCGGTAGAACATCCAGCGGGTCAAAGCGCAGACTGGTGTGACGTCACAGAGGTTGGAGAAACGCGCCTTTCAGACGCGTCTCAAAAAACAGCACCACCGCCACCAGCAGCCGTCTGGTGGCAATAATAATAATAATAATAATAATAATAATAATAATAATAATAATAATAATAATAATAAAAAAGAAGAACTGTTGCTGTTGTTGTTGTGAACAATGAAACATGAAAATAATACAATAATTAGAAATCAATAATAATATTGAACTACTATTCATTATTATTATTGTTATTATTATTATTATTATTATTGATAATCATCATCATCATCATCATCATCATCTACAATAGGCAATACTTATTAGATAAAGATATCTATATTAGAATAAAATAGTATTTTTCAACCTTTTTTGACCTTTTTTTCATATGGCACACTACCAACCAAAAATATTGTAATACAGTCTTTTAATTTATTTACTCTCACCCAGCGTGAAACAACAGGTTGTCTCAGGAACGCCCACCACTGATGTCCTCATGGGGGCCTCGGCCTCCACACTGGAGAACGACCCCAAGGACGCCCGTTAGCCTGTTCTTGTGGTCAGACGCTAGATTTGTTTACCTGCTCGTCATTGTTTGGACACAATAATCCACGTTGTCCTCTGCTGTCCGCTGCCCTTGAACCAGGATCAGGACGAGGATCAGGATGAGGATCAGGAACAGGACCCAGGCGCAGGACCGTGCACAGTTCCTGTCAGTTCAGAGTGTGATTCCAGCTGCAGTGGTAATTTTAGTATTGGCCTCGGGGACCAATCGGCCAGAGTTTGACACCTGTGCTTTGTCACTGTTAATATTTGGTGATTCTGTTGTGCCGCTGTTGCCACGGTTATCGCTCTGTCCTCCAAATACATGAATAGAACAAGACGTGTTCTTGACTGCTGAATCAGCGCATCAACACAAAAAAAAAGGTCTGGATTTAATGACGATTCCTGCAACCACTGTTTTAGGAGGCAAAGAGGAAAGCTGGGTTGAAAGCTCTAACTAGTCTTCCTCACAAAACTACACCAGCCTAGAAAGTCTGTTTTATAGCAGCTGTTGGGCAAGACAGGGTCAAGGAAAAACACAACTTGCCTTTAAAAATGTCGCCCTTTTTGCACAACAGATATTTATTATATTACATCATATTTTGTTTAATTGTGGTAAATACATTTTCATTAGTGTTTTTTCTTTTTTTGGTTTCCATTTTAATATATATAGGTTGTTCTTTTATTCTGGTACATTCAATTTGTTAGTATATGTTCCTGACACTGATCTGATCAGATCTGATCTGATCTGATCTGATCTGATCTGATCAGATCTGATCTATCTATGGAAATAACTAAATGAATGGGATTTTGTGTGTAAAAAGTTGACATTTCATGGAGAGGCACCCAAATGCAGACAAAGATGGCGGACACGGGCGCCGCCATATTTCCAATACCGGAACTCAACGCCGGAAGTTAGTTGATCTTTTTTTTTTTAAATGTATTTTTTAATAATTGCCCAAAACAGTACAAACAAAAACAAAACAAAAACACACAATTGCAACAAAAACTATCTCACAAAAACTAAACTAGCGTCGCTATAACTTCCAGACCAGAACTCCACACCGGAAGTTGATTCTTCTTCTCCTCGTCCTCCTCTTTCTTCTTCTCCTCCTTCTTCTTCTTCTCCTTCTTCTCCTTCTTCTCCTCCTTCTCCTCCTCCTTCTTCTCCTTCTTCTTCTTCTCCTCGTCCTCCTTCTTCTCCTCCTTCTTCTTCTCCCCCTCGTCCTCCTCTTTCTTCTTCTCCTCGTCCTTCTTCTCCTTCTTCTTCTCCTCGTCCTCCTTCTCTTTCTTCTTCTCCTCGTCCTTCTTCTCCTTCTTCTTCTTCTTCTCCTCCTCCTTCTTCTTCTTCTCCTCCTCCTCCTTCTTCTTCTCCTTCTTCTTCTCCTCCTCCTTCTTCTTCTCCTCCTTCTTCTTCTTCTTCTTCTCCTCGTCCTCCTTCTTCGCCTCCTTCTTCTCCTCCTTCTTCTTCTCCCCCTCGTCCTCCTCTTTCTTCTTCTCCTCGTCCTTCTTCTCCTTCTTCTTCTCCTCGTCCTCCTTCTCTTTCTTCTTCTCCTCGTCCTTCTTCTCCTTCTTCTTCTTCTTCTCCTCCTCCTTCTTCTTCTTCTCCTCCTCCTTCTTCTTCTTCTCCTTCTTCTTCTTCTCCTCCTCCTCCTCCTTCTTCTCCTTCTTCTCCTCCTCCTCTCTCTGCTGCGCCTCCAGGACCACCACCGTCGAGCCCCAGAGCTCATCTTCTCCACCGGCTGCTGCTGCTCGCTGGCGCCCCCTTGTGCTCGCCGGCGCCTCAGCAGCTTCTTCCACGGCATGCAGCCGTAGCACGTGGATCGGGGTGAAGCTTCCTCCTCCTCGTCCTCCTCCTCCTCCACCACCAGCAGGGGGGGCTGTGGCCTGGGGCGAAGATCACGCAGGGCGTGGCGGTGCCGGAGCTCCGGACTGGGGAAGACCTGAGGGGGGTCCTGGGAGAAGCGGACCTGCTTCTCCGGTCTGGCTGCTTCGGGCTCCTGGCTCCTCCTGAAGAAAACACTCCTGTGGAGGCTGATGAAGAGCACGGAGAAAAAACAAACATTCATCAACAAGATTGTTGTTTTCTAATTGCACAGTGAGCCAACAAGTCAACACAGTCATTTTTTTGAAAGTCAATCACAAGATGAGTGGAAACCTCGCTGACCTTTTGATGAGCTGCAACGCCCAGTTGAGGCCTCGAGGCTCCAAGTTGACCTTTCTTCGTCTCCATCCTTCTTCAGCAGCAACGCTTTTCCTTCTTCTTCTTTTCTCTTTCTTCTGGTCTTCCAACGTCCTTCTCTTTGGTCTTCTGGTCTTCCAACGTCTTTCTCTTTCTTCTGGTCTTCCAACGTCCTTCTCTTTCCTTCCAACGTCCTCCAGTGTCGACTGGCGTTCTTGTCTTCCAACGCCTTTCTCTGCTGTTTCTTCCAACAGGGCCAGAGTTCTAGAATCCCGACAGCAAAGCGGACCTCTGAGGTCACGGTCTTTGATGAGGCGTTGACATTCAGCAACGTTCCGTCCACTAAAGACAAGATTCCAAGTCCCACCTTAGATGCCACTGACGTGGAATGGCCACCAGGGGGCGGGGCCTCTGCTGCACTCGTCTTTGTGTTGCTACTTTTCTACAAACTTCAGTCAGTAGTTCAATCAGAGCAGCTCTTCAAACTCCCTGATGAAAGCAAAGTTTTGTAGCCAATAATCAGTGGATTCACTTCATAGTCAAATCTTTATGAAACAAATCGTGAACTTGACATGACAGCGGTATCAGGTTTGACCAGCAGGTGTCAGCAGATGACTTCCCAGCTTTGTGGCTTCCTGCACCGTAGACTCTCCCTCCACACCAACCTCAGCTGACTTGTGGTCACTCACTGTGTTGTGACATCATGAGGGGACGCTGTGCTTTACTGTATGATGGATGGTTAGTGCCCTCTGGAGCTCAGGCACTGTATTATTAGACTGGACCACATCGCCCTCCACTGGCCGTAGGGTGAGCTGCAGTTGAGAGAGTCACAGCGTCCTCTCGCGCTGTGTGCTGTTGGTTTGGTTGTGATGTGAGACAGTTGTTGAAATAAAAGCCCTGAATCAGTGACGACAGTCAGTATTTTTCAACCTTTTTTTCGTATGGCACACTAGCACCCAATACAGTCTTTTAATTTATTTACTCTCACCCAGCGTGAAACAACAGGTTGTCTCAGGAACGCCCACCACTGATGTCCTCATGGGGGCCTCGGCCTCCACACTGGAGAACGACCCCAAGGACGCCCGTTAGCCTGTTCTTGTGGTCAGACGCTAGATTTGTTTACCTGCTCGTCATTGTTTGGACACAATAATCCACGTTGTCCTCTGCTGTCCGCTGCCCTTGAACCAGGATCAGGACGAGGATCAGGATGAGGATCAGGAACAGGACCCAGGCGCAGGACCGTGCACAGTTCCTGTCAGTTCAGAGTGTGATTCCAGCTGCAGTGGTAATTTTAGTATTGGCCTCGGGGACCAATCGGCCAGAGTTTGACACCTGTGCTTTGTCACTGTTAATATTTGGTGATTCTGTTGTGCCGCTGTTGCCACGGTTATCGCTCTGTCCTCCAAATACATGAATAGAACAAGACGTGTTCTTGACTGCTGAATCAGCGCATCAACACAACAAAAAAAAAGGTCTGAATTTAATGACGATTCCCTGCAGCCACTGTTTTTAGGAGGCAAAGAGGAAAGCTGGAGTTGAAAGCTCTAACTAGTCTTCCTCACAAAACTACACCAGCCTAGAAAGTCTGTTTTATAGCAGCTGTTGGGCAAGACAGGGTCAAGGAAAAACACAACTTGCCTTTAAAAATGTCGCCCTTTTTGCACAACAGATATTTATTATATTACATCATATTTTGTTTAATTGTGGTAAATACATTTTCATTAGTGTTTTTTTTGTTTCTATTTTAATATATATAGGTTGTTCTTTTATTCTGGTACATTCAATTTGTTAGTATATGTTCCTGACACTGATCTGATCTGATCTGATCTGATCTGATCAGATCAGATCAGATCAATCTATCTATGGAAATAACTAAATGAAAGGGATTTTGTGTGTAAAAAGTTGACATTTCATGAGTAACTTTTGGCTTAAAATAAAAATAAAAAAAACAGAGAAGAGAAAAAATCATGACCCTTTTTTATTTTTGACACGAAAACAAACACGGAAAAAAAAACAGTGTGAACCAGACTATTCAATCCTCCGCCACACTCACCTAAACAGTGAGAAACCTCCATGTAAACCCTTTGAATATACACTGAATACATTTTTCTAACGTTCGACTATACTGCGTAAAGAAAGAAATCAAGAGTCGAGGGGGAAAAAAAGAGAAGAAAAGTGGGCTACTACTAGAAAGCCAGCAAACATTTCACAGCACAGACTTTTCTTCCGACATGCCAAAGCTCTTCATGAGCAGCCACGCTTCACCTCACACCACACATCAGTTTCAAAACAGTTCATACCTTCGGCAAGCTTTAATGTAACACGTCCACACCGGACAGATCTCCATGAGTGGGAAAAAAAAAAACACAACAGGTTTCAGACACGTTAACAATCACACTGGCATGGCTGGCAGCCACGTTACGCCAACATGACCCCTGATTCTTTAACCCGTTTTCACTGAATAAGATGCAGAGTGTATCAAGGGATCCATACATCTCGACCCACATACACACATGAGGGTCAGGGAGGTTGCAAAGTCACCATCCAAGTACCAGAACAGGTTTCAATTGGCAGCAGAAGGTTGAGGACAGGAGGACACGACTCACCTGGCACCTGACGACCGCAGTGGCGCTTTCTGTGAGACTAAACATTCACGACCGCTTCTCCCTCACATCAGGGATGTCACACCAGCGTACCAACTGTCGACTCGGTAACTAACGCGGAGAGCACAAAGACCAGGTCTGTGGCAAAAGCTGACGTTTGAAAATGCAAGGAGGTAGAAACAGCAGGAGGAGGTGGAGGACACCTGAGGTTGGGCTTCAGTGGAAACCATACTGAATGTTCACAGAGTAGGAGGTGGAGAAGAAGAAGGAGAAGTCAAGTATATCTTAAGGTAAACAGCCGAACGGCTCAGCTTTGCCACAATACTGAACTGGTTAGAATTCACAGATGGAGATTTTTTTTTTTTTTGTAACGAGAAAACAAAGTTCTGCTGGAGTGTTCGTCAAGCCCATCATTACGCGTCAGAGTGAAGATGTGCAAGTATGAGAGTTGAGCGTTGGGTTGCTGAGAATTTGGGTCTCGGCAACTCGACGATGGTCCAAACTTTTGCGTCTATTCTGACAGCACAGCCAGAGCACAAAGGAGTCCACTGCTGGTGACAGGGAGCGGGGAAGGTGAGGAGGAAGGCACATCCCTTCTTCTGCTGGCTGTAAAGTCATCATTCAGGAGTCTTTCACTGCGGTAGAGGACACAAGACACAAGTTGACGAGTCTGAGTAAGAATCCCCTGGTGTGTAACAGCATGGTCATGTGTGCGCATGGCTTCTCTGCATATTGGGTGGCGGGGATTTCTGAGTGAATGTGGACACGCAAGAGTTGTTAAACACTGAATTAGCGTTCAACGTGCCCACATCCCTAAACTACAACAGTGGAGGATAATAACTATGAACGCTGTACCTTTTGTGGAGCTACTGCATTTGCATCCTAAGAAGGCGTCGCTTACCCTGAACAGCGGAGTTGAAAAAAAAATAATGTTAGAAGTGTGTTGGTCCACAGGATGATACTTTTCTTTTCATTTTGTTTTATAGTTAGGAGGAAAATGCTCGCGTTTGTTGACCTTTGTTAGACTGCAATCAACTTCTATTATTATCATTATTATTATTATTATTATTTTGGATTGTTTTTCCAAGATCAAATGTCTCTTTTGAAGGTCGGAGCTTTACGGAAATGTTAAAGGAAGTGGCAGGAGCAGGAACTCAGCGAAGGCATCAGGGCGAAGACAGTATGAGGTTGTGCACTGAAGCCAGCGAGAAGACTGCAGGTTGCAAGACATTTGCTGATTGAGGTCAAAATGACCGAAGCCAAGCGAGAAAAGTTGTGCTCAGAGGCACCGGCATTCCTTTCACCTCTGACGAGAACGAGTTGGCACTGGACTGCAGGAACTAACTCAAGTTCAGGCCATTGAAATCCAAATAGCATTTCCAACGATTGAGGGGTTTATTTATTATGTTTTTATATTGGCAAAAGCTCAATATACTGCCCATGAATACATGAATAAAGTGTATACCCGCAGTACAATAACAGTAATTTGGTTTTCCTACCCTTAGAAAGGTTCTCATATATAAAATAATTACTTAGCTCCCAGTTAGCTGCTATCTTACACCTTTTAGGGAGACCACTCGCATCTTCAAATAAACTGAGGAAAAAGACGGTGTACAAGGTCTCCAGGATTGTCTGCGCAGGCCACTGTAGTTCACTGGCAAGCTCGGGAGAAGGAGGGAGGTGAAGGAGCAAAAACATATCTAAGATGTTACCACTTAGTGTCGCTGTTCCTTCAAAGAAATCCCCAAATATTACTCACTTAACCCTTAACGACATAGAACTATTTTAGCGACAGCTTGCTGAAGATGGCAGATGGAGCACAACAAGCAAGGAAAAAGCTGCAGCAGCACACAAGACAAAGACGTATTCAGAGTTCCAGGTTTAAGTGCATCCAGCAACATGTGATGGCCACAAGTAAATGTGAATTATTATTCTGCACATGCTCATTAACAACTTCAAATTACAGGATGGTAAGAGTTAAGGCGTGAAATGGAATAAAAACACTCAGTTAATTGGTCGTTAATGGAAGTGTATCAGCAATAATATAGACTTTAAAAAAAATCTCAACAAACAAGCTACATAAAAATAGCATTGTAACAGTTTGCTCAGCTGGTTCCATTTCTTCTGGAAGCAGTTGCAAAAACCAAACCTAATTATGCAACTAAATTGATTTAAAATCACAACAAAAAAGCTACCTCAGAGGCAGGGCCATCATCTTCTGGAGCTGGGATGAGTCTTCCAGTCATGGTCCCAACTCCCAACACCATGGGTCGTTTCTCTACTTTGGGTGCTCCTTCCAAAACGACAACAATATACTCTTTCTTGGGCTCCTCTACCACCGTCTCCACCGAGGCTTCTTCAGTTGGGATTGTCTCTACTGGTGCCACAGTTTCTTCAGAAACCAACACAACTTCTACCTGGGGAGCAACTTGGTCAGTAACAGGGGCGGTCTCTACAGGAGCAACTTCTTCTGCAACTGGGGCGACTTCCACTGGTGCAGGAGCTTCTTCTACAACTGGGACAACCTCCACTGGTGCAGGAGCTTCTTCTACAACTGGTGTGACCTCCACTGGTGCAGGAGCTTCTTCTACAACTGGGACAACCTCCACTGGTGCAGGAGCTTCTTCTGCAACTGGTGTGACCTCCACTGGTGCAGGAGCTTCTTCTACAACTGGGACAACCTCCACTGGTGCAGGAGCTTCTTCTACAACTGGGACAACCTCCACTGGTGCAGGAGCTTCTTCAGCAATTGGCACAACCTCCACTGGTGCAGGAGCTTCTTCTGCAACTGGTGTGACCTCCACTGGTGCAGGAGCTTCTTCTGCAACTGGTGTGACCTCCACTGGTGCAGGAGCTTCTTCTGCAACTGGTGTGACCTCTACTGGTGCAGGAGTTTCTTCCGCAACTGGGACAAGCTCCACTGGTGCAGGAGTTTCTTCTGCAACTGGGACGAAGCTCCACTGGTGCAGGCACTTCTTCTGCAACTGGGACAAGCTCCACTGGTGCAGGAGTTTCTTCTGCAACTGGGACAACCTCTGCTGGTGCAGGAGCTTCTTCCGCAACTGGGACAAGCTCCACTGGTGCAGGAGTTTCTTCTGCAACTAGTGCGGCCTCCACTGGTGCAGGAGCTTCTTCCACAACTGGGACAACCTCGACTGGTACAGGAGCTTCTTCCACAACTGGGACAACCTCGACTGGTACAGGAGCTTCTTCCACAACTGGGACAACCTCTGCTGGTGCAGGAGCTTCTTCCACAACTGGGACAACCTCTGCTGGTGCAGGAGCTTCTTCTGCAACTGGGACAACCTCGACTGGTGCACTGGTTTCTTCAACAGCTGGCACAACCTCTACTGGTGCGACAGACTCTACTATCGCCACGGACTCTTCTTCAACGACAGGTGGCAATCCTTCCGTGACTTCAGCTATCTTCGGTACTTCAAGAGTAGATGCAGCTGCCAGCACCACTGCAAAACAATAATATTACTCATGCTCAAGTTATATTTTCCACATGTAGCCTAACAACTTTGGTGTGATACCAAACAGATTTGTCGGGCATTTATGCACACCCATGTGAACATTGTGCGTCAGCAGAAAGGGCAGTGAGTATCTACATTTCCTTACCACGGTTTTAAAAGCATTTATGTTCTGGGACTTTACCAGAACAACCATCAGAGAAAACAGTTGGACAGGACAGTCGTGTATTGTAAGGTGAGCCTCTGGTTAAGCAAGTGAGGAAAGGACAGGAAAACAAGTCAAACACAGGGAGGCAGTCAGTCGTTCGCAGTGCTCTGGATACTCAGCCTGCTACAGAGAAATCACATCTTCACTTGTCAAACAAATAAATGAGCCACATCCATCCAGTCAGTCATTTTCTAGATGTGCTTCCTCCTGCACTCAGAGTTGCAGGGGTCTGTTGGAGGTTACACCTTGGCCAAGTGACCAGTTCATCACAGGGCCATATTAGAAAGACACACAACTACACATACACTCACACACACACACACAGAGAGGCCCCAAGTCCGGGGACTGACAGTGAAAAATGCTAAATTTCACCTTAAAATGAAATCTCGAACATGACAACACTTGATGATTTCTGTCATTTTCTTTATGACTTTGTATGATACGTACTGGACATGTAGGAAAACTAAGATTTGCAAAACATTAAACTCAAGGAAAACAGTCTTGCTAAGAGCTGATGGTTCCCTGGTGGGATGTGGTGGCTAGCAAGGTTCAAACTGAATTAGTCAGGGCTCTGAGAAAATTCAAACCAAATAATTTCTCAGCGAACACAAGGAAATGCAATTTCCAACGGTTTCTTGTCAGAAGCAAAAGTTTGAAAACCGCATGTGTGTTGATGGTGATGGTTGTGCCGTTTGAAACAGAGCTTAAAAATAGCATTTTACATATTTTGGGCTGAAAAGGTTCCTCTTGCCAACAATGAAAACTCACAGTAAAACATTGCGATAAAAAGCCTCAGGCACTTGAACTGACAAGGACACACTGACATGCATCATGCAGCTCCCATGAGGAGTTCAGCCCTGAAACAAGCAGGCAGACGTCAAATATAAACTGCAGCAAAGCAGAGAGGAGTGCAAGACCATTGTTCTTCTCATGAGAATGCCTACCAAATAGTGCTTGCACAAGACTTCACTTCTAATTGAAAGTGCCAATTCAAACTGCAATCAGGTTTATGGTTTCCCAGAAGATTAATAGGTTAATTGGAAAGAGCACAACAACGAGGCCCTGGTTGCACCGGGGTGGTGGGGGGCGGGGGGGGAAGCAGCGTCTTTAGTACCAATGCAGACGAGAAGTTCAGACAAATCAAAGATGGCAGTAAACCTTTACAGTTTGATAAAAAAAAAACTTTATTGTATGATATCTTATGACTGTTTAACGTTCACAGTGCCCATTATTCAGTTGGAAGCAGAAATAAAAGGGACGTTCCCATTTAGTTTGTTCACTTAGCTGATTGGCTCTGCTGGCCACTGGTGTTCATGATTCACAGGAGCGTTTACAGCAGATGCAGAATTTACATGGTTTGCACACAATCTCACTCAGCTACAGAACAGGCATGACTGCATGTATGTATTAACTGGCTGACAGATGTCTACAGATGTTATCCGTGGAAGAAAAACACAACTTTTTGTCCAATCTCAAAATAGCATTGGCCACATGACCAAAAGCAGCCAACCGTGTCATTGTATGATTGTTTGTACCGAATTATTCAAGTTTTGGGATTTTGGGATCAAATACAACATTTTAAGCCTTACAAAGATGTTTCACACAGAGGCCCAATCCAATTTCCACAGTTATTTACCAAAGTTGTCATATACGCAAATCAGTTTCAGACGCAACCTTAATGTATGCAAATAATAATTATCTTTATTTAATGCATGAACATCGAATTAAAACTTGAATATTGAGCAAACGTTAACATTAGCTTAGCTCGAATTCAGTATTAGGGACAACAAACAATTCAATTGTTAATTTAAAACGAAGGCTTAAAATGTTTGCATTTGTGAAAACACTGTTTCTAAACTCGCATCTACAGAAATGTTTTGCGAGAGTCCAGCTGGCCCTCCCACCCGGACCCTTCCAGACCACTTTACTCCTAAAACATCAAAGTGGAAAACCACACGGTGGCGCTAAGTGGCTTGGGGAGAAAAGGGGGTGAAATGGACCTGAGCCAAAGACTTTGGTGCTGGGTTAGAATTGAAGGAGGATCTTTCAGTGCAGTTGCTTCCTGCTGTGAAATATGGGGGGTTGCTCTACATGCCCACGGTCTTCCCACTTGTACCAATAAATAAGGGAAAAAATATACAGCTTCAGGTAGACGAAGAGAACCAGCGACAGAGTGAGAACTGAGGAGAAGCAGCTGAGCTCTCAGGCTCCAAGACTTTCACCCATTTAATGTCCCCAGTGTCCCCAGTGTTCCCAGTGTTCCCAGTGTCCCCAGTGTCCCCAGTGTTCCCAGTGTTCCCAGTGTTCCCAGCAAGGGAGGAAAGACAGCAGCTCTTAAATGGAAGTAGGTTAGAGATAGTACAGGTGTTTCTGGTGGCTCGTGTGTGTGTGTGTGTGTGTGTGTGTGTGTGTGTGTGTGTGTTTCCTTGTAGTGAATGTGTGGAACCTCAGGCTTCACTGGCAGCCGCCTCCTCTTCAGATGGAGAGGTCGTACCGTTGCTCTCGGGCTCCTCGGCGACGTCGAGGCGGCCGGCGGCTCCTCGGCGGCGGTGACGGCCTGGGCGGCTTCCTCCACGGCCTCGGCCACGGCGGCCACCTCTTGGGCCGCCGCCTCCACCTCCTGCGCCGCCTCGGCCACCTCCTCCGCCACCTCCGCCACCTCCTCCGCCACTTCGGCCACCACCTCGGCCACCGCCTCCTCTACGGTCTCCACCTCCTCGGCGGTCTCCGCCTCCTCTGCGGCCTCCTCAGCCGCCGCCGCTTCTCCTCCTTCTTCTTCTTCTTCACCTGAGAGCCGATGAAGTGATGGCAGCGTGTTAGCGCAGTGTCGCTGACTCAGCAGACAGACTGATTTCCTTTCTGTTGTCTACTGCAGTCAGCTGTCAAATCGCAAAAAAAAAAACCACACAAAAAAAACACACAAAACCCCTTCCACCCTGTGGTGCAACCACTGGGCCTTTTCATAGACTGACACACACAGAGGCTGAGTTTGGATTCAAAATGTAGTGAGTGAGTTCCAGCTTTGTATTGCCGCGTTTCCCAACTGGCGGGTCGGGAACCACTTTTGGGTCACGCAGCTGTTTTTGATTGGGAAAAAGGGGGGATTTCAAAATATATATATATATATATTTATAGAGAAAATGTTGTATTTTACAGGACACACAATTCAATTCAATTCAATTCAATAATTTATTTTATTTACTGAACATGACAGAAAGTGGGCTCTCTTTATTTTGTGGAATAAATTTGGGTGGCGACTTCATGATCGGGAAAAAGCCAAAAGTGCGGCTTCAATAAATGGTCAGGTTGGCAAAGGTTGAGCCAGACATATAAAAAACCCACAGAAGCTGCACCTTCATCACACAAACTGCATGCAAACTCAAAGATCGAAATTAGAAGAAGAAGAGGAAGACGACGACGACGAGGTGGGGGAGGGGCAAGGGGGAGGGGGAGGAGGGATGCAGGATAGAGGGAATCAAAATAAGGTTCTTACCATCCAAATAACCCGCTATACTTTTTCAGGAGGTCTGACGGTGACACACTGAGAGGTGTTGACCGTCTTTATTGATCTCTTGTCGCCGCTGCCGTTGCCGTTTTTTTTTTTTTTCGTCATGTCAAATGTGCGCCCTCCAGTGACGACGGACAGAACTTCACAGAGAGAAGCTCGAGGATCGACTGACTGAGACACTAAGCTCATTTAAAGTGATAGTAGTAGACCAGCACTTTCTCGGACATGGTTGTTCTTTGGGAAATGTGTGTTTTTTTTATATGGACTCGACGAGATTAATCAGTGATTAATCATGCAGCGAGGGGAATCTTAGTAGTAGGAAGATACGACGCTTTTTCTCAGTTGACAAACAAGTTGTGTCAAGAAACAATGTTCTCACGAGCTGCTGCGTTTCCATGACAGTTTCTTTCAAAATAAAAGCAGTATTTCTAAAATGTCGAAGTATAATTGCGATTTGTAGGTGCTTCCATTGAATGGTGTGGAGTGCAAAAGCCAGAACTGACTGAATCAAGCGTGCGAGGGGTTTTCATTCCCAACTAGTGAATTCTGCAGAACTTACAGTGCTTCCATGACCCCGAGAATTGCGCGAAACCAAAATATCGCAATAAAAAAAACTGGACAAAAATATAACAACCATTCTTGACAGCGAACAAACTAAATAAGCAAAGGTAAAATATCGCGGGACGGGATTTGACCAGAATTACGGCTTAGGAGCTTCAAACCATTCAATGGCAACACCTGCAAATCGCAGTTGGACTTTGTCGAAATTTTCGAAATATCGCTTTTATTTTTGCAAAAAACTGTCATGGCAACGCAGCTAGTGTTGCAACATCCATTGGCTGAAGGCACTTTATTGACAACTGCCTGATTACCACAATTGACAACTAATACATAAGCTATGCAAGCCTGATTCAGTCAAATTCATTGGGATATTGTCATTATAACCTGCGGGCTTTCAGTAACTACAGGCTGGAAATCCAGTCAAAGTTACTCACATAGAAAGACTCAGTTTAATGTGGTTACTTGAGTCAACCAAGCCATGCAAACAGTGCTATTTGGAATACTGTCACTCGCAGTACTACAGTGTAGCGCTTCACGATTCCTGCGTACGCCCACCATCAACAAAACTGTTGACGGAAAGGTTCCTAACTAATAAACGTCGGGCACTGTCGACGTTTGGAAACAGAACAGTGCTGGAAATTATCAAGTCCACAAAGAAAAGACATTTTATTTGTTTGGTTTGAATGGAATCCTAGGTCTTCTTCAGATTTCCCATTCACAGTTAGAAACAGGAAGTCGACTAAACGGAAAAAGAAGCAGAAATTCCTTCACGGAATTGTCCGGAGATTTAAGCGGAGTTGAGACTTGATTTCGTTCTTAGCAGTAAGGAACAGGAGGAAAGGAGGAAGGAGGGCTTTTGGTTCAGATCCAAAGACTCCAATATCCATGCGGGCCACAGAGGACCTTAGCTTTAACATTATGCTGAAAAGAGTAGAGACACAGAAAGTTAGAGAAGGATTTGGATTTTATTCTAAAAAAAAAAAAAAAAAAAAAAAAAGGTCAAATCTACTCAACAGCATTAGTCGATCCAGAAACTGCATCACAGAGTCTAGGCTACGTAAAAGATGGAGATTAATTGAGAACAAGATGAGTCGCATCGGCAAGTGCGCGTCTTAAAAGGAGCCTGTTGGTTTAGCCGACAAACTCAAAGTCTGAGAAAGTCTCCAGTGGGCCGAACAAAACCTTCTGCCAGCGCTAAGAAACGCTGAGAGAGAGGACGGCGAGGTGAGCGAGTGAGGAACACACAGGGACAAATGGGGGAAAGGTGAGGCTGGGATCATTGTACCAGGGAAATAACGTGGGTGTGGCTGCACGACAAAATGACACTGCACTGCAGAGTACAGAGTGACAGAAGCAGCAACTGCAGGGCTTCCACTAATAAAGCCAGAGGTGACCCACGTCCAGCTCGTACAGGCACATGAGAAGGTTTGCTGTTTGCTTTTTGGACAAAGGTCCTTCCGGCTGCTGACAACAGCTCATTTTTGAAGCTGCCTTTGATTCTAGCAGGACCTGCTGAAGGCTACAAAGTCACGGCTGAGCAGGAAGACGGATGAGAAAATTTCACTTTCAGAGTTTTGCACAGATTTGCACACAAATTGGAAAATAGCCTCTGGCTTGCACTGGGACTCTGTTATAATTGATTGTGGTGACAGCTTCCGTTCAACTTGGAACTGAACTTGGAACTGACCAATACACAGTGAAGTTAAAACCAGCATACTATACTACAATACTACCAACCTAGATATAAATGATCTCTGTTCTTTCAATTACAGAATGTTCAATTGAAATCCCCATAAAAGAATTGTTAACTGACCCTTTCAATGAATGGATGAATGCACGTTCATAATCAACCAGTCATTTGTGTGATTGATGGCCAAACCTGGTGAGATGCATTGTCTGATTCAACACAAGCGCAAAGTGTGATCGTGCGCTCGCATGTCAGGTTAGTGGAGTCAAGGTGACCGAGTCCATGCCAGGAAGTACCCACACCCACACCCAGAGCAGAGCTTGCTTTTAGTGAGGTCACTACACAACTAGCAGCACAGTGTTCAATGGAAACAAAGCGTCTGCCATGACACAACTCACCCTCTTCATCGTCCTTGCCTGCAAAAACACAAAGCAGTGGGTGAGTTGCACGTAAAATAAAGCAATCAAACTCTGAGGATGGAGAACGAGATTTTAGGGCGTTTTTTTTTTTTCATCGATTTCCTAAAAATAAATTGCATCATCATGAGTCAATATTGTTGTCAGTCAAAGCTGAGTATGTACGTATGGAACGCTGCAACATCTTTTCAATCATTGTGTGAAGGTCCGGTCCAGGTTTGGGTGTTTTGGATACTAAACGGAGGTCTCTGCTGTGGTTGGCCAATGCATGCCTGAGGACAATCAAACATCTGTGGAAGGTTTCTGTCTCCTATCATTGTTTCTGCTGTGGATATCAGGCTGGGATAACAGAGTAAGGCCTCAGGGAATCTCCTCGTGTTGACCCTGGGTCTCAGTCTTCACTCTGCCGTCGCTTCTAAACTGACTTCCTGTTTTGTGGTTCAGCTTCAGGCTCAGGATCGCCAAGACATCCTTGTTGCCAGTGCAAAAAGTTACAATTGAAATTTTTTTTACAACCATTGTTGTCATAATTCTCTACTGAGACCGTCAACACGGGTACACAATGACAATGATTTATTAGTGCATCATTCTCCATGATGTGTGTGTGTGTGGATGAGGTTTGTTGACCAGTCTGTGGAAGCCGCACACTTACTCTTGGGGGGCCACGGCTTGGGCACCCACTCTGTCTTGGGCCTGGCTTTGAGCTGAGCGATGCGTTCGTTGAACCTGCTGTTGTCACCGTACACCGTGCTGACCGCCTGTCGACGCAACACAAAAGCATCAATAAAACATTTCTTCTGCTCCTCAACCCATGAATAAGCAAACACTGGCGTTCCAAACATCCTTCAACACCATCCCAGAAGATTTCAGCTGGTTCATGTTTAGGGTCGTTTCACATAGGGCTGGCCGATTTAGATCAAAAATAAAAATCCCGATTTTCTTTTTCCTGAAAACTCGATTTTCGATTTTCCGTACGCGCTATGCATTCGAGTGGACCCAGTGTCTGCTGGAGGGTTCTTTCCACCGCTGAGTTTCCCCCTGCCACTGCTGGTTCAACTCAATGCATCATGATGTGATTTAGGACTTGAAAATTAAAAGGCAGCCCTAACATCTCGCATTGTCAGCAGGGGAAGACTTTTCAAAGATTCACTTGAGAAATCAAAGTCTGAAGTTAGCTTGTACTGTGTTTCCTTTTAAAGCGTTATTATGAATTGAGAGCAGAACTTATGTAATATGAGGCCTGACTTAGGGCTGGGCGGTTTTGGTCAAAAATAAAATCCCGATTTTTTTTTTTTCTCGGAAAACTTGATTTTTAGATTCCGATTTTTTTTTTTTGGTGGGGCGGAAATCTGGTTAAATATGCTATAAAAACGGGACAAGTGCGTGTTGTACGCGACTTTCCGAAAAATAATTTCCCAGGTAGCGGTGAGGGCAGCAAACAGAATCACTTCCTGGTTTGAACACCTGCTGTGGCTAGCTAGTGCAGACGCCAGTAAACATAGGTAGCCAGTGAACAGCTTCTCGGGGGGCCCTGGGGGGGGGGCGACTACGGTAGCCAAGAGGTGCCAACCCGGAAGCATGAAAGAGGAAAATCGAATTTCCGATTTGAACAATAAAAAAAATCTGATGTCCATTCAAAGTCGATTAATCGCACAGCCCTAGTCTGACGTACTGAAAGTGAACATGACGGTGGAACTTACGTATGACACAGAAGCGACCAGGGCTCCTCCACACAGCAGAGTGTAGACGATGTTCTCCCCTGAGCCACCAGGAAGTGACGACATCGGCCTCCGCTGCACAACTGCAGAGGATGAATGAGGGTCAGGGCGTGTGGGTCAACTTCATCACTCAAGTCTTCATCACGTCGCTACAGCTCTGCCAGATTCATTGTATTTTGTATTGTTTTCCCCAAAGTAAACTGGGCTGTGAAAGATCCAACACAACACAACACACATACATACAAAATACTTTTTTTTTTTTTTTTTTTTGAAGCAACACCGGTTCAACCTTTGTCGTGATGTGATCTGGTAACATGAATTCTCACTTTGCCAACGAAGCGTGCGTGTGCCGTCCTGCCTGATTTACGAGAGATTGATGACTCACGGCTTCATCGCCGTCACGATGACTGTTTCACTGCAGCTTGAAATCATACGCTGTAAAGCCACTGTGGAGTTTGCTTTCCACTAAAAAACAAAAATCAACTTTTTTTTCGAATTCCCAGATAATACGACTTTCATTTTTTTCGAGGCCCTTTTTGAAGAAAGGTCACAAAATCAACTCCTCGTTGTTGGAAGTTTAAAGTCTGCAGGACATTGGCGGCTACTAATCCCTTTAGCAGAGCTGGGCCGACTCCCTCCACCTTGTTATTTATACTGGCTAAGCAGCTCAAGCCACAGCACCACTTGAGGGGATAAATAGCTGGAATAGTGAGCGGGGGAGGGGCCACAGGTCAAGAAGGTCAGGATTCTGCCATGATACTCTGAGACCACTGGGCTGTGGAAGGGTCGCCAGGGTCAGGCACGGGTTGCCACGTCCTGCGTATTTAAAACCCCCCCTATGGGGAATTTTGAGTCCCTCTATTTAGACCCCCGGGTTTCGACCCCGGGTTTAGCTGCGTTTCCATGACAGCGCTTCGCAAAATAAAAGCCACATTTCCAAAAACCTCAACAAAGCACAGTTGCGATTTGCAGGCGCTTCCATTGAATGGTGTGAAGCAAAGACGCCACCATGAGGAGGATGGAGGTACTAAACATTTTGCCATTAATCTGCATTTCCATGTTGTTTGCCGTCCAGGATGGTTGGTATGTTTTTCTCTTTGATGACTTGTAAAATTAAAAAAATTAAAAAATTCCGTCTCCTCCTCCGTCCAATCATAACGCACCGTCTTCACTGGTCAGTGACCTGGTCACGTGACCCCGTACGTCACGTCCGCTGACGTGCAAATGCCAAAAAAGTGTTTCCATGACACTTTTGCGATATTCCTCTAGATGGATACGAGTGGAAAACCACCTGATGAGAGCCTCAAAACCTTTGATCCATATTGGAGAGGTTCTTCCAAGTGCAGCTGCTTCCATCGCCAGGTTTTATTGCCGCATATTTGGCTTTGGTGCAGTTCTAGCGGTCCTGGCAGCGCAGCTGGTGTGAAAAGTTGTGAAACAAGTTTCAAATTAAGACGACGCCATCCAATGCTTCCCGGCGACTTCCTGGACTGCTTCAAAAACTACAAGCTCAGTGGACGGCGACCGCGTAAACCAAGGACATAAGCTACCAAAGCCACATTAGCAGTAACATGTTCCAAATGACAGTAAGAGAGGAAGACGGGGCTGATAATGTTGCCTTTGTTTCCCATCAGTTTGGATGAGCTCAAACTGCATGGCTCACAGTTGTGCTCTAACCAAGACCAGCCAGGAGACCTTTTGTCCACTTTAAAGTCCAGCACGGCCGTGGGAGCTGCGAGCGACGTGTGAAGCGCCCACTCCCGGAGAACCTCTCCAACCTGAAGCTCCAGTCTTCCCCTCCGCTCAGGCGTATTTACTCACCTACCGGCTGCCTGCCTGCCTGCTCACGTCACGGACAAACACTCACTACCGCCGTGGCAGGAGTGCAAGGCAGGGCAAGCAGTGCCGACATGCGGAAAACACGGACTCCCAAAGAAGGTGGAAAAGCAAATCAAGCGGTGGGGAGAGACGAACACGCCTTGACCAGGGCTCACTGATCATTGGCAGGAACACGTTCTTACTGACCGAGTAGAGCACGAGCATTTCAGTTACTCACCGATACCAATACTGAGTACTTGATGAGGACATGACACACTATTTCAACAACATTCCTCCTCTGCACATCCCATAAAACACACACACGCTTCCCCCTCCTGTCCTCCATCCAATCTGCCTCCCTCATATTTGAATTTGAGAACTCACTGCCCCCCCTGCCTCCCCCTCCTCCTCCGCCCTCTGATCTATACGTTGCCTTACAGCGTTGGCACGCGCGCACCACGTGACCGAGAGCGGCGACCATGTTCCACGCGTCACGCAGCAAGCCAATGAGTTGCAATGAAGGTCACTCTCAACACATGTGTCCTCTGAGTGTGCGAGCGTGTGTGTGGACACTCGACACGCGCGCAAAAGTATCACCAGAATCATTATAATCATCACCATCACCATCATCATAGTGATGAAGGTGACCGCGACGGCTGGCTCACGTGGTGCACTGAGACAACAGTCAGCGGATTACAGCTGCTCTCTGCTGAAAGCCTCACACACACACACACACACACACACACACACACACACACACACACACACACACACACACAGAGAGAGTGTGTCCGGCATTAATAACTCGCCGCTAAAGCTGGATTCACTGCCGCGGCCGTCGACAGATTTTCAGAATAAAATCATTTAAAGTCGATTTTAAATGAATAAGTGGCGCCAATCTTCCCACTGGCAGTGAATCTCATCCAAACGTACGCAGCCGCCACCCTCAGCTCGAGGATGGTGCAAGGTATGCAGACTCGGGGACACGGTGTACTATTGCCCCCCCTCCTCCTCCTCCTCCACCCCGGTCCAGGCCAGACCGGTGGTTTGGACACTCACCATCGCGGGGCGACCTGTAGGCCGCTCTCCTCGCCAGAGGGCCGCACCTCTGCCAGGCTGCTCGGCAGGAAAACATCGCTGTCACGCTTCCAGGCCGGAGCTTCTTCCACACTCGGGGGAAATGAAATGACCGCTGCTGCAGCTTCAGCACGACGCCGAGCAAGTGTGAGGGAGAGACGGGGCGGTGCTGCTGCTGCTGCTGCTGCTGCTGCTGCTGCCGTGCGGGGAGGCGGAGCGATGAGAGCTGCCCTCTATTGCGCAACAGAGGTCTCTCTCTCTCTCTCTCTCTCTCTCTCTCTCTCTCTCTCTCTCTCTCTCTCTCTCTCTCTCTCTCTCTCTCTCTCTCTCTCTCTCTCTCTCTCTCTCTCTCTCTCTCTCTCTCTCTCTCTCTCTCTCTCTCTCTCTCTCTCTCTCTCTCTCTCTCTCTCTCTCTCTCTCTCTCTCTCTCTCTCTCTCTCTCTCTCTCTCTCTCTCTCTCTCTCTCTCTCTCTCTCTCTCTCTCTCTCTCTCTCTCTCTCTCTCTCTGCTGATTGAATGGAGGCTCAGCGCTCACTCATGGGAATTCCGGCTCTTCTCACAGAACCGGTTCTTTTGACTCGGCTCACTAACGGCGGCTCTTTTTAGGGCTCCTGTTGACTCATGTTCATGATATCAACAATATTAAATGTTGATTATTTTTTATTATTATATTTTTTTACTCTTGACGTGGAACACAGTGCTGTCAAACATCACAACAAGATAAAAAATTTGCAAAACAAACAAAAAGCAGCACTCAGCTATCTGTGTGTGAAATATATAAAGTATTTATTATTTCATTCATACAGTTTCTAATTTATATATACATATATATCTATATACGTGTGTGTGTGTGTGTGTTAACATAAGAACAGGCATGGCCAAACTAAGGAGGCCACTATTTAAACTGGCCCGCCAAACTTGAAGAAATTATATTAATAGTAAGCTGCATTTCCTCCATGTTTGTAGTCTTTTCAGCGTCATTTCAATGAAGAGCAACTTTGCTTTGCTTCATTTTCCATTGACATGAAAGCAACATGTTTCCTCCTATGAGGTGGCTCACCAGAACACTCCATCCATCTGCTGCTGCTCCGCTACCCCCCTCTGGCTCACTGTAGAACCCACTGTGGCCCCACCACTCTAATCAGTTTCCCCAGTCCTGATTTAGACGTTGTTGGGTTTTTTTTTAAATACCCAATAGCTTTTCCCCTCTCGACTGTTTTTAATTCAGTTCTCATGGGTGGCTGGATGATATGAGCTTCTGTCTGTCTGTCTGTCTGTCATACAGGCAGTGCACCCATATTAATGTTTTTGTTTCATTTTTCTTCCTGTGAGCAGAGGATGTGATGATGGAGACGGTGGTGGAGGTGTCCACAGAATGTGGTCCCATCGAGGAGGATTCCTTCCCCATCCCCTCCGAGTGTGAAGAGAATCACCGAGTGGAATTCTGCCACATTATTTATTTCATGGTGGGGCTGATTGAGTGGCAAAGACATTTTACTTTACTATTTAGCATGTGGATGATTTGATCAATGTGAACTTATCAACACTGATATACAAATGCAGCTGCGCATCATGGTTGTCAGAGCGACGGCTCTGCCAAAACCTGCCGTGTTCTAATCAGCTTACAGGCATCAACTGAACAAAAACACTTCCAAGTCCAAGTTGTGACTCATGAATGAAGCAGTTGGATGTAGAAGTCACTGGAACTGGGACTTTGCTACTTTACATATTTATATTGGAATAAAAATGTGCTTGATTTTGAGCTACAACAGTGCATGTGTGTGTGTGTGTGTGTGTGTGTGTATATCACATATACATGTCTGCTGCCGCCGCCACCAATTCTGATGCTCATGTTGGCGTTAAGGCAGAAGTGTGTAATTCAAAGCTTCTGGAGTCCTGCGGTATTTACATGACAGACTTTAATGACACAAAGTATTCAGCATGGGGACACGAAGAGCGAAGACAGGAACGACCGCGTGAAACAGGTGTGCTTCTCACAGCAGGACCTGGTGACCTCCTGCACAAGACAAGAAAGACAAGCGTGTCATGTTTTACGTGTGCATCCATTTATAGACTCTTCACCACTGGATTCCTTCGTGGATCGCCTTGGAAACGTCAAGGTAGTCCATGTCAATAAAGTACACCAACACCTTCACATCCTATATTTAAAATTCAGAATCTTCTCAGCAAAGGTACTCACCACGGCGGGTCATTCCAAGCCATTCCTCACTCTGTACTCGTGTGCATCTGTGCTGTGCTGCTTGAAGAGCTGCATGGAAAACACAAGAGGCAAAGGTCGTTTGACCGTCAGTCTCATTTTGTCAGAGCATTCTAGACTTGGAATTAAATAGTTGACGACCTTTGGAATCTTCCTACAGGGAGAATTGCTAAGACAAGGGGTCAGGGGTTGGGGGGAGATCTATTCCATGACAGAAATCTGTCAGTTACCACTCAAAAGTCTGACCTTAGATCTTGACCTTGCAAAGATCTCTATCTTTTCATCAATAGATTTGACTAAAATAATCTGCCTTTAGTTCATAAAGCTTAACTTAAAAAAAATAGTTAATTTTACTAACATTTATGAAACAAGAAACATGCCCCCCCCCCCTCCTGTGGGAAACTCTAAACTTAACACGTTTTATATATGTCGACCATTATCATGAATTTCCTCATTGTTATTCCATATATGACTGTGCTGTGCTGATGTGTTCATTACCAGGCCCCACAGGAAAGCAGATGTTCCAAAGGCCAGACCCACTCGCAACCAGTCGGGATTAGCCACGTCCGGCTTTGAGCTGGTGAACACTGACCTGGACCCAACTGGCAAAGATAAGATGAGTTCATGAAACTGTTCTTTTGCATACTTGTTGCAACAGTAACAGACAGAAGACTTTAATGACAGAGAATAGGCCCAAAACTGTGACAACTACAGAATGATCATTTGCATTAAAATAAAAAAAAAATAAAAAAAAAAAAAAACATTGATTTTAATGCTCTTGTACAGATACATCGACATTACAGCTTAGAAAACGCAGTGTGCTATAACATACTGGCAGTGGGTGAACTGTTTGATTCAGAGTATTGATGCAAAACATCCAGATAAAACATAGGCAAATTAAAAACACGACAAACTCGCCAGTCTCAGCGACAGCAGCGCTACGTTGATGCTAAGCTAAGGTCAGGCTTCAAAACAAGCATCCATTCAAAGTAACGCCTATTACGGTGAAACCTCGGCCTTCAACACCAAGGAGCGGACAATTACTACAATGCCAATGTCTTACCTTTGCTGTTTGTAAGAACCCTGTGTAATAGTCGACTGAAAGTCATTTTGCCTAAAAGACGGCTAGCTTATCCTCTTGGGTTAAAGATCGGTCACTCTGCTATCGATTGGCCGTCCTGGGAGTCTGACTCGAGCTCATGAGCAGAGATAAATCGCTCGAAGCGTGTTCTCGGCGAAATTCTATTTAATGTTTTAAGGATGCAATTATACAAACATGAACGCGTAAAACAGCTATTACAAAGAATTGTTTTAATATTAAAAATGTTAGTCTTATTGGTCTTTTTTTTTTTTAAAAAAAAAAGTCTTATAATCTTGTCACTTTTTTTGACAAGTCTTTCCTTTCTCAGAGTTTCACAATTAAATTAGTTTGTATACTTTACAATTCAGGTAAATTCCCCTTTTAATACATGGATTAGGAGGATTATTTCTAAGTTCTCTTCCAATAATTTTTAATCAAAGTTATTATTGCCAAGTGTCTGTTAACTGTTAGACACAGTACCAAAAAACACAAACACCAATGTGTTTAAATAAATGTTTGTAAACTTTATTTCGGACAACTTTAGATACAAACAAACAAGTTATTAAAAATAATAAAATATAAATAGTAAAAAAAATAAATAAATAGTGGTACTAGAAAATAACATGTCCTTCCTTTATATTCATGTTTACATATATTGCAGCTACAAATGATAGAAAATAAAACCACACTTTCCAGTTTACATTCTGTAAAATAAATAGATTCAAACACTCAGCTATTGGCACATCCACCTTCACTTGTATACCCTGGGAAAAAAAATCTTTTTGTACATCTTTTATAATTCATTTAAATGTATGGCTAGTTTCACATTCATGACAGGCAGGCCAACAAGTCAGTCTGACCCGGAGGAGAAGCATTGCATTTCGGCCATTTTGCACAGAAGGGAAGGGGGACCTCGACTTCAACACGTGAGAGAGAGAGAGAGAGAGAGAGAGAGAGAGAGAGAGAGAGAGCAACAACAACAACAACCTGAAGAAGAATCAACTGCTGCAACCAGGCCGGGTTCTCTGACAGTATTAATGTGTGAACCGACGGGAGGGCATAGGAAGTCAGCACCATGCCCAGCATCACCCTGCCGCCGAAGGAGAACGCTCTCTTCAAGAGGATCCTGGTAAGGCTGAGCCTCCTGGTGGTGTTAGCTCGGCGGCTAATGCTAGTTGGCCAGTTGTGCCACTCCAGTCAGAACTAGTGAGGGCTGTCGTTGTGACAGGAAGCCGCCTTCACAACAACAGCCCTCTTTAGTTTTTTTAGTTTGGTTTGGGGTTTGTCTTTTTTTAAGAGCAGCCCCACTTTGAAAATCAACACTGTTAGCAAAGTGAAGCAGTGGTCATGTGGTGTCGCAGCTAAAGCTGTGGCCTTGCAACACCATGTGAGTGTGTATCAATGACAGTTGACACATGACAGCCGCTTCACTTGGCTGGACAGCGGAGTTAGCTCGCTAGTGCTAAGCTACAGCAGTGGGAGAAACTAATAAAGTTCAATAAAGTACATCTATCTATCTAGTTGTAGCTCCTCTGCGCGGTGTTACTGTCAACTTATGACTGTAGTGTGTGTGTGTGTGTTGCTTATGTATTTATCATTGCAGTGGTAATGTCTATTTTGTGCACTGACAAAAATTAACTTCGTCGTGCATGTCACCATGACAATAAAGTCTAGTCTAGTCTAATCTTACTCTTAACGTGTTTTCCTGCGATTCAAATGACAAGTAAACCGCAACTGTAAAGACAGCATAAACAACTATTTGTATGTATGTGTTAAAAGCGCGATATATTTTTCCAATAAAATGCCGGGCTTTGCTCTTGGTGGAATCTTCAGTTTGACGCGCCACAGCGTGGCTGGAGGAAGAAAAAAAAAAAAAAGTGGAGGATGCAATACTTCATCCAAACAGTCTCACCGCGACGGGTTGCTTCCATGACATCGCCCCAAAAAAAAAAAAAAAATCCAAAATTCCAGAAATCAAAAATCCATCATAATCCAACAAAGTCCTTGACGGCGGGCTAAAACTGTCTGGGCTGCGTTCCAGGGCCCCGTCAAGCACACTAATGCAGTGCAGGTGCTGCAGTCACCTGCCCAGGTGATGAGGAGGCGTGTCCCTTAGTGCACAAATAAACAATCAATCAATTATTGTTGGTTCCATAACTAAGACTGTAAATAACAATCGCAGTAAATCCGAAATGAGGACAGAAAAGATACATTTTGGCTCCAACATACGTGTACAACTAACATGTTTCATATTGTTGAATTCCAGTTCAACAATACCAAAACATTCCAATGTGTTCTGACGTGATCGCTACTTTCTGCATTCGTTCATATCAACGTTTGCTCATCAGAAGTTCTTCTGTTTTGGGGCCCAGGAGGATTCTCCTGCAGTGACCAAGACCAATTCTTCTGTCATTTCTCCCACATTTTGCACAGTTCTACGCATCACATCTGCTAAGTCTACGTGTCCTTACTCGCCAGCCTTTCTGATCTCTCTGAGTTTTCTCTGCCTTTGTCTCCAGAGGTGTTATGAGCACAAGCAGTACAGAAATGGCCTGAAGTTCTGCAAACAGATCCTGAGTAATCCCAAGTTTGCCGAGCATGGAGGTAAGACGCTTCTCTCTCTGGTGAACTTCTCCATAGTTACTTAATTTTATTTTATTTTTTTAAAACAGACTCAACTTCAGTAGGAGATCTGCCATAAAACTGTAGTCACAGTTCTAATCTGATATCCACTGTTGGGGCGAGAAACCTTCAAGATGTTCCTCAAGGTTCTCTTCTCTTCACCGTCCCCTTGTTCTCCAGAGACGTTGGCCATGAAGGGTTTAACCCTCAACTGTCTGGGCAAGAAGGACGAGGCGTACGAGCTGGTGAGACGAGGCCTGCGCAACGACCTCAAGAGCCACGTTTGTATCCTTCAAAGCAGCAGGAATCTTCCTCGCACGCTCGGTCAGAATGAGTTCATTTCTAACGGGACAGGGCAAAAAAACTCCCGCCCGGTCGAACGTCAGAAACCCCGGCCCGTCTTCCTGAACTGAACTCCCTGCCAGGTTGGCATGTGTACGGCTTGCTGCAGCGCTCAGATAAAAAGTACGACGAGGCCATCAAGTGCTACCGCAACGCTTTGAAGTGGGACAAAGACAACCTGCAGATCCTGCGAGACCTTTCCCTGCTGCAGGTCCAGATGAGGGATCTGGAGGGATATCGGGTGAGGCTCGCCTGAAGAAAACACATGAGGTTGGTTGGATGAGTGGTGCAAGAGATGTATACGGAAGTGCACTGCTGCCATCCTAGAAAAAAAAAAAAAAAACAGGTCTGAGTGTCACGTTTTTTACGTGATCATTTTCACGTTATAACTTGAAAATGATCACAAAATAACCTGATAGTTTCACATATTTCCGTGATTTTGTTCACACTGTAATGTGAAACTGAGCCCTGTTTGTTTTTCAAGGGTGGCAGCAATGCGCTTCTGTAGATATAAGATGTGAGTTGGCAGCAGTGGCTGCGACAAAAGTCTGCAGTTTTGGGTTGCAAAAGTGCGGAAAAGGAGTCTCGCTGAAAGGTGAAGTGTGGAAGCAACATCAGGAGGTTACATTTTAGATTGCAGCATCTTTCACTCCCTCTCCCCCTCCTGAGCTTGCCAGTGAACTGCGGTGACCTGCACACCCCAACCTGGATACCTCGGCCACCTTCTTCTTCTTCTTCTTCTTCTTCAATGGTTTATGAAGTTTATAAAGACGAGGTTGTCCAGGTTTTTGTGCACAGCAGGCTGCCATAGCTCAGTGACAAGCTCGGGAGAGATTATATCAGAATGCCTTCATTATTCCCACATTGGGGAAATTATTGCAGCAACAATGTAGCGACAAAAAGTAGAAGAAATATATGAATTATCAAGAAACAAAGAAATGAAATAAAGCATTTACAGAGTAAGAAAATGCGAAAGCAAACTACTGCAGCTGTTTCCTGCCTCTGATGTTGATGTGTGAACCCTCATCAGGAGACTCGGTACCAGCTGCTGCAGCTCCGGCCGGCCCAGCGGGCCTCGTGGATCGGATACGCTGTAGCCTATCACCTGCTGGAGGACTTTGAGATGGCTGCCAAGATAGTGGAAGAGTTCCGCAAGACCCAACAGGTGGGCTGACAAACTGAAAATGCTCCAATCAGGTTCAAGCCCATCCAGCTGTAGAAGGACCTGATGTGATGTCATTGGGTATCAGACACTCAGGAGACACTGTGCAGCCAAAGTACTGTGGGGCTGCATGCATCCTGATAAACGTTGCTAAAGTGAACTGTATACAAACGAACAGGAAGAGTTTAACCCGCTGTTTGGGGCGTCCTGCTTTGTTGTCTGCCATGAGTGCGCTTTAACTCCTGCGTTTTCCCCTCTCCTCACCCAGACCTCTCCAGACAAGGTGGACTATGAGTACAGTGAGCTGCTGCTCTATCAGAACCAGGTTCTGAGGGAGGCCGGCCTTTACAGAGAGGCACTGGATCACCTCAACAAGTACGAGAAGCAGATCTGTGACAAGCTGGTGGTGGAGGAGACGAGAGGTGGGTCCTCTGACCTCCGGGTCCATCACGGCGCAGTCAACGTTCCCCTCTCCAGTTGATTGACAGCAACACAAATACTAAAGCTGAAAAGTCGAGAAAGGTCCAGACTTTCCAGACTTTCTAGACTTTTCTAGACTTTACAGACTTTCCAGACTTTTCCAGATTTTTTCCCAGACTTTTCCAGATTTTTTCTAGACTTTTCCAGACTTTCCAGACTTTTCTAGACTTTTACAGACTTTCCAGACTTTTCCAGATTTTTTCTAGACTTTTCCCAGACTTTTTCCCAGACTTTTCCCCAGACTTTTCTAGACCTTTCACGTATTCTCTTTTGTTGACGAGCAATGTTAGAGTAACGCCTGGAGTCTTGACCCCCCAGTCTGACAGAAAGTCTGAGAGATTTTCAATGAACTGGCCTGAGGCCACCGTTTCCAGCTTGCAAACGTGGAGAAAGTCTTTGTGAGCCAGTGGTGGGTTTTTGTGTTTGTGCATGTGTAGGAGACCTACTGCTGAAGCAGGACAGACATGAGGAAGCTTCTCAAGTGTACAGGAGACTCCAGGAGAGGAACCCTGAGAACTGGGCCTACTACCAGGGCCTGGAGAAGGCCCTGAAGCCAGGTGAGAGCTTCTCCTCAACTCCAGCTCTTCTCTGCCAACAGCTAGAATGCTTTGGTTGTTTGCCATAACTCCAGCAAGAAATTATAATCCAGACGATTTAATTTTCTTCGCAGATTAGTTTCTGCTTTGTCTTTTGACTGAAATTTGGGTCTTTGTGACTTCATGTGTCCTGCGACTCCACCAGCTGAGAACCTCTGCTGTAGACCATCTGATGACATTCATCAAACTAGCTGATGCTGCTCGTGTGCCTGTTTGTCACAATGTGTCTCCTCAGGAAGTTTAGAGGAGCAGCACAAGATCTACGAGGACTCCTGGCTGAAGTTTCCCAAAGGCCTCGTGCCCCGACGGCTGCCTCTGAACTTCCTCACAGGTCAGAAGAGTGAGCTCAGAACTGCAACACTGTGAGAGCAGAACACTCAATAGAATAGAATAGAATAGAATTACAGAAATTGTATAGTGCAAAAAAGGTGGAAAATTACAATAATTAAAAGAAAGAAGGCAATAAAAAATTTCAATAAAATATTTGTAGGGTATAAAAGGAAAAAAACAAGATATTTACATCTCATGGACAGTTGGATTTACAGCCATCTACGTGCTGACATAGCATTATATTAACCTGACATAGCAGTAGATTAAGCATCATCCTGCCGCTGCCGCTACAGTGTCTCCACATTGTGATTCTCCACAGGGGAGAAGTTCCGGGACTGCTTGGACGCCTACCTGAGGATGAACTTCATCAAAGGCTGCCCACCTGTCTTCACCACACTCAAGTCTCTGTACACCAGCCAGGACAAGGTCAGCTGCCCGGTGCTGCTCTAACCATGCTGGTCTTCCACTGCTCCGCTCCACTCATGGCTCTCTGAACCCAGTCAGGTATCTAACCTGCGTGTGTTTTTCTCCTATTCCCAGGTCGGAATCATCGAAGAAGTGGTTCTCAGCTACGAATCCAATCTGAAAAGCTGTCGGTTGTTTAGTGAAAACGGTGAGTGCTGCTGGGGTCAGTGGGTCGACCCCAGTTCTCTGCTTTCTGCGGCCCTTTGAAGGTCAGTTGTGTCATATTTGGAGGTTCTGAATAAGAAAAGGCGACATCAAGAGGCTACGTTTTAGATTGCAGCGTCCTGAATCAATAAGAATGGTGTGGCAACACCGTAGTACTTTTATTGTACTGCGAGTACACACTTGTATTAATGTTTCTATGTTCAGTATATGAAGCTTTTACCAGTATAATCATAAAAGATCAACTGGAATATGACACACTGGACCGTTAAAGAACATTTTCCAGTTGAATTGCAGCGCCAAACAGTTGAGAGTGAATTGCTGTGAATATCTGCACAGACGATGGGAAGGAGGAGCCTCCCACCACGCTGCTCTGGGTCCAGTACTTCCTGGCGCAGCACTTTGACTACACCAACAGACCCAGCTTGGCTCTGGACCGCATCAACGCAGCCATCGACAGCACGCCCACTCTGATCGAGCTCTTCCTCATCAAGGCCAAGATCTACAAGGTAGGACGGAAACCCTGCAGTACGAGCAGCTGGCGGGAGTTCACGCGCCTCACTCTGCGTCTCCGTTGTGACTGGCAGCACGCCGGCAACATCAAGGAGGCGGTGCGATGGATGGACGAGGCCCAGGCCCTGGACACGGCCGACCGCTTCGTCAACTCCAAGTGTGCCAAGTACATGCTGAAAGCCGGACTGGTCCAGGAGGCCGAGGAGATGTGCTCCAAGTTCACGCGGGTGAGAGAGGAGACCTCCGGGACCACTGGGAGATGACACCAAGAACCCCCAGATGGAAAACATAGACGCTGGACAGATAGATGGACTGCCAGACACTGCAGATACAAGACTGACAGTGTGATCATCAAAGGTGTGTGTGTGTCTGTCTGTGTGTGTGTGTGTGTGTGTGTGCCTCCAGGAGGGGGCGTCTGCGGTGGAGAACCTGAACGAGATGCAGTGCATGTGGTTCCAGACAGAGTGCGCCCTGGCCTACAAGGCCATGAACAGGTTCGGAGACGCCCTCAAGAAGTGCCATGAGATCGAGAGGGTGAGCAAGCACCAAACCACACACACACACACACACACACACACACACACACAGACATTTGGTTTTCAGCAGCCTGGAGAGGGCGCTGTGCTCAACATGAGCACTGCAATGATGTCTTGTGAAAGACATCAAAGTGGTGCTGTGAACTTGGAGGGGTTTCGTTCACGTTCTGTGTTGACACAGCTTTTATTTTGAAAAGCCACTTTGTCGCCTCCTCTCAGCAGTGCAGCTACTTCCTCTCACTCCTCTCTCACTCCTCTCTCACTCTTCGCCACCTCCAACCAGCACTTTGTGGAGATCACCGACGACCAGTTTGACTTCCACACCTACTGCATGAGGAAGATGACGCTGCGCTCCTACGTGGACCTGCTGAAGCTGGAGGACGTCCTGCGGCAGCACCCCTTCTACTACCAGGCTGCTCGCACGGCCATCCGCATCTACCTGCACCTCCACGACAAGCCGCTGAGTGACGACAGCGAGCAGAGCCAATCAGACGCCGGTCAGAGCCCCGCTGGCAGCTGCCACTTCCTGCCTGCCACTTCCTGCCTGCCACTTCCTGTCTGCCACTTCCTGTCTGCCACTTGCCACTTCCTGCCTGCCACTTCCTGTCTGCCACTTCCTGCCTGCCACTTCCTGCCTGCCACTTCCTGTCTGCCACTTCCTGTCTGCCACTTCCTGCCTGCCACTTCCTGTCTGCCACTTGCCACTTCCTGCCTGCCACTTCCTGTCTGCCACTTGCCACTTCCTGTCTGCCACTTCCTGCCTGCCACTTCCTGTCTGCCATTCCTTCTCGCGTCCCCACTGGATTTGAATTGCACATTTCAGATATTATGTATACATATATACATACATACATACATATATATGTGTGTGTGTGTATATATATATATATATATAGCCTTAAATGTATGTATGTGTGTATATATATATATACTGTATATGTGTATGTATATGTTAATATGTACATTTATATATATATGTATGTATACACATATATATGTTCATTATTCTAAAGATAAACTTTTCTCACAGTTTGTTTTGTCGCACCTGTTTTAAAGTAGCGGTTAAAATGTGCAATTCCTGTTTTCTTTGTTTTTGTTGTGTAGAAAATCTGACAGACAAAGAGCTGAAGAAGCTGCGCAACAAACAGCGCAGAGCCCAGAAGAAGGCCCAGCTGGAGGAGGAGAAGAAGAACGCCGAGAAGGAAAAGCAGCTGAAGAACCAGAAGAAGAAGAAGGAGGACGACGACGAGGAAATCGGCGGCCCGAAAGAGGAACTAATACCAGACAGACTGGCCAAGGTTGGACCTTCTTCCTCTTCCTCTTCCTCCTCCTCTTCTTCTTCTTCTTCGTTCCCTCAACATGTCGTGCTTTGGAGATGTGTGTGTCCTAATCCCACGTGGTCGTCTCCGCCAGCCTGACAATCCTCTGGAGGAGGCCGTCAAGTTCCTCATCCTCTGAAGAACCTGGTGCGCCACAAGATTGAGACCCACCTGCTGGCCTTTGAGATCTACTTCAGAAAAGGTTCCCCTGGTGTCCCTGCCTTCCTTTTTATTTCTCCTTTCCTTCTCACTAATCTCAGCTGTTCCTCCAGAGAAGTACCTGTTGATGCTCCAGTCCATAAAGGGGGCCGTAGCCATTGAGACTTCCAATCCATGGCTGCATGAGTGCCTGGTGCGCTTCTTCAGAGGAGGTGAGCAAAGATCCTGCTGTTCAAGGTCCAGCGTGTGAAAGCTGAAGCTTTGCTTTCACAGGTCCAACTCGCGGTCCAATCACTCTTTCAGAACTGTGCTTCTTAAATCGCTGTTTTTAAAATCCTGGAAGGTGAGATTGAAATGTGTTGAGTGTTTTTGGTTTTGTGTGTGCGTGCAGTTAATGAGAGCGCCGACTTGGCGCCGGCGGTGAGGACGGTTCTGAAGCTGGAGATCTCCAGGTTGTTTGGAGAGAGCAACCCTCAGAGCTTCAACAAGAACTTCCTGAGCCAGCACTCCAGCTCCATCCCTCACCGACTGGCTGGTACCACCACACACACACACACACACACACACACACACACACTCCATCTAAAGTTTGTCACGTCTTGTGTTAGTATTTCCAGAACCACCAGGGTGTTTAGCTCTTAGAACCACCCAGAACCATCCAGAACCATCTAGAACCACCATTGAAATGACTCTGAAAGCACTGCAAACAGGGAGGAGATGCAGCTGTTTGATGACCCACTGACTATAAGTTCTTCAAGTTCGGCGGGCCGGATGAAGAAGCTCAGTGGGCCATATGTGGCACCCGGGCCTTAGTTTGCCTAACTCGCTCTAGCGTGTCCCCAGACCGGCTTGTTTGACTTGTCTTCTCGTATGGTCTGTCCTCCAGCTGCCAAGATGATGGTCTACCTGGAGCCGTCGTCTGACCAGATGGCCTGTGAGATCGCGACAGCCTTGGATGAGTCTCTGACTGGGAGAAGCATCCAGGTGTGTAGCACCATCACTGGAACACACAGCTCAATCCACCATTGTGGGGTTTTTATAGTCGTCGTTGTTGGCCACCGTAGTTCACTGGCAAGATTCTTCAGAATGTCCAGATATGACACACTGGACCTTTACGCTGGACCTCGAGGTCATCAGGGGTCCCTGCTTGTTGAGTAAATCCTCTGTGGTGTGTGTGTGTGTGTGTGTTGCAGAGCTGTGGCGAGGTGCTGGCGGCCCTGCGGGAGCGGCAGCTGGGCGAGGACCAGCAGAGGGCGTCGGAGGCCTACCGCGCCGCCTGCCGCGACCTCTACCCGCACTGCCTGCTCTTCACGCCCGCCGGCCTCCAGGACAACAGCGCCATCATCAGCGCCAACGGCGACGCCTCGGCCGACGGAGAGCACGACGACAACGAGATGTGAGCCGGCGGCGCCCCCTGGTGGCCCCACATTGCACTGATGTAAAGGAACTTGGCTCCGGAGAGACGGGGACACGAGGGAGCCGCACAAGCAGGACCATGATGCACCTTTAGTTTTCCTTTTTAAAAACAATGGGGGGAAAGAAAAATAAAAAGGTCCAGTCCACACTAGTTCTACAACTGAAAGATGAACTGATGGTGGAGGAGGAGGAGGGAGAAGAAGAAGGACCACCGGTGTTTTCGCTCTCTCCTCCACGGCGCCTCTGCTTCTCACGTTTTTCAAGGTTATTTATAGAATCCCGACTGACAACAATGAATAAAAGCTGTGTTTGAAAAACAAACGCTGTGATGCTGGTTTGAGTTGCTGGTTGTTGGGGAGAAGAAGGGATGCAAGAAAAGAGAAAAGGGGGCGGTGCCGCTGCTTCAGGGAGAAGAAAACATCAGAAGTCATCAATAAACTGGTCACGTTTGTTCAAAGGATGCTCACACACTGGTTTTAAAAGGTGGCGCTAATATTACATTGAATCTAGATGCTTGTGCCTCATCATATACTCACTGATATAAATAAATATGCATCATCATATAATCATTGATGTCAATATGTTTAAACAAGTCAATGTATTCTTAGAGATGGGCAGTCTATGCTGAACACTGTAAGATTCTGTGAAGACTGACAGGACACCTCAGAGAAGACTCAGGAACGCAGCCATGGTAAAACAGTGACCTCAGGTGAGCTCAGGTGAGCTCAGGCGACCTCAGGTGACCTCAGGTGACCTCAGGCGACCTCAGGTGACCTCAGGTAACCTCAGGTAACCTCAGGCGACCTCAGGTGAGCTCAGGTAACCTCAGGTGACCTCAGGCGACCTCAGGTGACCTCAGGTAACCTCAGGTGAGCTCAGGTGACCTCAGGCGACCTCAGGTGAGCTCAGGTGACCTCAGGTAACCTCAGGCGACCTCAGGTGAGCTCAGGTAACCTCAGGTGACCTCAGGCGACCTCAGGTGACCTCAGGTAACCTCAGGTGAGCTCAGGTGACCTCAGGCGACCTCAGGTAACCTCAGGCGACCTCAGGTGAGCTCAGGTAACCTCAGGCGACCTGCGGTACCAGGCCGAGGGAGGATCCAGCATCTCCCTACCAAGCATCTCCACCTCGGACCTCAGCCTGCATCTGGCAACAAAGGCAGCGGCAACATCCAATGAGGCTGGGATGCGGAGACCAGACAGCCAATCAGAGGAGGACGTCATCTGAGCCAGCCTGCAAGAACAACTGGATCTTCTCTTGTGCCAAAAAGTATTTATTTTTGGGCAGGCCCAAAACAAATGCTCGTGGTTGGCCTCCTGTGAATGACACAACCTCCAGCAGCTGGAAGAGCCTGCTTGGTAGCTGTACTGAGCTGCTGTGATGAAATACCTGGTGAGACACTTCCAGCCAAATGATCTCCATGAGTTTGACTTTGAAAACTTCCATTGAAATTCGCAATATTTTCACCAAGCATCTTCTGAGAGGCAATTGTTACTTTCACTGTCCCATTTTTGTTTGATATTTATATACGGTGTTTGTTGTTTTTATTTCCTGAAGTCCTCTATAAAGTCTAGATATCACTTTCCGCATGGAATCTGATCTATATGCATACATTTATGACATTTTCCATCAAAATAAAAACATACATGATGCTAATACAGAATCTGTTCCTGAAACTCAGGACCTCTCTTTTCTGTCCGCCTTTCTTTTGAACATTGTAACATGGCAATGATAGCAAGCAAATTGATCAGGTTAAATACATTACAAAAAAAACAGTACAGTGACAGCACAGTGTGAAAAGCAAGTGCCAATAAAATGAGTTGGGCGTATCTGTTTTCCTGTCCTGTACTGCACACTGCTCTTCCTCGACACTTGTCATCGTGTAATTACACACCAACGCATGTCTGTAATAATTCTTGGAGACTTTGTGCTCCTCTAACCAGAAGCTCTGTAGACCTGGACAGTCCCACAACATGTTATGTGGTGATCGTGGCTTTAATCCAACAGGGCAGGATGCAGGATCCACCACTAGATGGAGCTCTCCTCTCCACTCTCCCTCAGCTCCATGGTCCAGTCAGATCTGCTGCTGCTGGATCATCAGGACCAGCTGATCCTCCCTCAACATCACCACCACCTGTAGAGAGAAGAAGAGACGGTAGAGTCACCACTCACAGTCCTTGAACGCATCGTCCCAGAGACGTTCACTGTTCACAGACTCATGAAGGTCATGTGACCACAACAAAGTCATGTGTAATGCTGGAGTTAGCTCAAGATAACAGCAACAGTAAAGGAAGTGACTTATTATGGGCTGGACTGAATTGGGATGAAGTATTGAAGACGTCGGGAACGACTACGGAGCCTGTGAGTTGCACCAATAATATCACAACACACACAAACACAGGAACTGATTTGTAGTCTGATTTTGGGCCTTTTGTTCACTTCAGGACTTCTTTGCAGTTCTTTCTTCTTGAAGTCAGTCTTGGAAAACGTGCTTCCGCTGCACTCCTACCACCTTCTTGACTGAGGAGTCCACGGCCTCTCTGTCTTCTGCTTGCTATTTACTTCACTTGGTCTCCTCCATGGCCTCGGAGCTCAACATCTGCATCTCCATAGAACCCAGATCCAGCAGTTCTGGTTCCAGGTGGCTCCAAAAAACCCTGACCATGCAACTGTTCTCCTAGGACGGACTTCTCCTTCTCCTTCCAGGGTGGTAGCCGCCTGGCAGGAGGTTGTTCTGATGGTTCACTTCCTCCATGCGGTGGCAAAGGAAGTTGGGATCGCTGTCAAGCTAACTGTGGATACGCCTGACAGGAAGTTGCACCGACAGCGGACTCGCCCTTCACAGTAAAAGCTCATTTAACCTGGGTTACACATGTGACTGGCTGACTGGCACCATCCTCCTCTCACACTGTGACTGGGAAACGTTATCAACCATCATCCACTGCTTCCAAACCAGTACTGACCTCACACTCTCCAGTTTATTGTCTCTGCTGGTGACCAGATCATCCAGCAGCTGCCCTGTTGACTCCTTCACGTTGTTAAAACTCAGGTCCAACTCTCTGAGGTGGGAGGGGTTGGACTTCAGAGCTGAGAGCAGCCAATCACAGCTGAGCTCTGAACACCAGCAGCCCTCCAACCTGAATAAAGAAGAAATGATGGAGAGTTTTTGCACTCTGAAAATCAAACTGAAATGTCGACTTCAGAATCTGCAACTAAAAAGAAAAAATCTGGGAGAGAGAGAGAGGGCGAGCAAATGAACACTGCAATCAGAAATCTGACCACTAGAAGCCAGGATTTTACACTCTGTACCTTTAAACCCAGTTTCATTCATTTCAAACAAAAACCAGTGACTGCAAATTGAATTTCCAACAGCAGTGAAGTGAAAACCATGACAACAACAACAAGAGTGATAGAAGTTGTAGAGTGAAGAGGGTGAACTGACCTCAGAGTCTCCAGTTTACAGTCTGGACTCTGCAGGAAACCACTCAGCTCCTCCACTGATGAATCCTGCAGCTGGTTCTCACTCAGGTCCAGGAGTCTGAGGTGGGAGGGGTTGGACTTCAGAGCTGAGAGCAGCCAATCACAGCTGAGCTCTGACAACCAGCAGTAACTCAACCTGAATAAAGAAGAAATGATGGAGAGTGACATTCACAGCTGTGTGTGTGTGTGTGTGTGTGTGTGTGTGTGTGTGTGTGTGTGTTTGTTTGTGTTCAACACATATGTGTATGTGTGTGTGTGTGTGTGTGTGTGTGTGTGTGTGTGTGTGTAATTTAAATCCAGTTCAACACATTTCTAATGGAGTCAAAGTGAATTCCAACAAAGTCAATTCAAAGTCATGACAACAATAACTGCAGCAGTTGTAGAGTGAAGAGGGTGAACTGACCTCAGAGTCTCCAGTTTACAGTCTGGACTCTGCAGGAAACCACTCAGCTCCTTCACTGATGAATCCTGCAGCTGGTTCTGACTCAGGTCCAGGAGTCTGAGGTGGGAGGGGTTGGACTTCAGAGCTGAGAGCAGCCAATCACAGCTGAGCTCTGACAAACTGCAGTCACTCAACCTGAATAAAGAAGAAATGATGGAGAGAGACATTCACAGTTGGGTGTGTGTGTGTGTGTATGTGTGTGCGTGTGCGTTTGTGTGTGTGTGTGTGTGTGTGTGTGTGTGTGTGTGTGTGTGTGTGTGTGTGTGTAATTTAAATCCAGTTTCACACATTTCTAATGGAATCAAAGTGAATTCCAACAAAGTCAATTCAAAGTCATGACAACAATAACTGCAGCAGTTGTAGAGTGAAGAGGGTGAACTGACCCCAGAACCTCCAGTTTACAGTCTGGACTCTGCAGGAAACCACTCAGCTCCTCCACTGATGAATCCTGCAGCTGGTTCCCTCTCAGGTTCAGGTGTCTGAGGTGGGAGGGGTTGGACTTCAGAGCTGAGAGCAGCCAATCACAGCTGAGCTCTGACAAACTGCAGCTCCTCAACCTGAAGAAAGAAGAAATGATGGAGAGTGACATTCACAGTTGGCAGTGTGTGTGTATGTGTGTGTGTGTGTGTGTGTGTGTGTGTGTGTGTGTGTGTAATTTAAATCCAGTTCAACACATTTCTAATGGAGTCAAAGTGAATTCCAACAAAGTCAATTCAAAGTCATGACAACAATAACTGCAGCAGTTGCAGAGTGAAGAGGGTGAACTGACCTCAGAACCTCCAGTTTACAGTCTGGACTCTGCAGGAAACCACTCAGCTCCTTCACTGATGAATCCTGCAGCTGGTTCCAACTCAGGTCCAGGAGTCTGAGGTGGGAGGGGTTGGACTTCAGAGCTGAGAGCAGCCAATCACAGCTGAGCTCTGACAAACTGCACCTCCTCAACCTGAATAAAGAAGAAATGATGGAGAGAGACATTCACAGTTTTGTGTGTGTGTGTGTGTGTGTGTGTGTGTGCGCGCGCGCGCGTGCGTGCGTGTATGTGTGTGTGTGTGTGCGCACGTGCGCTTTTGTGTATGTGTGTGTGTGCAATTTAAATCCAGTTCAACACATTTCTAATGGAATCAAAGTGAATTCCAACAAAGTCAATTCAAAGTCATGACAACAATAACTGCAGCAGTTGTAGAGTGAAGAGGGTGAACTGACCCCAGAACCTCCAGTTCACAGTCTGGACTCTGCAGGAAACCACTCAGCTCCTTCACTGAGGAATCCTGCAGCTGGTTCCCTCTCAGGTCCAGGTGTCTGAGGTGGGAGGGGTTGGACTTCAGAGCTGAGAGCAGCCAATCACAGCTGAGCTCTGACAAACTGCAGCCCCACAACCTGAATAAAGAAGAAATGATGGAGAGTGAAATTACTATTTCAAAGTTATTCTCTCAAAAAACAATAAAATCTAAAAGAACAAAAACTATGACTTCATATTTAATAGAATTTTAGTTTCCTTTTAGAAATGAAGTCAAAGAAAAACACTAAAGTAAGACAGAAGCTGCTGACGTCCTTCACAGTGACGGTGAAGGACGTCCAGTCCAAACTGGTCACACTGAGCAGCTCCAAACATCACAACAACTAGACAAGATGTTGTGTTGTCTGATGTTCATCTGCTGACACACTGTCCACCAGTAGAGGGCAGCAACCTACCTGAGAACTTCCAGTCTGCAGTTTGGACTCTGCAGTCCAGCACAGAGCAGCTTCACTCCAGGATCCTCCAGGTGGTTCTTACTCAGGTCCAGCAGTGTGAGGTGGGAGGGGCTGGACTCCAGGGCTGAAGACACCACTGCACAGTGAAGCTCTGAGAGTTCACTGTCAGACAGTCTGCAGTGAAGGAGACAGCAGTGAGAAGATCATCACCATGTGAGAGTGTGACAGTGACTGAAGGAGCATCAACAGCTGATCAGCTGCTTCCATCATCACAAAGGACACATGAAGTTCTCCTGCAACAAGGAACCAAGTGGAGCTTCACACACCAGTGAGTCAACACTGACACTGTTGCTCTGATCTGCTGCTTCAACTCCACATGATGCTCACTGGTGAAACTGCAGCTGTGTTCACTCACTACTCATTGATTGATTGATTGATTGATTGACACAAACATCTGGACTTACATGGCCTTCCTGCAGTTCCTCACAGCTGGAATCAGTCTCAATCTTCCCTCCAGGGTTGTGTTGTACTTGCTGAGGTCCAACTCCTCCAGAACCTCCTCTGACATCTGCAGCATGAAGGCCAGAGCTGAACACTGGATGGCTGAGAGTTTCTTCTCTGATCTGTTCTCTGACTGCAGGAACTCTTGGACCTCCTGATGCACTGACTGATCCTTCACCTCCAGCAGACAGTGGAAGATGTTGATGCTTCTGTCAGGAGAAACATCCTCAGTGTTCATCTCCTTCAGGTTGTTGATGACCTTCTGTAAGGTTCCTGGATGGTTGTCAGTGAGACCCAGCAGGCCTCCTAAGAGTCTCTGGTTGGATTCCAGACTGAGTCCATGGAGAAAGCGAACAAACAAGTCCAGGTGACCGTTTGGACTCTGCAGGGATTCCTCCATCATCCTCCTCAGGAACTCATCCAGGGATTCTCCATAGTGATCATCTCCTGTCATCTTCCTGTTGGTGTGACAGTGGAAGCTGTAGACTGCAGCCAGAAACTCCTGGACGCTCAGATGAACGAAGCAGTAGATGGTTTTGTGGAAGATCACACTCTCTCTTCTGAAGATCTGCGTACAAACTCCTGAGTACACAGAGGAGTCAGTCACACTGAGACCACACTTCTCCAGGTCTTCACTGTAGAACATGATGTTTCCACTCTCCAGATGTTCAAATGCCAGCTGGCCCAGCTTCAGAAGAAGCTCCCTGTCAGCCTCCGTCAGCTCCTGTGGACCTCCTCCATACTTGTGCTGCTTCCTCTTGGTCTGGACCAGCAGGAAGTGTGAGTACATGTCAGTCAGGGTCTTGGGCAGCTCTCCTCTCTGCTCTGAGCTCAACATGCTCTCCAGAACTGTGGCAGTGATCCAGCAGAAGACTGGGATCTGACACATGATGTGGAGGCTCCTGGAGGTCTTGATGTGGGAGATGATCCTGCTGGACACATCTTCTCTATCTCTGAACCTCCTCCTGAAATACTCCTCCTTCTGGTCATCGGTGAAGCCTCGTACTTCTGTCAGCCTGTCCACACATGACGGAGGGATCTGATTGGCTGCTGCAGGTCTGGAAGTTATCCACAGCAGAGCCGAGGGAAGCAGATCTCCTCTGATCAGGTTTGTTAGCAGGACGCTGACTGACTTCTTCTGAGTGACGTCAGTCACCACCTTCTTCTTCTCAAAGTCCAGAGCCAGTCTGCTTTCATCCAGGCCGTCCAAGATGAAGAGAAGTTTGCAGACATGCAGCTGCTCTGCTGTGAGCTTCTCTAACGTTGGATGGAAAACATGGAGCAGCTCCAGAAGACTGTAGTGCTGCTCTTTGACCAAGTTGAGCTCCCTTAATGAGAGAGGAAGCACCAGATGAAGGTCCTGGTTCTCCAGGCCCTGGGCCCAGTCCAGAGTGAACTTCTGCACTGAGAAGGTTTTTCCAACCCCAGCGACGCCGTTGGTCAGCACCACTCTGACTCTGAGTCCCTGCTGCTCAGGTGAGGCTTCAAAGATCTGGCTGCACCTGATTGGACGGTCGTGGAGGCTCTTCTTGGTCTTCTTGGTCTCCAGCTGCCTGACCTCATGCTGTCTGTTGACGTCTTCACTCAGTCCCTCAGTGATGTAGACCTCAGTGTAGATGCTGTTGAGGAGGGGTTGACTTCCTGCTTCTTCACCTTCAGTCACACGTTCACATCTCCTCTCCAGACTGATCTTCTGCTGCTGTAGAAGCTCCTGCAGACCATCATCAACCTCTGGAGCAGAGAAAAGGTTGGAGAAGAAAACATCAGTGTGACAGTGTGAGCATCATCTCCTGTCCACAACTTGAAGCTGCTTTGACGAAGCTGCTGCTCTAAATGTCCCTCAGTCAATCTTCTCACTGGAGGTCCTGAAGGATCTCAGAGGGAGAAGTGAAGGAGGTGCAGGTGGACAGTCTTACTGTGAGCAGTCTTGGTGTGACTGGCAGGTTGCAGTGCTGATGGAGCAGACTGGTCCCTATATGAGCTGCTGGACACTGGGTCAGTCAGGACGTCCTGCTCCTCACAGCCACCACCACCACTGCTCCTCCTCCTCCTCCTGTGGAGAAGTTTGGGTTTGACTGCTCAGTTGGACAGTTTGGATGATAGTTTTTAGTCTTGAACACATTTTTCCTTTTACTGAAGTTTTGATTCTTCATTCATACTAAATTACATCAAACACCCAACAAGATAAAGTTTAGGCTTTTATTTTGAAATGACTTGGTCCAGCTGTCTGTTCTAGAAGCACCGAGTGTCTTTTCTTCTGCAACACAAACAGTCAAATCCTTCATTTCAAAATAACTCCTGCACTGCAACTCCAGCAGCCAGTTTCCCTCTTGACTCAAACACTATGAACTGATGTGGTGATTCTGCAGGAGCTAAAACCACTTTACAATAAGTCTTTCATTCCCAACAAATGTGAACTCAAGCAGCAGCATCAGGAAGAAGACTGCAGAGGACGTCAGTCCAAGTTTTCTTACTGTGTCTCAGAAGGTCCAGGTTCATTACTGAAAACTAGAGGTTCATCTTTGGAGTGGTCACTCTTCAGAGACACCATGCTGGGCCCTGGAGACTCTGACCTCCGTGTCCGTCCCTGAACTCTGCAACACAAACATGTCTTGAGTCAAAAACATCAATCTTTCATCAACTGTCTGCTGAGAAACATTAAAGACAAACTGCTGCTCAGATTCAGGAGCTGCAGCAGCAACAGTGATGCTGCTCTTTATCTCTAGATGGTCTTCAGGAAAAGTCAAGAACTGAGAAGGAGAAGAGTCAGGACGGACTGGGTAGCTGACCAGTCCACCAGTCCACCAGTCAACCAGTCAGAGGTCACTGGGTCATTGTCACCATGAAGGTGGTTTTCTGGACCAGTCTGGCAGGAAGATCAGAATCCCTTGACAGTCAATCAAGTGTCAATAACTGATGACTATTGACTAAATGATCCGTTCAGAGTCAATATGAAACTGACTTTATTCTTCCAATCTTCATGAGACCAAACTGCTAGTTCACCCCATTATTCTTCAGAATGCTATAGTCATAATAGTAATAGATTAGTAATAATCTACTATTATTCTGAGGCCTCAGGGTAAAATCACAAAATATTTCCTGCTCAGTAGACAAGCCAGTGGAGATCCTCCTCCTCCTCCTCCTCCTCCCTTCGTCCCTCCCTCCTCCTCCTCCTCCTCCTTCTCCTCCTCCACTGTCTCCTCCTCCTCCTCCTCCTCCCCTCGTCCCTCCCATCTCCTCCTCCTCCTTCTCCTCCTCCTGCTGCTGCTACACTGAGGACTCACATTATTAAACTAAGAGAAAGAAAAATACTTACAATGATTGGAAAAATTACAATACTGAAAGCAATGATTTCTGATCTGCCTCACAGTTTTCAGTCAGTGATGGTGTCTGTGACCAGAGTTTTCTTACTGTGTCTCAGAAGGTCCAGGTTCATTACTGAAGACTATAGGTTCATCTTTGGAGTGGTCACTCTTCAGAGACACCATGCTGGGCCCTGGAGACCCTGGTCTGACTTCTTCTCCATCCATCTCCTGACCTGGAGTCAGTCTGAGGTGAAACACAGCAGTTCTACTGTCAGCTCAGAACACAGTGCAGAACTTCACTGCAGTGGGAGAGTGCAGGACAGGAGCCAGCAGACACTGGAGTTCTGCTCCTCTGACCACACCAGGCATTATAAATTCCCTGTTGTCACTGGATGCTTCCACTAGAGGGCAGTACTGCACCACCCCAGGAGACTCCTCACTCAATTTCAGAACATTCTGATGGAACCATTCAAAATAAAGCACCTCAAAAGTTTGGTTTTTTACTATTTCATTATATTGTACCTAACTTCATATTAATATTTTGTGGGAATTTCTAGTTGTCACTTGATGATTCTCCTTCAGGGTGGTAGGGCTCAGAAGTCTGATTCTGTTCACTATCATCAGACTTAAAGTGTATTGTTGATGGCACTTTATCTCTGAGTGAATGAGAGAGAACCTGGAGAGAAGCCAGCAGACACATGGAGAACATAGAGAACATGCAAACTCCACACAGAAAGGTCTCAGGTGTGGAATCGAGGCACCGAAATGCAGACACAAGGGCGCCGCCATTACTCCAACCCCCTGACTCCACACCGGAACTCAACGCCGGAAGTTAGTTGATCGTTTTGTTTTTTTTTAATGTATTTTTTAATAATTGCGCAAAACAGTACAAAAAAAACAAACAAAAAAAACAATAACAACAAAAACTATCTTGATAGCTTTTATGTTACTGTTATTTTCAAGTAGTTTTAATATACTGTTGGACATCGTTCTCAAATGTAAGAAAAAGGGTTTTAATACATTTTTGACTTCAGTCCTGCTGGTTGATTTTTCATCCACCAGGGATCTCCAGGGACAAGCATTATGAGTAAAACAATGGCCCCAGACATCACTGCAACAGAACAGGTATTTCCTGCTTCTGGAGAGCTCTTCATTATCCCATTTAGTCATTATATGCATGAAATAATTCTATTTAACCATTATCAGTTTTCTGTTCATTCTATTTTGTTTCTAAAATGTAATCAAAACAATGTCATGTCATACTGGCAATAATAGTTTGACTAGAAGTTCTCACAATGCCTTTACTGAGATAATCAAAAAAATAGATAAAAATTCTAAGTTTTATAGTAGCCTACAAATTTACTTTTAAATTACTTTTAACTTAACTTCGCTGAGTAGATGTCTAGAATTTGATTTTCTCTTATATTGAACCTGATTTTACCCTTTCTTTTAAAAAATGTATTAAAACCCTTTTTCTTACATTTGAGAACGATGTCCACTTGAAAATAACAGTAACATAAAAGCTATCAAGACCCTGACTCTATCTGCCTTCTACAATTATTTTTTATCGTGCAAACCGTAAAAATACATTTATGTATGCAACCCTCTGGTGATAGTTTTTGTTGTTATTGTTTTTTTTTTTGGTTTTTTTGTACTGTTTTGCGCAATTATTAAAAAATACATTTAAAAAAAACCATCAACTAACTTCCGGCGTTGAGTTCCGGTGTGGAGTCAGGGGGTTGGAGTGATGGCGGCGCCCATGTGTCTGCATTTCGGTACTCTTGGGGGGCCCCTCAGAGCAGCGGGGAGGAGGGTTTGCATGCCGCGTGGGCGGGGTTTGGCTGCGTCACCAGCCCCTCGGGCAGCAAGGGGCGGGGTTTTCCGAGAACTCAGGCGCGTTCCGTTATTATGGAACCGAGCAGAGGAAGCAGAGGAAGCAGACGTCGGAGCAGCATAAATTCCCCCCAAAACGCCAAAGCGCAGTGCAGCTTCACAGAGGAGCTGCAAAAAAAGATTCCCCACTTTCCGTCCCGGTCGCGACAAATGGGAGGCGGAGTGCACCGTGTGCAAAGCTGCCACTTATGTTTCGGTGTCTAATAAATAATAAAATAATTTTTTTATTTTTTTTTTATCATTATTTAATTCCGAGGTTTTTTTTTAAAGTTATTTTTGTACTGTTATTTTAGGCATAATAAAGCCTCTTCAGTAACCTCTGAGAATCCGAATGTGTGTCTTTGGTTATAGATATATATTTTTTCATCAATGTATTATATTGAGTTCTTTTGATCATAGACGTTTACAGTATAGAGATATTATTCAGTTATAAAACTGAACTTTCTATCCATAACGGGGCCACTTTTGGCCCTGGAAAAAGGAGATAATGGCAAAGAACAACTCACCCAACTGCTTCACTTCAGCTCCTGCCCAAACTGCGTCAACAACAACATTGGAGTCTGACTGATAACAACTTTCACTTTCGGCTTCTCTTCCTGCCTCTTGATGGCTGCTCCTCCCACTGGGGGTGGAAGCTCTCCAAGCAAAGACTGGCGAGGTGTCTCTAATAAAGTGGCCAGTGCTCATCAACACTGACTGTCGTCAGTAATTCAGGTTTCAGGGCTTTTATTTCAACAACTGTCTCACATCACAACCAAACCAACAGCCACAGCGCGAGAGGACGCTGTAACATGGACATGATGTCACGACACAGTGAGTGACGACCAGTCAGCTGTGTCTCCCTGCAGAGAGCAGCTGAGGTTGGTGTGGAGGGAGAGTCTACGGTGCAGGAAGCCACAAAGCTGGGAAGTCATCTGCTGACACCTGCTGGTCAAACCTGATACCGCTGTCATGTCAAGTTCACGATTTGTTTCATAAAGATTTGACTATGAAGTGAATCCACTGATTATTGGCTACAAAACTTTGCTTTCATCAGGGAGTTTGAAGAGCTGCTCTGATTGAACTAATTACTGAAGTTTGTAGAAAAGTGCAACACAAAGACGAGTGCAGCAGAGGCCCCGCCCCCTGGTGGCCATTCCATGTCAGTGGCATCTAAGGTGGGATTTGGAATCTTGTCTTTAGTGGACGGAACGTTGCTGAATGTCAAAGCCTCATCAAAGACCGTGACCTCAGAGGTCCGCTTTGCTGTTGGGATTCTAGAACTCTGGCCTTGTTAAAGCAGCACAGCGGCGCAACGCACGCCAGTCGACACTGGAGGACGAGAAGAAAGAGGACGTTGGAAGACAAGAAGAAAGAGAAGGACGTTGGAAGACCAGAAGAAAGAGAAGGACATTGGAAGACCAGAAGAAAGAGAAAGACGTTGGAAGACCAGAAGAAAGAGAAGGACGTTGGAAGACCAGAAGAAAGAGAAAGACATTGGAAGACCAGAAGAAAGAGAAAGACGTTGGAAGACCAGAAGAAAGAGAAGGACGTTGGAAGACCAGAAGAAAGAGAAGGACGTTGGAAGACCAGAAGAAAGAGAAGGACGTTGGAAGACCAGAAAGAGAAAGACGTTGGAAGACCAGAAGAAAGAGAAGAAGGAGCGTCGCTGCTGAAGAAGGATGGAGACGACGGGTCAACTCGGAGCCTCGAGGCCTCAACTGGGCGTGCAGCTCATCAAAAGGTCAGCGAGGTTTCCACTCATCTTGTGATTGACTTTGAAAAAATGACTTGTTGGCTCACTGTGCAATTAGAAAACAACAATCTTGCTGATGAATGTTTGTTTTTTCTCCGTGCTCTTCATCAGCCTCCACAGGAGTGTTTTCTTCAGGAGGAGCCAGGAGCCCGAAGCAGCCAGACCGGAGAAGCAGGTCCGCTTCTCCCAGGACCCCCCTCAGGTCTTCCCCAGTCCGGAGCTCCGGCACCGCCACGCCCTGCGTGATCTTCGCCCCAGGCCACAGCCCCCCCTGCTGGTGGTGGAGGAGGAGGAGGACGAGGAGGAGGAAGCTTCACCCCGATCCACGTGCTACGGCTGCATGCCGTGGAAGAAGCTGCTGAGGCGCCGGCGAGCACAAGGGGGCGCCAGCGAGCAGCAGCAGCCGGTGGAGAAGATGAGCTCTGGGGCTCGATGGTGGTGGTCCTGGAGGCGCAGCAGGAGAGAGGAGGAGGAGGAGGAGAAGGAGAAGAAGGAGGAGGAGGAGAAGAAGAAGAAGGAGAAGAAGAAGAAGGAGGAGGAGAAGAAGAAGAAGAAGGAGGAGGAGAAGAAGAAGAAGGAGAAGAAGAAGGAGGAGGAGGAGAAGAAGAAGAAGGACGAGGAGAAGAAGGAGAAGAAGGAGGACGAGGAGAAGAAGAAGAAGGAGAAGAAGGAGGAGGAGAAGAAGGAGGACGAGGAGAAGAAGAAGAAGGAGAAGAAGGAGGAGGAGAAGAAGAAGAAGAAGGAGGAGAAGAAGAAGAAGAAGAAGGAGAAGAAGGACGAGGAGAAGAAGGAGAAGAAGGACGAGGAGAAGAAGAAAGAGGAGGAGAAGAAGGAGAAGAAGGAGGAGGAGAAGGAGGAGAAGAAGGAGAAGAAGGAGGAGGAGAAGAAGAAGGAGAAGAAGAAGGAGGAGGAGGAGGAGAAGAAGGAGGAGAAGAAGAAGAAGGAGAAGAAGGACGAGGAGAAGAAGAAAGAGAAGGAGGACGAGGAGAAGAAGAAGGAGAAGAAGAACAAGGAGAAGAAGGAGGAGGAGAAGAAGGAGGAGGAGAAGAAGGAGGACGAGGAGAAGAAGAAGAAGGAGAAGAAGGAGAAGGAGAACGAGGAAAAGGACATTTTCATTTATTTTCCAGAAAAATCTTCTTTCTAACAATTAATTGTGATGCTTGGAAAATGATTTCACTTCCACAAGAGAAAAATAAATGTTCAGATTCCAAATGAAACGCTGATCATCTTTGTTCTGGAGCTGCATCAACACTGCAACACTGCTACAATGAAACGCTGTAGAAATAAGAACCAATCAGAATGAAGTGCGTATGTAATATTCAGTCCAGTCCATGAGGTGGATGTTCACCTGTAGAATATAGAGATACATTTGATATGATACAAATGCATGTGTTAATAAATCCTACAGCTTTGACTGCGTTGACTTTGTCATGTGACACTTTTCTCACAGTTTGTTTTGTCGCACCTGTTTTAAAGTAGCGGTTAAAATGTGCAATTCCTGTTTTCTTTGTTTTTGTTGTGTAGAAAATCTGACAGACAAAGAGCTGAAGAAGCTGCGCAACAAACAGCGCAGAGCCCAGAAGAAGGCCCAGCTGGAGGAGGAGAAGAAGAACGCCGAGAAGGAAAAGCAGCTGAAGAACCAGAAGAAGAAGAAGGAGGACGACGACGAGGAAATCGGCGGCCCGAAAGAGGAACTAATACCAGACAGACTGGCCAAGGTTGGACCTTCTTCCTCTTCCTCTTCCTCTTCTTCTTCTTCTTCTTCGTTCCCTCAACATGTCGTGCTTTGGAGATGTGTGTGTCCTAATCCCACGTGGTCGTCTCCCGCCAGCCTGACAATCCTCTGGAGGAGGCCGTCAAGTTCCTGATCCCTCTGAAGAACCTGGTGCGCCACAAGATTGAGACCCACCTGCTGGCCTTTGAGATCTACTTCAGAAAAGGTTCCCCTCTGGTGTCCCTGCCTTCCTTTTATTTCTCCTTTCCTTCTCACTAATCTCAGCTGTTCCTCCAGAGAAGTACCTGTTGATGCTCCAGTCCATAAAGGGGGCCGTAGCCATTGAGCCTTCCAATCCATGGCTGCATGAGTGCCTGGTGCGCTTCTTCAGAGGAGGTGAGCAAAGATCCTGCTGTTCAAGGTCCAGCGTGTGAAAGCTGAAGCTTTGCTTTCACAGGTCCAACTCGCGGTCCAATCGCTCTTTCAGAACTGTGCTTCTTAAATCGCTATTTTAAAATCCTGCAAGGTGAGATTGAAATGTGTTGAGTGTTTTTGGTTTTGTGTGTGCGTGCAGTTAATGAGAGCGCCGACTTGGCGCCGGCGGTGAGGACGGTTCTGAAGCTGGAGATCTCCAGGTTGTTTGGAGAGAGCAACCCTCAGAGCTTCAACAAGAACTTCCTGAGCCAGCACTCCAGCTCCATCCCTCACCGACTGGCTGGTACCACCACACACACACACACACACACTCCATCTAAAGTTTGTCACGTCTTGTGTTAGTATTTCCAGAACCACCAGGGTGTTTAGCTCTTAGAACCACCCAGAACCATCCAGAACCATCTAGAACCACCATTGAAATGACTCTGAAAGCACTGCAAACAGGGAGGAGATGCAGCTGTTTGATGACCCACTGACTATAAGTTCTTCAAGTTCGTGGGCGGATGAAGAAGCTCAGTGGAGCCATATGTGGCACCCGGGCCTTAGTTTGCCTAACTCGCTCTAGCGTGTCCCCAGACCGGCTTGTTTGACTTGTCTTCTCGTATGGTCTGTCCTCCAGCTGCCAAGATGATGGTCTACCTGGAGCCGTCGTCTGACCAGATGGCCTGTGAGATCGCGACAGCCTTGGATGAGTCTCTGACTGGGAGAAGCATCCAGGTGTGTAGCACCATCACTGGAACACACAGCTCAATCCACCATTGTGGGGTTTTTATAGTCGTAGTTATTGGCCACCGTAGTTCACTGGCAAGATTCTTCAGAATGTCCAGATATGACACACTGGACCTTTACGCTGGACCTCGAGGTCATCAGGGGTCCCTGCTTGTTGAGTAAATCCTCTGTGGTGTGTGTGTGTGTGTGTGTGTTGCAGAGCTGTGGCGAGGTGCTGGCGGCCCTGCGGGAGCGGCAGCTGGGCGAGGACCAGCAGAGGGCGTCGGAGGCCTACCGCGCCGCCTGCCGCGACCTCTACCCGCACTGCCTGCTCTTCACGCCCGCCGGCCTCCAGGACAACAGCGCCATCATCAGCGCCAACGGCGACGCCTCGGCCGACGGAGAGCGCGGCGACAACGAGATGTGAGCCGGCGGCGCCCCCTGGTGGCCCCACATTGCACTGATGTAAAGGAACTTGGCTCGGAGAGGCGGGGACACGAGGGAGCCGCACAAGCAGGACCATGATGCACCTTTAGTTTTCCTTTTTAAAAACAATGGGGGGAAAGAAAAATAAAAAGGTCCAGTCCACACTAGTTCTACAACTGAAAGATGAACTGATGGTGGAGGAGGAGGAGGGAGAAGAAGAAGGACCACTGGTGTTTTCGCTCTCTCCTCCACGGCGCCTCTGCTTCTCACGTTTTTCAAGGTTATTTATAGAATCCCGACTGACAACAATGAATAAAAGCTGTGTTTGAAAAACAAACGCTGTGATGCTGGTTTGAGTTGCTGGTTGTTGGGGAGAAGAAGGGATGCAAGAAAAGAGAAAAGGGGGCGGTGCCGCTGCTTCAGGGAGAAGAAAACATCAGAAGTCATCAATAAACTGGTCACGTTTGTTCAAAGGATGCTCACACACTGGTTTTAAAAGGTGGCGCTAATATTACATTGAATCTACATGCTTGTGCCTCATCATATACTCACTGATATAAATAAATATGCATCATCATATAATCATTGATGTCAATATGTTTAAACAAGTCAATGTATTCTTAGAGATGGGCAGTCTATGCTGAACACTGTAAGATTCTGTGAAGACTGACAGGACACCTCAGAGAAGACTCAGGAACGCAGCCATGGTAAAACAGTGACCTCAGGTGAGCTCAGGTGAGCTCAGGCGACCTCAGGCAACCTCAGGTGACCTCAAGCGACCTCAGGTGACCTCAGGCGACCTCAGGTGAGCTCAGGTAACCTCAGGTGACCTCAGGTAACCTCAGGTGAGCTCAGGTGACCTCAGGCGACCTCAGGTAACCTCAGGCGACCTCAGGTGAGCTCAGGTAACCTCAGGCGACCTGCGGTACCAGGCCGAGGGAGGATCCAGCATCTCCCTACCAAGCATCTCCACCTCGGACCTCAGCCTGCATCTGGCAACAAAGGCAGCGGCAACATCCAATGAGGCTGGGGTGCGGAGACCAGACAGCCAATCAGAGGACGTCATCTGAGCCAGCCTGCAAGAACAACTGGATCTTCTCTTGTGCCAAAAAGTATTTATTTTTGGGCAGGCCCAAAACAAATGCTCGTGGTTGGCCTCCTGTGAATGACACAACCTCCAGCAGCTGGAAGAGCCTGCTTGGTAGCTGTACTGAGCTGCTGTGATGAAATACCTGGTGAGACACTTCCAGCCAAATGATCTCCGTGAGTTTGACTTTGAAAACTTCCATTGAAATTCGCAATATTTTCACCAAGCATCTTCTGAGAGGCAATTGTTACTTTCACTGTCCCATTTTTGTTTGATATTTATATATAATGTTTGTTGTTTTTATTTCCTGAAGTCCTCTATAAAGTCTAGATATCACTTTCCGCATGGAATCTGATCTATATGCATACATTTATGACATTTTCCATCAAAATAAAAACATACATGATGCTAATACAGAATCTGTTCCTGAAACTCAGGACCTCTCTTTTCTGTCCGCCTTTCTTTTGAACATTGTAACATGGCAATGATAGCAAGCAAATTGATCAGGTTAAATACATTACAAAAAAAAACAGTACAGTGACAGCACAGTGTGAAAAGCAAGTGCCAATAAAATGAGTTGGGCGTATCTGTTTTCCTGTCCTGTACTGCACACTGCTCTTCCTCGACACTTGTCATCGTGTAATTACACACCAACGCATGTCTGTAATAATTCTTGGAGACTTTGTGCTCCTCTAACCAGAAGCTCTGTAGACCTGGACAGTCCCACAACATGTTATGTGGTGATCGTGGTTTTAATCCAACAGGGCAGGATGCAGGATCCACCACTAGATGGAGCTCTCCTCTCACTCTCCCTCAGCTCCATGGTCCAGTCAGATCTGCTGCTGCTGGATCATCAGGACCAGCCGATCCTCCCTCAACATCACCACCACCTGTAGAGAGAAGAAGAGGTGGTAGAGTCACCACTCACAGTCCTTGAACGCATCGTCCCAGAGACGTTCACTGTTCACAGACTCATGAAGGTCATGTGACCACAACAAAGTCATGTGTAATGCTGGAGTTAGCTCAAGATAACAGCAACAGTAAAGGAAGTGACTTATTATGGGCTGGACTGAATTGGGATGAAGTATTGAAGACGTCGGGAACGACTACGGAGCCTGTGAGTTGCACCACCAATAATATCACAACACACACAAACACAGGAACTGATTTGTAGTCTGATTTTGGGCCTTTTGTTCACTTCAGGACTTCTTTGCAGTTCTTTCTTCTTGAAGTCAGTCTTGGAAAACGTGCTTCCGCTGCACTCCTACCACCTTCTTGACTGAGGAGTCCACGGCCTCTCTGTCTTCTGCTTGCTATTTACTTCACTTGGTCTCCTCCATGGCCTCGGAGCTCAACATCTGCATCTCCATAGAACCCAGATCCAGCAGTTCTGGTTCCAGGTGGCTCCAAAAAACCCTGACCATGCAACTGTTCTCCTAGGACGGACTTCTCCTTCTCCTTCCAGGGTGGTAGCCGCCTGGCAGGAGGTTGTTCTGATGGTTCACTTCCTCCATGCGGTGGCAAAGGAAGTTGGGATCGCTGTCAAGCTAACTGTGGATACGCCTGACAGGAAGTTGCACCGACAGCGGACTCGCCCTTCACAGTAAAAGCTCATTTAACCTGGGTTACACATGTGACTGGCTGACTGGCACCATCCTCCTCTCACACTGTGACTGGGAAACGTTATCAACCATCATCCACTGCTTCCAAACCAGTACTGACCTCACACTCTCCAGTTTATTGTCTCTGCTGGCCACCAGATCATCCAGCTCCTTCCTTGTTGAAGCCTTCACGTTGTTAAAACTCAGGTCCAACTCTCTGAGGTGGGAGGGGTTGGACTTCAGAGCTGAGAGCAGCCAATCACAGCTGAGCTCTGACAAACTGCAGCCCTGCAACCTGAATAGAGAAGAAATGATGGAGAGTTTTTGCACTCTGAAAATCAAACTGAAACGTCGACTTCAGAATCTGCAACTAAAAAGAAAAAATCTGGGAGAGAGAGAGAGGGCGAGCAAATGAACACTGCAATCAGAAATCTGACCACTAGATGGCAGGATTTTACACTCTGTACCTTTAAACCCAGTTTCATTCATTTCAAACAAAAACCAGTGACTGCAAATTGAATTTCCAACAGCAGTGAAGTGAAATCATGACAACAACAACAAGAGTGATAGAAGTTGTAGAGTGAAGAGGGTGAACTGACCTCAGAGTCTCCAGTTTACAGTCTGGACTCTGCAGAAAACCACTCAGCTCCTCCACTGATGAATCCTGCAGCTGGTTCTGACTCAGGTCCAGCTCTCTGAGGTGGGAGGGGTTGGACTTCAGAGCTGAGAGCAGCCAATCACAGCTGAGCTCTGACAAACTGCAGTAACTCAACCTGAAGAAAGAAGAAATGATGGAGAGTGACATTCACAGTTGTGTGTGTGTGTGTGTGTGTGTGTGTGTGTGTGTGTGTGTGTGTGTGTGTGTGCATGTGTGTGTGTGTGTGTGTGTGTGTGTGTGTGTGTGTGTGTGTGTGTGTGTGTGTGTGTGTGTGTGTGTGTAATTTAAATCCAGTTCAACACATTTCTAATGGAAACAAAGTCAATTCAAAGTCATGACAACAATAACTGCAGCAGTTGTAGAGTGAAGAGGGTGAACTGACCTCAGAGTCTCCAGTTTACAGTCTGGACTCTGCAGGAAACCACTCAGCTCCTTCACTGATGAATCCTGCAGCTGGTTCCCTCTCAGGTCCAGCACTCTGAGGTGGGAGGGGTTGGACTTCAGAGCTGAGAGCAGCCAATCACAGCTGAGCTCTGACAACCTGCAGTACCTCAACCTGAAGAAAGAAGAAATGATGGAGAGTTTTTCCAGGGTGTCATCACTCTGAACATCAAACAGAAATGTCGACTTCAGCATTTTCAATAAAAACAGAAAAAATGTGGGAGAGAGAGAAAGGGCAATCGAATGAGCGCTGCAATCTAAAATCTGACCACTAGATGGCAGGATTTGACACTCTGTACCTTTAAACTCAGTTTCATACACAAAGCAGTGACGGCAAATTGAAATGACAACAACAACAAGAGTGATAGCAGTTGTAGAGTGAAGAGGGTGAACTGACCTCAGAGTCTCCAGTTTACAGTCTGGACTCTGCAGGAAACCACTCAGCTCCTTCACTCCTGAATCCTGCAGCTGGTTCCCACCCAGGTCCAGGAGTCTGAGGTGGGAGGGGTTGGACTTCAGAGCTGAGAGCAGCCAATCACAGCTGAGCTCTGACAACCTGCACTTCCACAACCTGAATAAAGAAGAAATGATGGAGAGTGACATTCACAGTTGTGTGTGTGTGTGTGTGTGTGTGTAATTTAAATCCAGTTCAACACATTTCTAATGGAATCAAAGTGAATTCCAACAAAGTCAATTCAAAGTCATGACAACAATAACTGCAGCAGTTGTAGAGTCAAGAGGGTGAACTGACCTCAGAACCTCCAGTTTACAGTCTGGACTCTGCAGGAAACCACTCAGCTCCTTCACTGATGAATCCTGCAGCTGGTTCCATCTCAGGTCCAGTTCTCTGAGGTGGGAGGGGTTGGACTTCAGAGCTGAGAGCAGCCAATCACAGCTGAGCTCTGACAACCTGCAGCCCCACAACCTGAATAAAGAAGAAATGATGGAGAGTGAAATTACTATTTCAAAGTTATTCTGTCAAAACACAATCAAATGGAAAAGGAAGAAAACTCGTATTTCATATTTTATAAGATTTGAACAAGTTTCCTTTTACAAATGAACTCAAAGAAAATCAACCAAGTGACAAAGAAGCTGCTGACGTCCTTCACAGTGACGGTGAAGGACGTCCAGTCCAAACTGGTCACACTGAGCAGCTCCAAACATCACAACAACTAGACAAGATGTTGTGTTGTCTGATGTTCATCTGCTGACACACTGTCCACCAGTAGAGGGCAGCAACCTACCTGAGAACTTCCAGTCTGCAGTTTGGACTCTGCAGTCCAGCACAGAGCAGCTTCACTCCAGGATGCTCCAGGTGGTTCTTACTCAGGTCCAGCAGTGTGAGGTGGGAGGGGCTGGACTCCAGGGCTGAAGACACCACTGCACAGTGAAGCTCTGAGAGTTCACTGTTAGACAGTCTGCAGTGAAGGAGACAGCAGTGAGAAGATCATCACCATGTGAGAGTGTGACAGTGACTGAAGGAGCATCAACAGCTGATCAGCTGCTTCCATCATCACAAAGGACACATGAAGTTCTCCTGCAACAAGGAACCAAGTGGAGCTTCACACACCAGTGAGTCAACACTGACACTGTTGCTCTGATCTGCTGCTTCAACTCCACATGATGCTCACTGGTGAAACTGCAGCTGTGTTCACTCACTACTCATTGATTGATTGATTGATTGATTGATTGACACAAACATCTGGACTTACATGGCCTTCCTGCAGTTCCTCACAGCTGGAATCAGCCTCAATCTTCCCTCCAGGGTTGTGTTGTACTTGCTGAGGTCCAACTCCTCCAGAACCTCCTCTGACATCTGCAGCATGTAGGCCAGAGCTGAACACTGGATGGCTGAGAGTTCCTTCTCTGATCTGTTCTCTGACTGCAGGAACTCTTGGACCTCCTGATGCACTGACTGATCCTTCACCTCCAGCAGACAGTGGAAGATGTTGATGCTTCTGTCAGGAGAAACATTATCAGTGTTCATCTCCTTCAGGTTGTTGATGACCTTCTGTAAGGTTCCTGGATGGTTGTCAGTGAGACCCAGCAGGTCTCCTAAGAGTCTCTGGTTGGATTCCAGACTGAGTCCATGGAGAAAGCGAACAAACAAGTCCAGGTGACCGTTTGGACTCTTCAGGGATTCCTCCATCATCCTCTTCAGGAACTCATCCAGGGATTCTCTAGATTGAACATCTACCTTGTTGGTGTGACAGTGGAAGCTGTAGACTGCAGCCAGAAACTCCTGGATGCTCAGATGAACGAAGCAGTAGACGGTTTTGTGGAAGATCACACTCTCTCTTCTGAAGATCTCTGTACAAACTCCTGAGTACACAGAGGCGTCAGTCACACTGAGACCACACTTCTCCAGGTCTTCACTGTAGAACATGATGTTTCCACTCTCCAGATGTTCTAATGCCAGCTGGCCCAGCTTCAAAAGAGGCTCCCTGTCAGCCTTCGTCAGCTGGTTGTTTTCTTCTGGCATCATCATCTTTTTCAGGCCCTGCAGTAAGAGTGAGAACTTCTTGGGCTGCTTCAGAGGAACCTTCCTGTCAGCCTCCGTCAGCTCCTGTTGACCTGTGGACCGATGGTCTCCTCCATACTTGTGCTGCTTCCTCTTGGTCTGGACCAGCAGGAAGTGTGAGTACATGTCAGTCAGGGTCTTGGGCAGCTCTCCTCTCTGCTCTGAGCTCAACATGCTCTCCAGAACTGTGGCAGTGATCCAGCAGAAGACCGGGATCTCACACATGATGTGGAGGCTCCTAGAGGCCTTGATGTGGGAGATGATCCTGCTGGACACATCTCCTCTATCTCTGAACCTCCTCCTGAAATACTCCTCCTTCTGGTCATCGGTGAAGCCTCGTACTTCTGTCAGCCTGTCCACACATGACGGAGGGATCTGATTGGCTGCTGCAGGTCTGGAAGTTATCCACAGCAGAGCCGAGGGAAGCAGATCTCCTCTGATCAGGTTTGTTAGCAGGACGCTGACTGACTTCTTCTGAGTGACGCGTCAGTCACCACCTGGTTCTTCTCAAAGTCCAGAGCCAGTCTGCTTTCATCCAGGCCGTCCAAGATGAAGAGAAGTTTGCAGACATGCAGCTGCTCTGCTGTGAGCTTCTCTAACGTTGGATGGAAAACATGGAGCAGCTCCAGAAGACTGTAGTGCTGCTCTTTGACCAAGTTGAGCTCCCTGAATGAGAGAGGAAGCACCAGATGAAGGTCCTGGTTCTCCAGGCCCTGGGCCCAGTCCAGAGTGAACTTCTGCACTGAGAAGGTTTTTCCAACCCCAGCGACGCCGTTGGTCAGCACCACTCTGACTCTGAGGCCCTGCTGCTCAGGTGAGGCTTCAAAGATCTGGCTGCACCTGATTGGACGGTCGTGGAGGCTCTCCTTGGTCTTCTTGGTCTCCAGCTGCCTGACCTCATGCTGTCTGTTGACCTCCTCACTCAGTCCCTCAGTGATGTAGACCTCAGTGTAGATGCTGTTGAGGAGGGGTTGACTTCCTGCTTCTTCACCTTCAGTCACACGTTCACATCTCCTCTCCAGACTGATCTTCTGCTGCTGTAGAAGCTCCTGCAGACCATCATCAACCTCTGGAGCAGAGAAAAGGTTGGAGAAGAAAACATCAGTGTGACAGTGTGAGCATCATCTCCTGTCCACAACTTGAAGCTGCTGTGCTGAAGCTGCTGCTCTAAATGTCCCTCAGTCAATCTTCTCACTGGAGGTCCTGAAGGATCTCAGAGGGAGAAGTGAAGGAGGTGCAGGTGGACAGTCTTACTGTGAGCAGTCTTGGTGTGACTGGCAGGTTGCAGTGCTGATGGAGCAGACTGGTCCCAGCATGAGCTGCTGGACACTGGGTCAGTCAGGACGTCCTGCTCCTCACAGCCACCACCACCACTCCTCCTCCTCCTCCTCCTGTGGAGAAGTTTGGGTTTGACTGCTCAGTTGGACAGTTTGGATGATAGTTTTTAGTCTTGAACACATTTTTCCTGTTACTGAAGTTTTGATTCTTCATTCATACTAAATTACATCAAACACCCAACAAGATAAAGTTTAGGCTTTTATTTTGAAATGACTTGGTCCAGCTGTCTGTTCTAGAAGCACCGAGTGTCTTTTCTTCTGCAACACAAACAGTCAAATCCTTCATTTCAAAATAACTCCTGCACTGCAACTCCAGCAGCCAGTTTCCCTCTTGACTCAAACACTATGAACTGATGTGGTGATTCTGCAGGAGCTAAAACCACTTTACAATAAGTCTTTCATTCCCAACAAATGTGAACTCAAGCAGCAGCATCAGGAAGAAGACTGCAGAGGACGTCACTCCAAGTTTTCTTACTTTGTCTCAGAAGGTCCAGGTTCATTGTTGAAGACTGGAGGGAGACCTTTGGACCAGTCACTCTTCAGAGACACCATGCTGGGCCCTGGAGACTCTGACCTCCGTCTCCGTCCCTGAACTCTGCAACACAAACATGTCAGAGTCTCAACATCAATCTTTCATCAACTGTCTGCTGAGAAACATTAAAGACGAACTGCTGCTCAGATTCAGGAGCTGCAGCAGCAACAGTGATGCTGCTCTTTATCTCTAGATGGTCTTCAGGAAAAGTCAAGAACTGAGAAGGAGAAGAGTCAGGACGGACTGGGTTGCTGACCAGTTGACCAGTCAACCAGTCAACCAGTCAGAGGTCACTGGGTCATTGTCACCATGAAGGTGGTTTTCTGGACCAGTCTGGCAGGAAGATCAGAATCCCTTGACAGTCAATCAAGTGTCAATAACTGATGACTATTGACTAAATGATCCGTTCAGAGTCAATATGAAACTGACTTTATTCTTCCAATCTTCATGAGACCAAACTGCTAGTTCACCCCATTATTCTTCAGAATGCTATAGTCATAATAGTAATAGATTAGTAATAATCTACTATTATTCTGAGGCCTCAGGGTAAAATCACAAAATATTTCCTGCTCAGTAGACAAGCCAGTGGAGATCCTCCTCCTCCTCCTCTCGTCCCTCCCTCCTCCTCCTCCTCTTCCTGTTCCCCCCCCCCCCTCCTACTTCTCCTCCTCCTCCTCCTCCTCCCTTTGTCCCTCCTCCTCCTCCTCCTCCTTCTCCTCCTCCACTGTCTCCTCCTCCTCCTCCTCCACTGTCTCCTCCTCCTCCTCCTCCTCCCTCGTCCTCCCATCTCCTCCTCCTCCTCCTCTCCTCCTGCTGCTGCTACACTGAGGACTCACATTATTAAACTAAGAGAAAGAAAAATACTTACAATGATTGGAAAAATTACAATACTGAAAGCAATGATTTCTGATCTGCCTCACAGTTTTCAGTCAGTGATGGTGTCTGTGACCAGAGTTTTCTTACCGTGTCTCAGAAGGTCCAGGTTCATTACTGAAGACTATAGGTTCATCTTTGGAGTGGTCACTCTTCAGAGACACCATGCTGGGCCCTGGAGACCCTGGTCTGACTTCTTCTCCATCCATCTCCTGACCTGGAGTCAGTCCAGGTTCATTACTGAAGACTAGAGGTTCATCTTTGGAGTGGTCACTCTTCAGAGACACCATGCTGGGCCCTGGAGACCCTGGTCTGACTTCTTCTCCATCCATCTCCTGACCTGGAGTCAGTCTGAGGTGAAACACAGCAGTTCTACTGTCAGCTCAGAACACAGTGCAGAACTTCACTGCAGTGGGAGAGTGCAGGACAGGAGCCAGCAGACACTGGACTTCTGCTCCTCTGACCACACCAGGCATTATAAATTCCCTGTTGTCACTGGATGCTTCCACTAGAGGGCAGTACTGCACCACCCCAGGAGACTCCTCACTCAATTTCAGAACATTCTGATGGAACCATTCAAAATAAAGCACCTCAAAAGTTTGTTTTTTACTATTTCATGATATTGTACCTAACTTCATATTAATATTTTGTGGGAATTCCTGGTTGTCACTTGATGATTCTCCTTCAGGGTGGTAGGGCTCAGAAGTCTGATTCTGTTCACTATCATCAGACTTAAAGTGTATTGTTGATGGCACTTTATCTCTGAGTGAATGAGAGAGAACCTGGAGAGAAGCCAGCAGACACATGGAGAACATAGAGAACATGCAAACTCCACACAGAAAGGTCCCAGGTGTGGAATCGAACCCACAACCTTCTTGCTGTGAGGCAACCATGCTAACCACTGCACCACGTACCTTATATGATATTATATTATATACAACAGTTCATTGACAACATCACGAGCCATGCATGAGTGCAGCTGACATAATAAGAAAACAAAACAAAATTCAATAGGGTCCAGAAAGCTTAACAGAACCAGCCAATGAGAAACAACAAACAAACATGTGGACACCTAAAATAATCCAGCGTAGTGTGAGGTTCCCCTCAGTTATAGAGGTACCTTGCTATAGGTAGCCACCTCCTCCCCAAAACATCAGACCTTTGTTGTAGTTTAGCAGTTAAAGCCTCCATCCCATACACTTCCCTCAGCTTCTGTTTCCACTGTGCCACTGTAGGTTTTCCTTCTCCTTTTTTAATGTGTGTATTTTACTCGTGTGCTGTCTTTGGCTTTTCACTTCTTTTTCTCCGTTTTAAATCTGTGAACAGTTTCATTGAGTGTTTATCTTTTACCTGGACTTGTCACTCCAATTTTCCCTGAACGCCCCATCCATCCAAATACAATCACCAGAGTAAGAACCGGTGTGGACGCCGAGCAGGACATTGAAAGGACAGACGGCCGACAGAAAGGGAGGAGAAGCAGCGGGAAGAAGGGAACAGACGGAGGGAGTCGTCGCCGCATTCTGCCGCTGGACAGAGCCTGGGCCTGGAGGAAGCGGACGTCTGCTGGAGGGCATCCGAGGAGCGGCACCGTGGACCAAGTTCCCGGTGGAATGGAGGGGAAGTGACGTCAGAGAGGGGTGTGGTCGCGATGCAGCTCTCTTCATTCTTCCATTCTCATTCGTAGTGGCTCATATTTCGTTCGTTAGTCTGACGAGTTTTTTGACGGAAGCGTTGAGACCGAACCGAGGGAAAGTTAGACGGAGGTTTGATATTCGCCGCATATTGAACGTTCCGGCTAAGGGACCGTCTACAAATTACACGCCACTGTATGCAATTAAAGGTTTATAATATTCACCAAAAATCAATAAAAAGACATTTTCTCATTCTGATTATGACAAAATGTGAGGAAAATATGAGGTGTAGTAGGTAGCCGCCTACCAATGGCAACTACTACAGCAATCAGAATGAGAAAATGTACTTTTATTGATTTTTGGTGAATATTTTAAACCTTTAATTGCATACAGTGGCGTGTAATTTGTAGACGGTCCCTTAGCTGGAACGTCGAATATTACCAAGAGCACCGAAATGCAGACACATGGGCGCCGCCATTACTCCAACCCCCTGACTCAACACCGGAACTCAACGCCGGAAGTTGGCTGATCGTTTTTTTTTTTTTAAATGTATTTTTTAATAATTGCGCAAAACAGTACAAACAAAAAAAAAAAATGATGCCCCATTGGAACAAAAACTATCGCCGGACATGGGCTCCGCTATAACTTCTATACCGTGACTCAAGACCGGAACTCAACGCCGGAAGTTAGTTGATCTTTTTTTTTATGTTTTTTTTTTTTTTTAATAATTGCGCAAAACAGTACAAAAAACCAAAAAAAAAACAATAACAACAAAAACTATCACCAGAGGGTTGCATACATAAAAGTATTTTTATGGTTTGCACGATAAAAATAATTGTAGAAGGCAGATAGAGTCAGGGTCTTGATAGCTTTTATGTTACTGTTATTTTCAAGTAGTTTTAATATACTGTTGGACATCGTTCTCAAATGTAAGAAAAAGGGTTTTAATACATGTTTTAAAAGAAAGGGTAAAATCAGGTTCAATATAAGAGAAAATCAAATTCTAGACATCTACTCAGCGAAGTTAAGTTAAAAGTCATTTAAAAGTAAATTTGTAGGCTACTATAAAACTCAGAATTTAATTCAAAGCTCACAATCACTAAGTTATAACAGAAAATGAATCAAATGGGACTCTACACAACCAAATAAACAGAGCACTTTCTGATTAGGCTGCAGTTGCAACATGCAATAACCCTAACCCTAACCCTTTCACATTAGCATATGGTTACTATTCATTAAGGTCAACAGCAAAAATAAAGGCACTGCAAATCCTTGCTATTGTGAAGTGTATCAGGAATGGGCAGCAATGTGAACATAAGGACCTGATAAAAGCCTTCAGTGACTGCAGTCACAAGAACTGTCCTACTGAAAAACCTCAAAGACCAAGGAAATAATAATAGATTTCTTGCAGATCCAAGCCCCCTCTTCAGCCAGAGTACCAGTGGGGAAGACCTCAAGGTGGTGCCAAGTCATAAATATCTCAGTGTACAGCTGGATAATAATTTGAAAAGGTACCTAAACAGGATCACTCGATAAATAAGGGCAGAGCTGCCTCTTTTTCTTAAGGAAGCCAAGAACTCTTGACATCTGTAGCAACAAAAAAAAGATCAACTAACTTCCGGCGTTGAGTTCCGGTCTTGAGTTACGGTATAGAAGTTATAGCGGAGCCCATGTCCGGCGATAGTTTTTGTTGCTATTGGGGTTTTTTTTGTTTGTTTTTGTTAGTACTGTTTTGCGCAATTATTAAAAAATACATTTAAAAAAAAACGATCAACCAACTTCCGGCGTTGAGTTCCGGTGTTGAGTCAGGGGGTTGGAGTAATGGCGGCGCCCTTGTGTCTGTATTTCGGTGCCTCTCAATATTACGGAGATTCAAGCGTTATTTTCTCCGTATTTCACACAGGTATCGACAGCAACCACTAATTCTGTATCATTTTTTTGTCGTTACCGTGTCATTAACTGTCCTCCACATACTACACCCGTAATGTAGTCAAATTGTGTTGAGGAAGCCGATTGCGGACTAAGTCAAAACCGAATATCAGGCGAATATCGAACCTCCAGCCAACTCTCCCTCGCTAGGACCGCCGCCGACAACGTGGTCCAACGTGGGAGGACTCGGGGCTTTTTCTTGAGTTTTTATTCATTTTAATCGTCACAACAAATAATTGTCCATTATTGGCGATGTTTTGGACTCTGCTCACTCAGAACTGCTGTAAGACTTTTTAAATTATTTTTCCTTGACACTTTCTTAGTTCCTCTTATTTCACAATCACATCTTTGTGACCGCGGTCTTTTCTTGGAGCGAATGTCTGTCGAATATCCAACTTGAAACTAATTTCACCGCGGTGCTGTGTCATGTGACATGTGACAAATTAAATATTTGATTGTTAGCGGCTTTAGGGCCACTTTTGGCCGCTGGAAAAGGAGATAATAGCAAAGAACAACTCACCCGACCGCTTCACTCTGACTTCTGCTCAAACTGCATCAACGCAAAATGGAGTCGGAGTGATAACAACTTTCACTTTCGGCTTCTCTTCCTGCTTCTTGATGGCTGCTCCTCCCACTGGAGGTGGAAGCTTTCCAAGCAAAGACTGGCGAGGAGTCTCTAATGAAGTGGACAGTGCCCATCAACACTGACTGTCGTCACTGATTCAGGGCTTTAATTTTAACAACTGACAGTTGTTGCTATGTGAGACAGTTGTCAAATGTCTCCATTACGCCAGTAGAGGGCGGTGTGGTTCTGTGTCTTAAAGTGTCTGAACTCCAGAGACAAACTGGCTGTTAAGTATAAAATTTAACAACCAGGATTAAAAATAAATGAAAAAAAACAAAACATTTCTTAAACTCATCAAAATATGTGTTGAACCAAAACCACCAAGAGATACTGCAGTCAGTCTTTCTAAAACAAAATAAGTCACACAAACACAACCAGGGACTTCTTAGCAGCTCAGTTCCCAGTTCAGTTTTTTCAGCACACAAAAAATTAGGGGGAAAAGTAGTTGTTTCTATAGTCTTAAAAAAAACAAAATTAAATTAAATTGAATCGGTTCAGTTCTGCTTTTCTTTTTTTTTTTTTTTTTTTTTCCAACCACTTAATTTAAGCACACAAGTTTTTAATTTTTAATTCTTAAGAGGATCCACCCCATCTCCCGACATCATCAGCTACTCACGCTCAGGCATCCAGTTGTCCGAGTCAGTCAGTCTGTCAGCTTGTACAGGCAGTGAAGATCCAGCCAGTGAAGAGTTGTCACACGAGAGCTCATACCGTCCTGACTGGTGCAACTGGGCTGCTGGTGCAGAGCTACTGGTGGACTTCCTCTTCTCTTCATGTCGCCAGGAGCTCCTTCATGCTCGCTCCTGCTCTCAAAGTCAAAGTCAGAATCAGAATTCAAATCCTGACTCTGAACCTCAGCAAAACTGGAATTCGTGGATTAGTTTCACATAAAATATGCAGTTTTAACATCGGGTTTTTATTTATTTGAACATCCAACGCCATCGTTAGATGGTGAACCAATGGTTAGCGTGATGCTATAAAAACGTCACTTCCGGAGTTGGCCAGCAGAGGGAACGGCGGTGACGCCACGAGGAAATACTTTCTTTTTTCCAACTTTATTGAACAAGTAAAATATACAAACTGTCAAGGAGGATAGTGAACACAATTCAAAGTAAATACAATATAAAAAACGAAAATGAAAAAAGGGGATTTGTAAAAATACAGTGCAAGTTCAAGGTACATATAAATAATAAATTCAATAAGGCAAGCATATTCACGTACTGGAGCAATAGAGAAGGTATTTCAGAATTTAAAACAACAAATGGCAAGTAAAGTCCACACTTATTTTACAAGCATTATTGTTATTTTTACATTTTTTAAGGCAAGAGAAAAACAATTTAAATTCGTTTATAAATCCAGAAAAGGAGGGCTTACAGTTTCTCCATTTTGCACAATGAATATGGTATTTACCCAATAATAAGATGACATTTATGAGATCAGAAACAGAGCTGTCTAGGTTATCCATAAAGAAAATAATGTGACTTAGCTCAAAGTGTGGAATGTCATTCATTTTGATTCAATGATTCAAATTTAACAATACAACTTCAAAGTATGTGATTCAAATTCAAAATTTTCATTCAATTATTCGCATTTAGCTATTCAAACTCAAATATAAATGATTCAAATTCAGTTTCTGGTGGCACATATTTCAGCCCATACAGAAACAGCAATGATGTTCCCGGGTCAATTTGACCCGGTGTATTTTTAAGTCTCCTGAAGATGTCGGAAAGAAAAAAAAATCCGAACAAGCATTGTTAATATTTTATTACTAACTCCATTACTAACTATTGAGTCAATATTTAGTGCAATGGTGTTCCTTACCCCTAACAGGTCATGGTTCAATTAGGAAAACTCAATTGTTTTTCATAAAAAAAACTTTTTATCATGTTTCACCACTTCATTACTTTTGAAAGACCAACATATAAAACACAATAGTTCTACATAACAATAAAACATAACACTTACATTTTGTTTGACATACATGCACTGTTGTGAACCAAAAATGAACACTATAACAAGCAAAATAAGCAATCGCAATATGAATAAGGTAAATGTGTGTGTGTGTGTGTGTGTGTGTGTCTCTCTCTCTCTCTCTCTGTCTGTACATCTACACAGCACATGAGTGACATGTTATCACACTGTGCTCTGTGATTTTTTTCTATTTGGCACAGGTCATGCTTGTCTTGCCCTCGTCAGATGGCCTGCAGACCTGGCACCTCTGTCTCTTTCTTTTCACCTCAGCAGCAACCTAGAAACAAGAGGACCATGATTATGATGTCTTTTGGCTGATCCTAAGACACACATAACACACTCCCAAACACGTATATACACACACAAACTAACTTACTTACTTACCTTACACACTGGTGTACTTGGTGTAGTCCTCTTCTGGATCTCCCTCACTGCGTCTGCAGCGGCTGGGTCTTTGGCAGGTGCATTTTGTAAAGGTCTGCCTGGCAGACTAATATTGGTAGGACTCCCATGCAGATAACATTTGTTTTTCCCCTTCCATGTTTGAATGGGGAGCATGGCATTGGTCCAATCTTACATTAGTCCGACAAATTGCCCATTGGTCCAACCTCTCCTAACCCGAACCAAAAGTGTAACCCGAACCCTGATGGGAGGTTGGACCAAACGGCAATTTGTCGGACTAATAGGTAGTTCCCATTGAGTCTCTACTAAATGCGGGTGAAGTTTTACCACAAGAACATAAATGATTCACGTCAAAAGCCATAACCCCTGCACCTGTGTGTGTGTGTGTGTGTGTGTGTGTGTGTGTGCGCGAGAGAGAGAGAGGGAGAGATTAAGGTGAAATATGTCTCACAGTTGAAAAGAAAGAACAAATAGTCTGACATTTCTGACACCATTTCGCCTCCATTTGGACTGCCGGGTCAAATTGACCCAAACAGTATCTATGTAATATAAACATGCAGGGGGTGGTTGCAAATATGTGAGAAAAAACATTTTCATATTATATGTTGATTACACTAATCAAGGCAAGCAGAAGAAGTTTCATACTGAAAAAATATTTTTAACTATATTTCCCAGATCCTCAAACTTTAAAAGGGGTCAATTTGATCTGCAACATAACAAGAGGATTATGGGAAAGAGCAAGAACCTCGTGACTACTTTTTTCTTTCCTTCTTTTGGCTTTCCTCTTCTTCTTTCTTTGGCCCTCTCTTTCTTTGCCTTTTCTCTTCTTCTTTTCTTCTGCTTCTCCTCCTCAAGCTTTACTCTTCTTCTTCCTTTTTCCTTCTTCTTCTTGATTTCCTTATCACCATTTTTACACAACCGGTCTGCTACATTTTTGCTGCATTTTCACTCTGGACTTTGCAATAAACTGGTACGTCATCCATCTTCCTTCAATATTGGCCTGTTGAGAATTTTGCTCTATGTGGAGAATAATCTGACATCAGATATTGATTTAGTCTTCAGTTATATGGTAAATGTATTCGAGTAATTCTTGTGCTCTTTACCTCTGATGAATAGAAAAGATTGAGTATCATGTTTTTCTAACTATTAAGTTTAGATGATATAAACCTCTGAATATCTCAACCTAGATGTCTGGGCTGTTCTTCTATGCTCAGGTCACTGAATGATTTGTCTGTATCTGCCATCACTGAACTAAGATAGGGACTAATCAGAATCCCAATGACCTTGGTTATATGGTAAGTTTCACTGGACATTGTTCAAACCCTTAACCTCTGAGTTGGACAGATAGGATTGGGTATCATGTTCTATAAAGTCTGAATATGCCAACCCAGGCATCAGGGCAGGATGCAGGATCCACCACTAGATGGAGCTCTCCTCTCCACTCTCCCTCAGCTCCATGGTCCAGTCAGATCTGCTGCTGCTGGATCATCAGGACCAGCTGATCCTCCCTCAACAGCACCTCCACCTGTAGAGAGAAGAAGAGACGGTAGAGTCACCACTCACAGTCCTTGAACGCATCGTCCCAGAGACGTTCACTGTTCACAGACTGTCAGTCACATGTTGACGGTGTCAAAGATGAAGGTCATGTGACCACAATAAAGTCATGTGACTGGCTGACTGGCACCATCCTCCTCTCACACTGTGACTGGGAAACGTTATCAACCATCATCCACTGCTTCCAAACCAGTACTGACCTCACACTCTCCAGTTTATTGTCTCTGCTGGCAACCAGAGCATCCAGCTGCTTCCTTGTTGAGTCCTTCACATTGTTCCCACCCAGGTCCAGCTCTCTGAGGTGGGAGGGGTTGGACTTCAGAGTTGAGAGCAGCCAATCACAGCTGAGCTCTGACAAACTGCAGTCCCACAACCTGAATAAAGAAGAAATGATGGAGAGAGAAATTCATAGTTGGCCGTGTGTGGGAGAGAGAGAGAGAGAGAGAGAGATAGATAGAGAGAGAGAGAGAGAGAGAGAGAGAGAGAGTTATTCCAGTCAAATGGTCCCTGATGGGATCAGAGGGCGAAACTGATCAAACACTTTCTGTAAAATAAAACAAAAACAACAATATGTAATAACAGCAGAATATGTCTGTGAAGGTTCTCAGTCATCCAGGTCATCTTGAGGTAGAAGAATTGAGTTTGGGCAACTGGACTTGTTTTGTGATCTTGAAGACGTTTCGCCTCTCAGCCAAGAGGCTTGTTTAGTTCTAAAGACCTGTTGGAGAGTCCCAGGTATTTAACCACCCACAGGTGTGGGAGGGGCTTAGGCTGATGGTACTATTGGCAAGGTGTTGATTACCAACAAGGTGTTAAGAGGCCAATAGGGCCTTATAGCAGTCGTTAACCTGACGACTCGCTATTGTGTGCCTCCTACTTCTGACCCGTCCTCATGTGACTTGTTAGGCTCCTTTGTGGGAAGGTCTGACCAGTGGTGAAACCTTCTGGGGAGAGTCCTCAAGGCTGCTGTGTATGTGGCTGAGAGATGGTGGCTGAGACCCTCAAGGAGGGTTGTTCTAGGTGAACTTAAGCCCCAATTCCACTGGCCAAAAAACGTGGTGATGTCCCGCTACTAATCTGCATTTGGTGGCAGTGGAATCTGCTCACCGAGCCGCGCTGTTCCGCGACAAAACGGGTCAAACAACCCGGCAAGCGACCCGGGTAATAATCGGCTCCGATCGGCTTGCGATGGATTTGGGACAGCCGGGACATCACCACCTTTTTTACCTGCCGCTTGGGATGACGTTGAGCGTAACGTGCGCTAAATCATAATATATATAACCTATAAAAGTTTTCGATCACGTTCCATCAGCGCTCGATAATTTTTCATTGTCCTCTGGCTGTTTCGCCCGTGGCTCGCGCACAAAATGGACCAGACGCTACAACAATGGCTGCACGGCGGGAAGCGGCCACGGAGGTGCGCGCCGCTTCAAGTCTGGTGTGAACGACGTCATCGTTCCACTACAGCCAAAAGTGGCCAACAACTAAGAACACTGGCCACCGCCGGACTCTGGAATTCTGTAGTACTTCATCTACGTGATGACGTCAGCAGACACGCAGCGGTGAAAGCGCGAGGGTGCAGCTTGCCGGCGGGGGTTTGGTGTGTGGAGACGGGACTCAATGCCGATCGATTCCGCGATGTCCCGCGTCCAAAAACATTGTGACATCCCGCTAATTTTAGTAGAACAGAGGCTATAGATGGCTTTTTTCACCCCTCGCTCAAACCATCTGTCTTCCCTGTCTAAAATATGTACGTTTGAGTCCTGGAAAGAGTGGCCTTTCTCCTGTAGATGCAGATGAACTGCTGAATTTTGTCCTGAGGTGCTGGCTCTTCTGTGTTGGCCCATGCATCTGTGTAGAGGCTGCTTGGTCTCGCCAATGTAGAGATCCGGGCAGTCCTCACTGCACTGTACTGCATAGACCATGTTGTTGAGTTTGTGTCTAGGTGTTTTGTCCTTTGGGTGAACCAATCTTTGCCTGAGGGTGTTGCCGGGTCTGAAGTGAACAGGGATGTCATGTTTGGAAAAAATCCTCCTTGGTTTTTCCGAAAGGCCTCCAACATAACGGACAACAACGTTCTTCCTTTTGTTGTCTGGGTCCTCCCTGGTGGTTGCTGGCTCCTTATTTTTCCTTCCTTTAGTGGATTTCAAGATGGCCCAATTAGGATAGCCACAGCTTTTTAGGGAGGTCCTTATGTGTTGGTGTTCTTTCTCCTTTCCTTCTGACTTAGAGGGGATGTTTTGAGCGCGGTTGTGCAGGGTTCTGATGACTCCGAGCTTGTGTTCAAGTGGGTGATGGGAGTCAAAAAGAAGGTACTGATCTGTGTGGGTGGGTTTCCTATAAACTTCAACAGTGAGGCTTCTGTCCTCCTCAATGTTGACGGCACAGTCCAGAAATGGGAGTCTGTTGTTGGAAGTGTCTTCCCGGGTGAACTTGATGTTATGATCCACAGAGTTGATGTGGTCTGTGAAGGCTTCCACTTCATGGGCTTTGATTTTAACCCAAGTATCGTCCACATACCTGAACCAGTGACTGGGGGGAGTGCCGCTGAAAGACTCAGTCGCCTTTCTTTCAACCTCCTCCATGTATAGGTTGGCAACAATGGGAGATACTGGAGAACCAACCCATGGCACATCCATGTTTCTGTCTGAAGAACCTTTCCTGATCTTGAAAGTAAGTAGTGGTTAGGCAAAGATCCAGTAACCTGCAGATTTGATCCGGTGTGAAGTTTGTTCTGTCTGCCAAGGACTGGTCCTGTTGAAGTCTTCTTCTGACCGTTTCCACTGCTTCTGTTGTAGGGATGCAAGTGAAAAGGGAGGTGACATCAGAGGAGACCATGGTTTTATCAGATTCCAGTTTTAGCTCCTTCATTTTGCTGGTGAAGTCCGTGGAGTTGTTCTGTGGTGGTGAGTGTTGCCCACCAGTGGGGCCAGAACGGTGGCAAGGTGTTTGGCTATATTACAGGTGGTGGAATTGATGCTGCTGACAATGGGTCTCAGTGGGATGCCGTCCTTGTGCATTTTTGGTAGTCCGTAAATACATGGAGTGCTTTCCCCGGGATAAAGGCGGTAGTAGGTGGGTTTGTCGATGGCTTTCTCTTTTTCCAGTAGTTGAAGGTAATCCGTGACTTTCTTCCTGTAGCTTGCAGTGGGGTCGCGTTTCAGAGTTTCGTAGGTGTTGTTGTGACTGAGAAGTGCGTCCATTTTTGTGTGGTAGTCTGAAGTGTTGAGGACCACGGTGCATCTCCCTTTGTCCGCTGGAAGGATGGTGATGTTGTCGTAGCTTGCCTTTCTTGGAGGGAGAGGTTGGAGGGTGGTGGTGTTGCACCGGAGAGAGCCGCTGACACCTTGAGTCTTAGCTGTTCTGCCTCTGATTGTGGAAGATGGTTGGATCAAACAGCAGTTTCTGTGGCCGTGATGATGTCAACGACGGGTAGGTGTTGTGGAGTGACAGCAAATTTGAGAGAGGCGAAGCGTCTTCAAGATAACAAAAAAAGTCCAGTTGCCCAAACTCAACCCTTCTACAACAGCAGAATAATTCATCACTACAATCAAATATTTTCAAACAAACCTGTTTAGTCACATGATTATTAATCAGCTGTGAACTGACCTCAGAGTCTCCAGTTTACAGTCTGGACTCTGCAGGAAACCACTCAACAAATTCACTGCTGATTCCTTCAGCTGGTTGTAACTCAGGTTCAGCTCTCTGAGGTGGGAGGGGTTGGACTTCAGAGCTGAGAGCAGCCAATCACAGTTGAGCTCTGACAAACTGCAGTACCTCAACCTGAATAAATAAGAAATGATGGAGAGTGACATTCACAGTTGTGTGTGTGTGTGTGTGTGTGTGTGTGTGTGTGTGTGTGTGTGATTTAAATCGAGTTTGATACATTTCTAATGGAAACAAAGTCAATTCAAAGTCATGACAACAATAACTGCAGCAGTTGTAGAGTGAAGAGGGTGAACTGACCTCAGAACCTCCAGTTTACAGTCTGGACTCTGCAGGAAACCACTCAGCTCCTTCACTGATGAATCCTGCAGCTGGTTCTGACTCAGGTTCAGCTCTCTGAGGTGGGAGGGGTTGGACTTCAGAGCTGAGAACAGCCAATCACAGCTGAGCTCTGACAACCAGCAGCCCCTCAAACTGAATAAAGAAGAAATGATGGAGAGTGAAATTACTATTTCAAAGTTATTCTGTCAAAACACAATCAAATGGAAAAGGAAGAAAACTCGTATTTCATATTTTATAAGATTTGAACAAGTTTCCTTTTACAAATGAACTCAAAGAAAATCAACCAAGTGAGAAAGAAGCTGCTGACGTCCTTCACAGTGACGGTGAAGGACGTCCAGTCCAAACTGGTCACACTGAGCAGCTCCAAACATCACAACAACGAGACAAGATGTTGTGTTGTCTGATGTTCATCTGCTGACACACTGTCCACCAGTAGAGGGCAGCAACCTACCTGAGAACTTCCAGTCTGCAGTTTGGACTCTGCAGTCCAGCACAGAGCAGCTTCACTCCAGGATCCTCCAGGAAGTTCATACTCAGGTCCAGCAGTGTGAGGTGGGAGGGGCTGGACTCCAGGGCTGAAGACACCACTGCACAGTGAACCTCTGAGAGTTCACTGTTAGACAGTCTGCAGTGAAGGAGACACCAGTGAGAAGATCATCACCATGTGAGAGTGTGACAGTGACTGAAGGAGCATCAACAGCTGATCAGCTGCTTCCATCATCACAAAGGACACATGAAGTTCTCCTGCAACAAGGAACCAAGTGGAGCTTCACACACCAGTGAGTCAACACTGACACTGTTGCTCTGATCTGCTGCTTCAACTCCACATGATGCTCACTGGTGAAACTGCAGCTGTGTTCACTCACTACTCATTGATTGATTGATTGATTGACACAAACATCTGGACTTACATGGCCTTCCTGCAGTTCCTCACAGCTGGAATCAGCCTCAATCTTCCCTCCAGGGTTGTGTTGTACTTGCTGAGGTCCAACTCCTCCAGAACCTCCTCTGACATCTGCAGCATGTAGGCCAGAGCTGAACACTGGATGGCTGAGAGTTTCTTCTCTGATCTGTTCTCTGACTGCAGGAACTCTTGGACCTCCTGATGCACTGACTGATCCTTCACCTCCAGCAGACAGTGGAAGATGTTGATGCTTCTGTCAGGAGAAACATCACCAGTGTTCATCTCCTTCAGGTTGTTGATGACCTTCTGTGAGGTTCCTGGATGGTTGTCAGTGAGACCCAGCAGGTCTCCTAAGAGTCTCTGGTTGGATTCCAGACTGAGTCCATGGAGAAAGCGAACAAACAAGTCCAGGTGACCGTTTGGACTCTGCAGGGATTCCTCCATCATCCTCCTCAGGAACTCATCCAGGGTTTCACCAGACAGAACATCTCCTGTTGTCTTCCTCTTGGTGTGACAGTGGAAGCTGTAGACTGCAGCCAGAAACTCCTGGACGCTCAGATGAACGAAGCAGTAGATGGTTTTGTGGAGGATCACACTCTCTCTTCTGAAGATCTCTGTACAAACTCCTGAGTACACAGAGGCGTCAGTCACACTGAGACCACACTTCTCCAGGTCTTCACTGTAGAACATGATGTTTCCACTCTCCAGATGTTCAAATGCCAGCTGGCCCAGCTTCAGAAGAAGCTCCCTGTCAGCCTTCGTCAGCTCCTGTGGACCTCCTCCATACTTGTGCTGCTTCCTCTTGGTCTGGACCAGCAGGAAGTGTGAGTACATGTCAGTCAGGGTCTTGGGCAGCTCTCCTCTCTGCTCTGAGCTCAACATGCTCTCCAGAACTGTGGCAGTGATCCAGCAGAAGACTGGGATCTGACACATGATGTGGAGGCTCCTGGAGGTCTTGATGTGGGAGATGATCCTGCTGGACACATCTTCTCTATCTCTGAACCTCCTCCTGAAATACTCCTCCTTCTGGTCATCGGTGAAGCCTCGTATTTCTGTCAGCCTGTCCACACATGACGGAGGGATCTGATTGGCTGCTGCAGGTCTGGAAGTTATCCACAGCAGAGCCGAGGGAAGCAGATCTCCTCTGATCAGGTTTGTTAGCAGGACGCTGACTGACTTCTTCTGAGTGACGTCAGTCACCACCTGGTTCTTCTCAAAGTCCAGAGCCAGTCTGCTTTCATCCAGGCCGTTCAAGATGAAGAGAAGTTTGCAGACATGCAGCTGCTCTGCTGTGAGCTTCTCTAACGTTGGATGGAAAACATGGAGCAGCTCCAGAAGACTGTAGTGCTGCTCTTTGACCAAGTTGAGCTCCCTGAATGAGAGAGGAAGCACCAGATGAAGGTCCTGGTTCTCCAGGCCCTGGGCCCAGTCCAGAGTGAACTTCTGCACTGAGAAGGTTTTTCCAACCCCAGCGACGCCGTTGGTCAGCACCACTCTGACTCTGAGTCCCTGCTGCTCAGGTGAGGCTTCAAAGATCTGGCTGCACCTGATTGGACGGTCGTGGAGGCTCTTCTTGGTCTTCTTGGTCTCCAGCTGCCTGACCTCATGGTGTCTGTTGACGTCTTCACTCAGTCCCTCAGTGATGTAGAGGTCAGTGTAGATGCTGTTGAGGAGGGGTTGACTTCCTGCTTCTTCACCTTCAGTCACACGTTCACATCTCCTCTCCAGACTGATCTTCTGCTGCTGTAGAAGCTCCTGCAGACCATCATCAACCTCTGGAGCAGAGAGAAGGTTGGAGAAGAAGACATCAGTGTGACGGTGTGAGCATCATTGCTTTGACAAAGCTGCTGCTGCTGCTGCTGCTGCTGCTGCTCTCAATGTCCCTCACTGAATCTTCTCACTGGAGGTCCTGAAGGATCTCAGAGGGAGAAGTGAAGGAGGTGCAGGTGGACAGTCTTACTGTGAGCAGTCTTGGTGTGACTGGCAGGTTGCAGTGCTGATGGAGCAGACTGGTCCCAGTATGAGCTGCTGGACACTGGGCCAGTCAGGGCGTCACAGCCACCACTCCTCCTCCTCCTCCTCCTCCTCCTCCTGTGGAGAAGTTTGGGTTTGACTGCTCAGTTGGACAGTTTGGATGATAGTTTTTAGTCTTGAACACATTTTTCCTGTTACTGAAGTTTTGATTCTTCATTCATACTAAATTACATCAAACACCCAACAAGATAAAGTTTAGGCTTTTATTTTGAAATGACTTGGTCCAGCTGTCTGTTCTAGAAGCACCGAGTGTCTTTTCTTCTGCAACACAAACAGTCAAATCCTTCATTTCAAAATAACTCCTGCACTGCAACTCCAGCAGCCAGTTTCCCTCTTGACTCAAACACTATGAACTGATGTGGTGATTCTGCAGGAGCTAAAACCACTTTACAATAAGTCTTTCATTCCCAACAAATGTGAACTCAAGCAGCAGCATCAGGAAGAAGACTGCAGAGGACGTCACTCCAAGTTTTCTTACTGTGTCTCAGAAGGTCCAGGTTCATTACTGAAAACTAGAGGTTCATCTTTGGAGTGGTCACTCTTCAGAGACACCATGCTGGGCCCTGGAGACTCTGACCTCCGTGTCCGTCCCTGAACTCTGCAACACAACCATGTCAGAGTCTCAACATCAATCTTTCATCAACTGTCTGCTGAGAAACATTAAAGACAAACTGCTGCTCAGATTCAGGAGCTGCAGCAGCAACAGTGATGCTGCTCTTTATCTCTAGATGGTCTTCAGGAAAAGTCAAGAACTGAGAAGGAGAAGAGTCAGGACGGACTGGGTAGCTGACCAGTCCACCAGTCCACCAGTCAACCAGTCAGAGGTCACTGGGTCATTGTCACCATGAAGGTGGTTTTCTGGACCAGTCTGGCAGGAAGATCAGAATCCCTTGACAGTCAATCAAGTGTCAATAACTGATGACTATTGACTAAATGATCCGTTCAGAGTCAATATGAAACTGACTTTATTCTTCCAATCTTCATGAGACCAAACTGCTAGTTCACCCCATTATTCTTCAGAATGCTATAGTCATAATAGTAATAGATTAGTAATAATCTACTATTATTCTGAGGCCTCAGGGTAAAATCACAAAATATTTCCTGCTCAGTAGACAAGCCAGTGGAGATCCTCCTCCTCCTCCTCCTCCTCCTCCCTCCTCCTCCTCCTCCTCCTCCTCCTCCTCCTCCACCGTCTCCTCCTCCTCCTCCTCCTCCTCCTCCTCCCTTCGTCCCTCCCTCCTCCTCCTCCTCCTCCTCCTCCTCCTCCACTGTCTCCTCCTCCTCCTCCTCCTCCCCTCGTCCCTCCCATCTCCTCCTCCTCCTTCTCCTCCTCCTGCTGCTGCTACACTGAGGACTCACATTATTAAACTAAGAGAAAGAAAAATACTTACAATGATTGGAAAAATTACAATACTGAAAGCAATGATTTCTGATCTGCCTCACAGTTTTCAGTCAGTGATGGTGTCTGTGACCAGAGTTTTCTTACCGTGTCTCAGAAGGTCCAGGTTCATTACTGAAGACTATAGGTTCATCTTTGGAGTGGTCACTCTTCAGAGACACCATGCTGGGCCCTGGAGACCCTGGTCTGACTTCTTCTCCATCCATCTCCTGACCTGGAGTCAGTCTGAGGTGAAACACAGCAGTTCTACTGTCAGCTCAGAACACAGTGCAGAACTTCACTGCAGTGGGAGAGTGCAGGACAGGAGCCAGCAGACACTGGACTTCTGCTCCTCTGACCACACCAGGCATTATAAATTCCCTGTTGTCACTGGATGCTTCCACTAGAGGGCAGTACTGCACCACCCCAGGAGACTCCTCACTCAATTTCAGAACATTCTGATGGAACCATTCAAAATAAAGCACCTCAAAAGTTTGGTTTTTTACTATTTCATTATATTGTACCTAACTTCATATTAATATTTTGTGGGAATTTCTAGTTGTCACTTGATGATTCTCCTTCAGGGTGGTGGGGCTCAGAAGTCTGATTCTGTTCACTATCATCAGACTTAAAGTCTATTATTGATGGCACTTTATCTCTGAGTGAATGAGAGAGAACATGGGGAGAAGCCAGCAGACACAGGGAGAACATAGAGAACATGCAAACTCCACACAGAAAGGTCTCAGGTGTGGAATCGAGGCACCGAAATGCAGACACAAGGGCGCCGCCATTACTCCAACCCCCTGACTCCACACCGGAACTCAACGCCGGAAGTTAGTTGATCGTTTTTTTTTTTTAATGTATTTTTTAATAATTGCGCAAAACAGTACAAAAAAAACAAAAAAAAAAAACAATAACAACAAAAACTATATTGATAGCTTTTATGTTACTGTTATTTTCAAGTAGTTTTAATATACTGTTGGACATCGTTCTCAAATGTAAGAAAAAGGGTTTTAATACATTTTTGACTTCAGTCCTGCTGGTTGATTTTTCATCCACCAGGGATCTCCAGGGACAAGCATTATGAGTAAAACAATGGCCCCAGACATCACTGCAACAGAACAGGTATTTCCTGCTTCTGGAGAGCTCTTCATTATCCCATTTAGTCATTATATGCATGAAATAATTCTATTTAACCATTATCAGTTTTCTGTTCATTCTATTTTGTTTCTAAAATGTAATCAAAACAATGTCATGTCATACTGGCAATAATAGTTTGACTAGAAGTTCTCACAATGCCTTTACTGAGATAATCAAAAAAATAGATAAAAATTCTAAGTTTTATAGTAGCCTACAAATTTACTTTTAAATTACTTTTAACTTAACTTCGCTGAGTAGATGTCTAGAATTTGATTTTCTCTTCTATTGAACCTGATTTTACCCTTTCTTTTAAAAAATGTATTAAAACCCTTTTTCTTACATTTGAGAACGATGTCCACTTGAAAATAACAGTAACATAAAAGCTATCAAGACCCTGACTCTATCTGCCTTCTACAATTATTTTTTATCGTGCAAACCGTAAAAATACATTTATGTATGCAACCCTCTGGTGATAGTTTTTGTTGTTATTGTTTTTTTTTTTTTTTTTGTACTGTTTTGCGCAATTATTAAAAAATACATTTAAAAAAAACCATCAACTAACTTCCGGCGTTGAGTTCCGGTGTGGAGTCAGGGGGTTGGAGTGATGGCGGCGCCCATGTGTCTGCATTTCGGTACTCTTGGGGGGCCCCTCGGAGCAGCGGGGGGAGGGAGGGTTTGCATGCCGCGTGGGCGGGGTTTGGCTGCGTCACCAGCCCCTCGGAGCAGCAAGGGGGCGGGGTTTTCCGAGAACTCAGGCGCGTTCCGTTATTATGGAACCGAGCAGAGGAAGCAGAGGAAGCAGACGTCGGAGCAGCATAAATTCCCCCCAAAACGCCAAAGCGCAGTGCAGCTTCACAGAGGAGCTGCAAAAAAAGATTCCCCACTTTCCGTCCCGGTCGCGACAAATGGGAGGCGGAGTGCACCGTGTGCAAAGCTGCCACTTATGTTTCGGTGTCTAATAAATAATAAAATAATTTTTTTTTTTTTTTTTATCATTATTTAATTCCGAGGTTTTTTTTTTTTTTAAGTTATTTTTGTACTGTTATTTTAGGCATAATAAAGCCTCTTCAGTAACCTCTGAGAATCCGAATGTGTGTCTTTGGTTATAGATATATATTTTTTCATCAATGTATTATATTGAGTTCTTTTGATCATAGACGTTTACAGTATAGAGATATTATTCAGTTATAAAACTGAACTTTCTATCCATAACGGGGCCACTTTTGGCCCTGGAAAAAGGAGATAATGGCAAAGAACAACTCACCCAACTGCTTCACTTCAGCTCCTGCCCAAACTGCGTCAACAACAACATTGGAGTCTGACTGATAACAACTTTCACTTTCGGCTTCTCTTCCTGCCTCTTGATGGCTGCTCCTCCCACTGGGGGTGGAAGCTCTCCAAGCAAAGACTGGGGAGGAGTCTCTAATAAAGTGGCCAGTGGCCATCAACACTGACTGTCGTCACTGATTCAGGTTTCAGGGCTTTTATTTCAACAACTGTCTCACATCACAACCAAACCAACAGCCACAGTGCGAGTGGACGCTGTAACACTCAACTGCAGTTCATCCTACGGCCAGTGGAGGGCGATGTGGTCCAGTCTAATAATACAGTGTGAGCTCCAGAGGGCACTAACCATCCATCAAACAGTAAAGCACAGCGTCCCCTCATGATGTCACGACACAGTGAGTGACGACCAGTCAGCTGTGTCTCCCTGCAGAGAGCAGCTGAGGTTGGTGTGGAGGGAGAGTCTACGGTGCAGGAAGCCACAAAGCTGGGAAGTCATCTGCTGACACCTGCTGGTCAAACCTGATACCGCTGTCATGTCAAGTTCACGATTTGTTTCATAAAGATTTGACTATGAAGTGAATCCACTGATTATTGGCTACAAAACTTTGCTTTCATCAGGGAGTTTGAAGAGCTGCTCTGATTGAACTACTGACTGAAGTTTGTAGAAAAGTAGCAACACAAAGACGAGTGCAGCAGAGGCCCCGCCCCCTGGTGGCCATTCCACGTCAGTGGCATCTAAGGTGGGACTTGGAATCTTGTCTTTAGTGGACGGAACGTTGCTGAATGTCAACGCCTCATCAAAGACCGTGACCTCAGAGGTCCGCTTTGCTGTCGGGATTCTAGAACTCTGGCCCTGTTAAAACAGCACGGCGGCGCAACGCACGCCAGTCGACACTGGAGGACGAGAAGGACGTTGGAAGACCAGAAGAAAGAGAAGGACGTTGGAAGACCAGAAGAAAGAGAAGGACGTTGGAAGACCAGAAGAAAGAGAAGGACGTTGGAAGACCAGAAGAAAGAGAAGGACGTTGGAAGACCAGAAGAAAGAGAAGGACGTTGGAAGACCAGAAGAAAGAGAAGGACGTTGGAAGACCAGAAGAAAGAGAAGGACATTGGAAGACCAGAAGAAAGAGAAAGACGTTGGAAGACCAGAAGAAAGAGAAGGACGTTGGAAGACCAGAAGAAAGAGAAGGACGTTGGAAGACCAGAAGAAAGAGAAGGACGTTGGAAGACCAGAAGAAAGAGAAAGACATTGGAAGACCAGAAGAAAGAGAAGAAGGAGCGTTGCTGCTGAAGAAGGATGGAGACGACGGGTCAACTCGGAGCCTCGAGGCCTCAACTGGGCGTGCAGCTCATCAAAAGGTCAGCGAGGTTTCCACTCATCTTGTGATTGACTTTGAAAAAATGACTTGTTGGCTCACTGTGCAATTAGAAAACAACAATCTTGCTGATGAATGTTTGTTTTTTCTCCGTGCTCTTCATCAGCCTCCACAGGAGTGTTTTCTTCAGGAGGAGCCAGGAGCCCGAAGCAGCCAGACCGGAGAAGCAGGTCCGCTTCTCCCAGGACCCCCCTCAGGTCTTCCCCAGTCCGGAGCTCCGGCACCGCCACGCCCTGCGTGATCTTCGCCCCAGGCCACAGCCCCCCCTGCTGGTGGTGGAGGAGGAGGAGGACGAGGAGGAGGAAGCTTCACCCCGATCCACGTGCTACGGCTGCATGCCGTGGAAGAAGCTGCTGAGGCGCCGGCGAGCACAAGGGGGCGCCAGCGAGCAGCAGCAGCCGGTGGAGAAGATGAGCTCTGGGGCTCGACGGTGGTGGTCCTGGAGGCGCAGCAGGAGAGAGGAGGAGGAGGAGAAGGAGGAGAAGAAGGAAGAAGGAGGAGGAGAAGAAGAAGGAGGAGGAGGAGGAGGAGGAGAAGAAGAAGAGAAGAAGAAGAAGAAGGAGGAGGAGAAGAAGGAGAAGAAGGAGGAGGAGAAGAAGAAGAAGGAGAAGAAGGAGAAGAAGAAGAAGAAGGAGGAGGAGAAGAAGGAGAAGAAGGAGGAGGAGAAGAAGAAGAAGAAGGAGAAGAAGGAGGAGGAGAAGAAGAAAGAGGAGGACGAGGGGGAGAAGAAGGAGGAGGAGAAGAAGGAGGAGAAGAAGGAGAAGAAGGAGGAGGAGAAGAAGAAGGAGAAGAAGAAGGAGGAGGAGGAGAAGAAGAAGGAGGAGGAGAAGAAGAAGAAGGAGAAGAAGGACGAGGAGAAGAAGAAAGAGGAGGAGGACGAGGAGAAGAAGAAGGAGAAGAAGAACGAGGAGAAGAAGAAAGAGGAGGACGAGGAGAAGAAGAAGGAGAAGAAGAAGGAGGAGAAGAAGGAGGACGAGGAGAAGAAGAAGAAGAAGAAGAAGAAGGAGAACGAGGAAAAGGACATTTTCATTTATTTTCCAGAAAAATCTTCTTTCTAACAATTAATTGTGATGCTTGGAAAATGATTTCACTTCCACAAGAGAAAAATAAATGTTCAGATTCCAAATGAAACGCTGATCATCTTTGTTCTGGAGCTGCATCAACACTGCAACACTGCTACAATGAAACGCTGTAGAAATAAGAACCAATCAGAATGAAGTGCGTATGTAATATTCAGTGCAGTCCATGAGGTGGATGTTCACCTGTAGAATATAGAGATACATTTTATATGATACAAATGCATGTGTTAATAAATCCTACAGCTTTGACTGCGTTGACTTTGTCGTGTTGACGTTGACACTTTATGACTCTTAATTTATTTCACAGTGCGTTCCACGATCAAAACTAACAACCATTAGTGTCACTGCGCGTGCGATTCGGAAGCTTCCACAGTTGTGCGCTAATGATGAATCTAATTGTGGAGCGTGAGGGCTGGAATTAGCATGGAAGTAGCCGGAACACTTCGTCACCACACAGCAGGACGCTGGAAGCAGCGCAAAGCTCTTCACTCTTTAATGGTGGTAGCACAATTCCAACAACGGACATTAGCATAAAAACAGCGCCAGAGGCCTCGAGGACCCCTTAGCTGCCCGCCAAGGTGCCCGATGAAAAACATTAAAGAAAAAAAAGAAAAAAAGAACACACACCACCACACAGTTCTCTGGAACTTTAACCTTCTGGAATACCACAAATAGGTGTTTATGATTTTCCTAAACTTTTCATGCTGGACGGATTTTTCCGATTAATTTATTATTTTATGTCGGACTTTTCTGCTCTTTGTATTTATTCATCTCATGGTTTTTCCTCCTTGAGGCTCTTTGAGGTTCAGGATCCAGGAATGAATTTGGCACAATTCTTAAGATCATAATAATTACAGTTGACCTGCCTTTTCACCTGTAGTGCAGTTAAAGGGCCATACACACATATTACAATGCAACCGTCCTCCACCCTTTTCATGTATGAATGTACAAAGTTTGTTCCTGGTGTGACATTTATCATCTTTTCTCCTGCACATTAGAAGGAATCTAAGTACTTTCTCGCTTTATAGTGACTTCCACGCGCCACTGGAGGGCGCCAGGGGGCTTTGACCAGCAGGGGGAGGTCTCAAGGGCTCTTTTTTTTTTTTTTTTTTTTTTAATTTGTGTTTGAGTTGTTGAGCTTACAACACAACCAGCTCCACAAACTTGTGAAGGAGGTCCAACATGAGGTCCTGGCCCTGGTCCTGGTCACAGAAAACTCCACTTCACACTTTGGAGATTGACACCAAAGTCCCCAAATATTACACACACAGTGATGTCACAAACAGAAAAAAAAAATCTGCAATAAATGCATTAGAAAGGGTTTGCAAACCACATATTGACCCTCACATCTACCCAGAAGCCTTTGCTCCTCATTAGCATCTTCTGCTCTCCTGATTGAACAAACGAACGGTTTTGTTTACTTCAGTCCACTTCAGAAGCTGAACTCTCGTACTTTTACTCACGTTAAGGAGTTGAACCGGTACTTTCACTGTCGCCAGAGTATTTATTATTTGACACAAGTATCTGTACTGCAGTACAGCTGCTGCTGTGTGGATTCAGGATGACGTCAGACTCATTGATCGGTGGGTTCAGGTTGCTTTATTCGAACGGAGGGACAGCGATTGATCAGAAAGACGCTAATCAATCAATCGGCAGTACTGAGCCATTGATACAGAGTATTGATTATAAGCGTGACAACGCTCCATTACGACGTCGACGGTGCAAGGCCGCATTCCATTGGCCCCTGGCGACCGGTGATGTCATCAGGGGCGCTGTGGGTGGGGCCTCTTGGCAAACTGGATGGCGTCCAGCGCGGCGCCGATGTCGCAGTTCTTGGCCAGCAGGAGGCGAGTGAGCCAGCCGCCCTCGTCAGTGAAGCCCATGGACAGCATGAGGGCCAGGGACTCCACCAGCCGCGGGTCAGCCTCTGGGGTCAGAGGTCAAAGGTCAGCGTTGGAATTAAGCTCTTCAGCCTTTCAAAAATGCATCTTTCTCATTTTTATAAATCTTTTGTTTTTTTTTAGGGCCTTTTGAAAAAAGATGACAGAGAAAATCATCGAAGAAGAAGAGCATGGAAAAGGTTCATAGAGCAGGGGTCAAGGGTCAACAGGGGTCAGCAGAATATCTGACCTTGTGGCAGGTGAGGGTACAGAGCCGCCTCCATGAAGCCAGTGGGTCCCTGGCCTTGGCCTTGGCCCTGGCCCTGGTCCTGGTCCTGGCCATGCCTGGCCATGCCTGGCCCTGGCCTTGCTCCTGGCCCTGGTCCTGGTCCTGGTCCTGGTCTTGGTCCACCTGCTGCAGTGACTGCAGCTCTCCAGTAGAGGGATCCACCTCCCGGGGGCTCAGGTGAGTCCACTCGTCATCGGACTCTCTGCCGTCAGCCTCACCGACGCCTCTGATTGGCTGCATTTCAAAGTGATAATTGATGATGTCACAGTGAGGTTTGTTTGTTTTACTTTGCTTTAGTTGTTATAAAATAAAATGTTTTGAAAAAAAACAACAACTCGTAATACTGATACTGCTGTCAGTGTTGGTAATGATTTTCCAACGTGCGACAAAATGTATCTTGTACTTGCATCATAGTCGATTGATGATTAATTAACAAATAAACTTGGCATTTAAAAAGCAGAATCTCTATCCAGGAAGTGTGAACTCCTCTCTGCAGTGTGTGAGGATACAGCGCCTCCTGCTGTTGGTTACGGTGTTGCCGCATTGCCGTAGTGCTAACGTTGGAGTTTGCAGCTTCATTTTCTATGAAATATTCCTAAACTTTAGAAACTTTGGTTCGGACTTCTCGAGCCTTTTCAGAATAAAAGCCCTTCTATTTCTTCTTCTTCTTCTGTTTTTTGCAGGATGTAGTCAACGAGCGACACTGCCACCCTCAGCACTCAGTCAGTACTGCACTGGCCCTGGCCCTGGTCCTGGTACAGACGAGCATGTACTGAGCTGTCATTGGCCTGATGCAGTACTCGGTATGTATTAGTACTGCAATGCGAGTACTTGTACTTGGACTCCTGCCAATAATCTGAAACAATGCAAATTTCACCAGTGAGGGAACAAAAAAAGGCTCCTCCTCCACTCACCTTTGACCCCTGGTCGGCGTCACCTGCACCACTGGCCCCGCCCACGTCACTGCTGGGCCCGTCCCCGTCACTGCTGGCCCCGCCCACCCCCTCCCCGGCCTTAGAGGGGGAGGTGACTTTGGTCCTGTGGCCGTCGTGCTCCACGTCGATGTCCACGTCGATACCTGCACACACAGACACACACACAATGATGACATCACTTCCTGTCTACATCACCATCAATGTTGCTGACGGTCGGGTGGCTCGGTGACATCATCGCTCACCCAGCGGGCTCAACATGGCCGCCACGCCCTCGCCGATGTTCTTCAGGAAGTCGACGTTGGCCTGGTTAGAACCTGGGGTCAGAGGTCAAAGGTCACGCAGGACAATTACCAGGGCGCTGCCAGAGAGACTTTATTTCCTGAACTGACCTGCGGGGGTGCTGTTCCCAGCAGCAGCAGGTCTTGAAGGTCCAGACTGGTCCTGGTCCTGGTCCTGGTCTTGGGCCTGGTCCTGGGCCTGAGCCTGGGCCTGGGCCTGGGTCTGGTTCTGGTTCCACATGCAGTGTCTCATCCACTTCATCCATCGTCCCCGAGGAAACAAGTGCTGCTGGGAAACACACACCACCATTAGCGCACGCACACACACACACACACTGTCAGGCTGCCAGGCTGCAGTGCTGACCCTCACCTGCAGGGGGAGCCAGATGGGCAGCAGCGGGTGCTCCGTGTGCTTGCCCTGGGCCTGGCAGGCGGAGCAGAGGTCAAAGTCCGGACACACGGAGCACTTGAAGCGGGTCCCCACCACCGGACCCTCGCAGCCGTCACAGGTCACCCCGGGGTGGGGCAGGGGCGGGGCCTGGTGGTGGGGAGGGGGCGGGCCCAGGTGGTGGGGAGGAGGGGGCGGGATCAGGAAAGAGGGGGGGAAGGCGTGGAGGGGGAAGTCCCGGCGGAGCTCCTTCTTCTCTGCAAGAGTCCAGATTCCAGATGCTTTTATTGTCACGGTGCAAATAACGACGCTCAGGTGCAGCAGCCTAGACTCACGCGACAACCAGGTAATCTGTCCGCCGCCCTGGTGGTGACTGTGTGTCCGCGTCAAGGTGCACGCAGGTTGCGTCACATTTATACATTTACCTAACGCGTCAACCTGAGATCGCTGAGACTTTTCTAATGTTAACCAGTGTCACAGTTTATCCATATACACAGAGGTATTTTCAGCCTATATAATATATATATATATATATACACACACATATACATGTATGTATACATATAAAACCCTGGGAAAACTGCTGTTGCTTCCCTACTGTCTATCTGTCATCTATCCATCATCGAAGAGGGCGCTGTACCTTTGATGAAGATGCGGAAGGTCTCGTCCTTCATGCAGTTGAGGCCCATCAGCAGCTCGTCATCAGAGGAGAAGACCACCAGGTCCCCGTCTTCATCTGGGGGGAGGAGGAGGAGGAGGAGGAGAGGGGAGCAGAGCTGTCAATCAACCCTCAGCTGTCAATCAACCCTCAGCTGTCAATCAACCGTCAAGCACCAGCGGAAGAATCACGACCTCCTGGTGATTGACGGCTGAAAATCTCCTTCGGTCCTTTCAGAAAAGTGAGGTCATCTAGTCGGATTATTGACCTTCTGCGCAATAATCGGATGACTGATGGTTTTCTATCAGGTTGAAGATGTTGTTTGCATTGTTTTTGGTTTGTCGCATGCATTTCTCTTCACTGGCGTCAAACAGGTCTGGCTGGAGCCGATGTTCCTCAGACCCCCGGAATGGTCGGCAGTCCAGCGCGTGCACCGCACCTCCACTCACCTCGGTAGAAGAGGCTGAAGCTCCTCAAGTTGCCGAAAATTGCGGCGGTCTTGCGGCTCAGGAGGTCGAAGCTGCGCGCGACGTCCTGCTCCACGGTGAAGCGGCGGAGCTCGCGGACGGCCTGGTCGCGACCCAGCAGAGAGGCCTTGATGGTCACCGACATCCTCAGTCAGTCAGTCAGTCCGTCAGTCCAGCAGAAGCACCGACAGTCCAACAGCAGCGAGTGTTGGTCGAAAGTTTGTGACGCAGCTTTTTATTTCTTGTTTACTTCCGCGATGGCCACGCGCAACGTCAGCGGAAGCAAAGAACCGTCGCGTCTTCTGGTTGGATTGAGATACAAGCCCCGCCCACCGAGGCTGGAGGGAGGGGGGGGGGGGGTTTCCACGAGTCACGTGACTGGACGGGTTGACCCGATAGAGAAAAAGAGCTGCGTCATCATGACGAGGGAGAAAAAAAATACCGGAAATGCATGAAATAATTTAAAAACTTCAAAGCGGTTTTAATGTTTTTTTTCCTTCAACAGTGAAAATCAGGTTGAACCTGGTTTGAATCTGGATTCAACCTGGATTCACACCCAATGACGTTTTTTGTTTTTCCTTCCAGAAGTTTCTGGAAGAGGCAGGACAGCAGCCAATCAGCTGCAGACATCTGGTCACGTGACCATGACTCACCAGCCTCGTGACCTGCAGTGAGTCACAGTCACAAGACAACGCAACACAACACAGTGTGTGTGTGTTGACACACGCAACAGTCGAACCAGGTTACAGCGACAGTGACTTCCTGTCAGCTGACCGCAGCGGAGCCGCTGATTGGCTGACGGGGGGGTCGAGTGGGACGACCGGACAGCATCAGAATAAACAGAATTTATTGCAACTCAAACGCCTTTTCAATCTAATAAGAAAACATGTCATCAATAACAGAATCAATAAAGTGATCAGTGAGGAAACCAGCAAGAGGCCGAGACTCAGTCCATCTGGTGACCTTTGACCTCAGCAGCAGGCAGCAACGACGAGGGGAAGGGCAGGGCAGGGGGAGCGGCCCCTCCCTCAGTTGGGTCAGGTGGTGATGATGTCATCATGACATCACGGTGATGATGTCATATATAGAGAGCGGGTGGTACTGGCGCGGCGTCAGCTTCTTCCTGCAGGCGGCGTCGCGGCGACCTCACGGTGATGATGTCATATATAGAGCGGGTGGTACTGGCGCGGCGTCAGCTTCTTCCTGCAGGTGGGGCAGCTGTGCGACGAGCTCAGCGCGTCCCTCACGCACTGGCTGCAGAAGACGTGGCCGCAGCGGGTGGACACCACCAAGCGGCCGCTCTCCACGATCTGCGGCACAGAGAGACAGCGGCGGCCAATCAGGAGGCAGCGTTCGAGGAGACGGGTCCGTCTGGTGAGAGGGGGGGGTCTCACCTCTGAGTAGGAGTCCAGACACACCGGACAGCTGATGGTCCCAGGAGTCGACCTGCAAAGAGACGGATCAGTCTGAGGTTCGATGCGCCCCCTGCTGGACAAAGGCAGGAAGTGACGGAGGGGACGCTCGCTCCAAAGACAAACTACCACCATCACCTGGACAAGCTGCTAGCCTGCAGCGCCGACGTCACGCCGCCGCTGACCACTGGGGGCGTGTCTTCGTCCTCGTCACTGCTGACGATGTAGCTCTCACCTGTGGCCACTAGGCGGCTCTGAGGCCCTGCAAGAGAAACGCAACGCCTCGATATATCACACGGTGGGGAAAGGGGGAATAATGAGAGCAGCGTGTAAAGTGCAAAGACGAGAAGAAGAAAAAAATTGTCTGAATTAATAAAAAAAAAAAATAAATAGAGATGAAATAAAATAAAATCTTTCGAGAGACAGAAAGGAAACAAGGACATTTTGATTATTGATGCATTAGTGACAGAACCTGAGAGAAAACACACCATCACCATTAGCAAGTTTACCTTCATCAACCAGCTGGATCATCATCATCATCACCATCAGGGTCATCAGGGGTCATCAGGGTCAGTGGTGGCAGCCCAAAAAAAAAAAAAAACAGGAAACAGGAGGAGTTGGATGAGTGACGCACACATACACACGCACACACACAAACACACACACACACACACAGTACCATGACTGAGTCATTGCTGGTGAGGTCGACCACGCTGGTCTCGGACGCCTCACAGGTGAGGTCCACCACCTCCTCCACACCTAGGGGGTCAGGGGTCAAGGGTCAGGGCCAGACATCACTAATCAATCAGAGTGTGGATGGATGGATGGATGGTTAGTTACTGACTGTCCTCGGCGTCGATGGTCTGTGCTGCAGCGGTGGGCTGCTGTTGATCCTCAGCAGACCTCCTGCGGCTCTGGGCTCGGCTCGCCATCCTGCTGCTGGCGCTAGCTGCTCTGTTGGCACCAGGGGGCGCTGTCCTCCGGCTATTAGCCTCCCTGCTGCTCTTAGCGCTGGCTCTGAGAACCAGGGGGCTTCCCGAGACCCTCCTCCTCCTCCTCTGGACCTGGACACACACACACACACACACACACACACCGTGTCTGCGTGTGAGTGCGCTGCTAGCAACAGACCTTGTTTTGGTACAAAGAGTCGAAGACTTCCTGTTTCTGTCCTCCAATTAAAACGTGTGTGTGTGTGTGTGTGTGTCTGTGTCTGTGTGTGTGTGTGAAGAGAGAGAGAGAGAGAAGAAGAAGAAGAACTCACGGTGCCGCTCATAACAGACAGTTGGACTCTGTGGGGACACAAACACAACCTGCTAGCAGAGTCTCCGCGTCAAACAGCAGCCGTTAGCATCTCCTGCTAGCAGCAGCGGGAACTTCCAGTGTGTCCGAGCGCCACTTTCAGCTCGCGGCCAGGAGTTCAAGCCGCTCAGTGTCCGCAGAAGACGCCGACGTCTGCTCCCGGTTTGGCCTCAGCTCCTCGCTCCGTTCGCGCGGGGCTCCAGTCAAAGTTGCGGCACTTTGTTCGCAGTTAGCATCACAACGAGATGTGAGCGGCGCTCGCGCTGCTCTCTCCTTACCGGAAGCGTCGCTTCTCCTTCCGTCAAGCAGCAGTCAGCGGCTCCAATGACGGACGGGCACAGGGTTTTTCATAACAGCTTCACGCGCTCTTTCTCTGTCTCTGTCTCTTTCTCTCTCTCTCTCTCACTCTCTCTCACACCGCAGCAGCTGATGCTGCTAATGCTAACAGCTGCTGCTGCTGCTGATTGGTCGCCGGAAGTGGTTCCGTTTATCATCCTGCTCCACGCACCGCCCCTGAAAAATCACCCAAAAACCATTTGATTGGTCGCTGCAAACCTCGAGTGCGCCACCTGTGGTGGCTGAAGGATCATCCCGTTGACTCCCCGCTAGGGGCAACAGTTGACTGAAACCAAATGCAGCGTTCGGACAACCTGAAGCTCCAGAGCTCCATCCCTTCACACGGGTTCTAAACAGCAGTGATGTTCTTCATGTTTTTTTTTCAAGTGTTTCCTTCATACAGTGAAGCTTTCAAGCTTTCATTTCCACTGTTTCATGCTTTACACTCTGTCAAGCACTTTCAGGAATGAAAGGTGCTATGGCTGCATTATATATCATATCCTTAGGCTTCACATGCAGTCTATTATATGTGTGATCCAAAGCTCCAGAGGTGGACGTTCAAAGTCTCCTTGCAGTGTTGACTACCCAGCATGATGACAGAGGCTGCGTCTCAATCCGGGGTCTGCATCCTTGGAAGGAAGCGTCCTCCGTCTGAAGGAAGCGTCCTCCATCTGAAGGAAGCATCCTCCCAAGGACCCGGCCCAGAAGGACCGACCCAAACCCCGCCTCCCCGGTAACCACACGGGACGGTTTAGCCTTCGCCGTATTTCCTGGTTGCGTCACCGCCGTTCCCTCCTGCTGGCCAACCCCGGAAGGGGGTCAAATAAGTAAAAACCCTGCGTTAAAAACTGAATATTTGATGTGAAATTCCCCCCCCCCCAGTGTCCGCATGGCTTCTGGTCACATGTTCATGCAACATGTGAGCGATGAAAAGAAGAAGAAGAAGAACAAGGGAGGACGTCCACGAGACGACATCTGATCATTGTGTTGACAGCACCGGAAGCCCCCCCTGCAGGAACCTGATACACCTGCACGCCCATCACGTGATGCAGGAGAGGTGGAGGCCCCGCCCACCTGTGTGTGTGTCTGCCTGCACGGGTGGAGAGCAGGAGGAGAAGCGAGAGCGATGGATCACATCGGGAAGTGGCTCCGCAAAACAAGCAAGGTAAAACTTTTCAGAGAAACTTTGAGAGAACTTTTTTCCTCGAAGAAACCCGACGTGTGTGTGTGTGTGTGTGTGTGTGTGTGTGTGTGTGTGTGTGTGTGTGTGTCTCAGAGTAACTGACACCACCTTCGCTTCTAACTGCTCCTTTCATCCTTTCACTGTGAACGAGCAGTTTGTTGCGTCTCTGCGGTTGAAAACCACCTGCTGGTTGTGGAGGAGATGATTGGCTAGAACATCAACTTCCAGGACTTACACAACTACACATAACTACAAGTACACGCACACTTACAAAACTACACCTGACTTCCACAAACTCCACATTTCCATGCAACAGGTCGAGACTTGAGATTCAGAACCGCTCTCTAGATTGGACTGAGTCTGACCCCTGACCCCGACCCCAATGCTGCAGAACTGACTGGCATGTGGCCTCTCTGTCCAACTGCAGCAGGAGGTCAGAAGGCAGCTGATTGGACGAGCGTCTGGAGATGGCGCCGGTGCTGTGGGAAGCCCCGCCCATACGAGACCAGGAGCTCCTCCAGCATTGGACGCCAGGTGATGATGTCATCGCAAAGATGACCTCTTGACCCCAAACGGCAGGTTGAACTCGGGATGTTAATACATAGTTTAATATAAATCTGTTTACATTTCGTAGTTGGAATTGTGCAAATTTTCCCCAACGTGGGATTAACAAAGGCTTCTTTATCTTTATGTATATACAATATATGTGTATATATATACATATATATATGTGTATGTATATATATATATATATATATGTATATGTATAGATAGATATGGAGAGACATCTCTCTCTATGTAGACCTCACCTGAGCGCTGTTTATGAGCTCTAGCGCCACCATGTGTCTCAATGTGTTTTGTGATTCAGGTTAGCAGCACAGCTGTTAGCCACCGAGCCGCTAGCATTGGCATGCTACACTACGCAAGCAGAAAACTCAAGAGGGGCGTTTGTTTCGTTGTCAGGGACGGCCAGCAGGGCGGTGCCAGCCAATCAGAACCTCCCCCCACCCCTCCTCCTGTGTGTGGGGGGCGTGTCCCCCCGGAGGAGCCGGAGCTCAACCCGGCCAATCGCGCAGAGGAGGAGGCAGGAAGTCGTCGCGACCTTTCGCCTCTTGCACCCGGGTCACATGCTGTCAGGCAGAGTGCCGCCAGGCCACGCCCAGAGTGGGCAGTGAGGGGCCTCCCCCGCTCCCTCCCTTCCTCCCCTCTGCCGGGAAGGTGGGTGGGGCCCTGCTTGACTCCGCCCCTCTCCCGCTGTTGGGTGGAAGCCGCCCTGCAGCGAAGCAAAGACGCCCAGCGGGTGAGGCCACGCCCCCCACAGGAGTGGGAGGGGCTGAGGAGCGAGGGAGCAAAGGGGCGGAGCCACCAGGAGGAGTCGTGGCACCACCAGGAGGGGGCGTGGCGCTACTGCTTGCTGTCGCCCTGCGTCTGTCTCAGGTACCCAGTGAATCAGTGTCAGTGAGTCAGTGAGTCAGTGAGTCAGTGAGTCAACTCTAACAGTGTCTCACCTGTCCAGGTGTCCCAGTGCTCCTCCCTACCAGGAGCAGGACGGAGCTGCTGCTGCGACACTGCTGTACCCCAGCCTGAGTCACATGACCATCAGCTGACTCCACCCCCTCCTCCTCCACCTGCATCATGTGACCATCAGCAGCCAGTCAGCCAATCAGGGGGTGGGGGGTTAATGTGAAGTGAGAGCCAATCAGCAGCGATGGTGGTGGGCGTGGCTTAGTGATGTAACGGTGGAGATGTTGTGAAGGAAGTGGGCGGGGCTTGTTGACAACTGCTTTGATTTGTTTTGAAAGTTGAAAATGATGTAATGAAATAATTTCAGCTGCAGTTTGAAACAGCGACGTTGTGTCAATAAAGTTTGCTCATTTTAACCAGCAGAGAAATGAAGAGAAACACGCATCACTTCCTGTTTGCACATCAACAGTCAGACCGTACCTGATTGGATGGATTTAATGTTGATCCTTCGTCAGTGACACAACTCAGTGAAAACACAGTGGGGCGATTCAGTCAAGTCCAAACAGAGGCTAGTTAGCATGGCGCAAGTTAGCATGGCGCTAGTTTGCACGGTGCTGTAGCCTGACGTCAGTCTAAATGAATCAAATCAAAGTGAAGAGTCCAGATGAGGTGCATTATGGGTAAGAAGAGGTGAGCTGCGGTGCAGCCAGAGGGGGCGCTCCTTTCGTGGCACGGGGACATCCAGTCTGACCTGGCAGGAGCTTCTGCTTGAAGGCCCGACCTTCACTGACGCCACAGCTGGAGGTTCCTCTGAGCTGAGACACTCTCTCACTCTCTCTCACTCTCTCTCTCTCTCTCTCACTCTCTCTCTCACTCTCTAAGTGGAGAAGCTGCTGGGATCCATCTGCTGGTTCATCTCCACCTGCTGGACCTTCAGCTGCTGCTCCAGGACCTGGAAGATCTGCTGCAGGTTGGGGACGGAACCCGACTGCAGTTTGGACCAGAGGGGAACATCTGGGGCGGGTGGAGACACAACACAACAGGAAGTCACCTTCAGCCTGACCCCGCCGACCTTTGACTGATGATCCTTCACACCTCCAGCCTCCATCACCTCACCACACTGTGGCCTGCTTCTCAGGTGCTTTTTGCTGATTGGCTGGCAGCCCAGTGACTGAGTGATTGAGTGACTCAATGACTCTGAGTGACTCTGAGTGACTCAGGGACTCACCGTTCAGGGTGACCTCAAAGGCTCCGGTGGACAGGAAGTGAGTCTCCATCATGTTGCAGAGGAAGAAGGTCATGAGACACGAGAAGATCTGGAGACACAAGAAGTCAGGAGGACACACAGGTGACCTTTGACCTTATAAAGCCACAAGCTGCTCTTTTTAAAAGACCAGGACCAGGACCAGGACCAGGAGGGTCTGCAGGAGACTGGTCCAGACCCTCTGACCTGAATGTTCAAAAACGCGACTCAGAAAGTCCCACCTTGTTGTCCTGAGACCAGATCCAGGCCCGGGTCCAAGCCTGGGGGGGTTCCAGGCCCAGCAGGAGGGCCGGGTTCTGGCCGCTGACCACCAGGACCAGGAGCAGGAGCTTCAGGTAGGAGACCAGGTTCCCCAAACAGCTGAGGAAGAACACACAACCAGCAGAACTCAGTGGGAGGAGGGAGGAGGTGACCTCCTCAGCCTGGCAGCGCCCCCTGCTGGCCACCGGCTCACCTGGCTGGACTCACCTGTAGAGGTAGGAGGGGGGGTAGTTCTCTCCCTGGATGAGGAGGTCTGGGTGCAGCTGGCTGATGGTCCTGGAGAACTCCTGGAACAGCCTGCTGTAGCCTCACGAGGTACTGGAGAGACACACACACACACACACACACACACACACACACACACACACACACACACACACACACACACACACAGGTTAGAGAAGATCCAGCAGTCTGAGTCCCCAGCAGGAGGTTCCTCCAGTGTCCCTACTGGTTCCCTGCTGAACTGCATTCCAGTTGGTTTCCAGTTGAACTGGTTTCCCCAGTGAGCAGCTGCGCGTGTTGCGCTGCCGTCAGCAGACTGGTGGCTAACAGACAAACCTGCTCCACATTGAAAGAGGCAGCGACCTCAGCCAACACAGAGCTGCTGTCAGGGAGCAGCGCCGCCAACTGGTCACATTGAATAATGACAATAAAGAAAACATTAAATAAACATATCTTTATTTACGGCGAGTTGGGCTCGACCTCACTCCGACAAAAATCACACGACGTCTTATCATCGCCTGTCAATCGTCCATTTCCTGGGGTGTTAGTGAGTGACGTCATCACCAGGTCGCATTCTGATTGGCTCTGCCTGAGACAGCCGATGCCCCTCGGTTTGCCTTGAAAACAGCCAAACTGACTCGGCCGTGTTTCTGCTTCCTCCAGTCAACAAACACCGTCAAGGCCACATGACAGCACTGCACAGCACTGTGACAGCACTGCACAATGGTCTCAACATGGTGACGTCGCTGGGAAAACGCTGTTCGCACTGAATCAGTGGGTTACTGCTGAGGTGAACAGCAGGAACTCACACTGACTCATGTGAGTTGAATCAGTCTTTTACCGATGTTTTAAGCTTTGCTACATGAAACACACCTCAAAAGTATCCATTCCATTCCATTCCATTCCACGCTCAATCTTGAGGGTGAAGCATACATATTTACAGGCAAAAGAAACTAAACAACGTAAACAATCCAATAAACAAACGTTGAAAAACACCTGATTAAAGCCCCGCCTTCAGTCTGGTCCACAACCTCACTCCACAAACAGAAACACAACAACTTTTTAAAGTTGGACGCACCCGTCATTGTTTCAGGTTTGACACACCCCTATAATTATAACTTTTATAAACCTCTGTCTCTGTTGTTGTTTTGTTGTTTTTTGGGGTGTTTCCAGGAAGACGGTTGCTTACTGCTTTAAACACGATTTGTGCCGTTTGAAAATGGACCAGATCAGTTTAATTTTAATGTTTTCGAATTTAAGAATAATACATTTGTGTGAGCTCTATAACCGGAATTATGAATTATTATGGCTCTTTTTTGCAGTATAATTGTAAGTATTGGCCCAAAACCCCTGCACAGCACTGCACAGTATTGTAAACATGGTAAAACCAGTGAACAGTAGAGAATGTGGAGTGCTTTGTGGTCCACAATGTGTTTTGCTCTACTCAGTACTGAAATGCTTCTTGAGTTTCTTTTGTTTTAAATGAGATTTCCAGTTCATGTACTCTTTCAATATCCACACCGTCTACCTGTATATTTACATTAATATTCCCTTTACAATTACCAAATGATGATTTCAGTTTTACTTCAGTTAAACGGTAGTTTGTTTCCGTCTTAAAAAATACTTGTGTCATCTGCAAACAATACTAATTTTAATATTTCAGATACTTTAAAATACGTCTTTTATATAAAGACTAAAGGGTTTCGGGCCCATTACTGCCCCCTGGGGGCCGACACAGGCAATGTCCAAGCATGATAAAGCGTATCTGACGGCGGCGCAACACGTGCAGCTGTTCGGCAAGGAAACCAGTCGGGACACAACACCGGCAGGTGGCGCTGCTTGATGAGCTCCAGTCCTGGAGCTTCTAAGGGCGGAAGTGACGTTGGCCGGAAACAAAACACTCGCTAATAAACGCAATGAAATCAAAGTCAGGCGATATTAACGTCTCCCTGGACGACAAGCGAGTGCAGAAAACGTGTTTAGCCGCTCATGGTGTTCTGACTGCAGTTAGCCGCTAGCCGCTAGCCGCTGCTAACTCACCAGTACTGGAAGCGAAGCACCGGGCCGGTGTACAGCGAGGCCTTGGCGGCGCTCCCAGGCTCGGAGTCCGGCTGGGGGTCCGCGGAGGAGCCGCCGAGCTGGATGTCCCTCATGGTGAGGATGAGGAAGAGGAGCAGCGCCACCAGGAGGCCCGCTGGGGTTAGCTCCGCCATGGCTGCTGCTGCTGCTGCTGCTGCTGGAGGGGAGGGAGCAGAGGAGGGCACAGAAGGGGAGGGCGGCGGAAACAGCCGGAAACACTTCCGGTGACATTCTTCCAAAATAAAGAGCAGGACGCGGAGAACTCAGACGCGATATCATTGGAAAATGTTCTCCGAAAACAAAAGTGATGTTCGGAAATACATTTAAAATCAGCCATTAAAGTAACAAGATTACATCCAACCTCACAAAACAAAGGAAACAACAAAAATATGATCTTTTTTTTTGACATGTTGAAAATAAAAATGACGAACTCAGGTTCTTTTTGTGTCTCATGCATCGTCAGATTCTTCATCCGGGCATGTTTCATTCTGTTTCCTCTAAATGTATCGCACAGTGAACAACAAAACTCCTCCGTAGATTCTTCTTTCAGACTTGAGCACTTCCGCCAGCTTCACGTGAAGTCATTTTTGTCCTATTATTATCTCGTCATATATTTGGTGTTATATTATGTTTTTCGCCTTTCACTTTTCTTCCCTTTTCTATAATAAACGATGCTTCGTTGTGATATTTCTCTTTCAGAATAAAGTTGTTCGATTTCAAATAAACAACTAAAAACACTGTTCTTGAGTAAAATAATTTATTAAATCGTTCAGTTTCTCTCGCGCTCTTCGCTCTCTGTCGTTTTCAATGAAACTCCTGTTTTATAGTCAATAATTGTGAGTTAGCAGAGGCGCTTTCAGTCAATATTGTTGTTTTGTTTTTTAAACGTCATATTTCGTCGCCACGAGTGTGACAACAGCGTGACGTCATCATTGAGCGTCCGTCCACGGCGGGAGGAGGATGAAGGGTGAATGAACGAGCTCCGCTGCTTTCATCCACTCGCTCGGACTTCAAGCACATTTGTTTTGTGTTGTTTTTGTCTGTTCGTCACTCGCGGCGTCTCGGGTCTTGTTGACGTCACTGACAGCCGACGTCACACAGGTACGTCCCCGTGTTCAGCCTGACGGCGAGGTGGTGGCGGCAGTGTTGAAACAACACCAGACCGTCGCGTTTTCAAGAAGCTGTGACGACACTCGTCTGTTTATCGCAGCAGCGAAATTCAGTTTAGCATCTAACCGGAAGTGCAATAGACACCTGGTGCAGGGTGTGCAGCTGTGAGTGTCTGCAGTTGAACCGAATCACTGAGTCTCATTCATTTCTGATTCATTCAGTAATTTGTTGTTTTTCTCTCTGACTTGTGTTGTGTTTTGTCATGTTTTGTGTAAGGCTCCTCCGAGCCACTAGAGGGCAGTCAACGGTTGATTTGAATGGAGATTGAGGGTCACCAGGACGCTGAGACAGGAAGCAAACACTTTCTTTCTGTCTCTCAGGAGACCATGATGGCTGCGAGGCTCTCAGCCAGGAGCATCCTGCTGCAGCTCCCCAGATCCTGGTCCACTGAAGTCTTTCAGACCAGAATCTGTTCAGCGGGACTCCCTCCAATCAGCTGTCGCACGCCTGGGGTCAGGACTCTGTCTGGGGTCAGGACTCTGTCTGGGGTTAGGACTCTGTCTGGGGTCGGGATTCTGTCTGGGGTCAGGACTCCACCAGGGTTCGGGTCTTGGTCCAATGTGGGAGTCAAGTGTGGTACCAGGAGTCTTTCCGGGGGCGGTGCAGAGAGGGGGTCTGGCTGGTCCGCCGGTCTCTGGGACGCGGCGCCGGTCCACCTGTGTGAGGAGGTCCTGGTGGGCCTGCAGCAGGCAAGCGGGTTCCCCTGGTGGCTGAACATCGTGGCGTCGACGGTGCTGGTGAGGACGGTGGTCACCCTGCCGCTCGCTGCCTACCAGATGGTGATCTTGGGCAGGGTGAGTACCACAGGACCACAGGGTTCTAGGGAGTCCGGGGGTCTGATTGTGTCTGGGGGGGTCCTGAGGGAGATCCTGTGGGGTCTAGAGGGGTTGTGAAGGGGGTCTAGGACCACAGGACCACAGGGGCCTCGAACCTTCAGCCTCAATTTTGTCCAGACAAAATCCACGCGTAGGATGAAAGGACTCCTGTGCAGTACGTGTGCTGACCTGTAGGTGGCTTGCAGGTGGAGGCTCTGCAGGCGGAGATCTCAGAGCTCGCCAGGAGGCTTCGCTACGAAGTTTCAGTCCGGGCCAGAGAGAAGAACTGGACCGAGAACCACAGCCGGTAAGAACCAGCAGGACCACCGAGATCCTGGACCGTCCTGTCAGTCAAACCACAACACCTGGTCCTGGTCCTGGTAGGAAACCAGGTCCACTAATGAGCTGCTTCTCCTCAGGTTCCAGTTCAAGAAGAACCTGCGCCGCATCATCTCTCAGCTCTACATCCGGGACAACTGCCACCCCTTCAAGGCCAGTGTGCTGATCTGGGTCCAGCTGCCCCTCTGGATCAGCATCTCTCTGGCCCTGCGGAACCTCAGTCTGGACCTGTCCGGTATGCCACCTCTCCTTCCGGACCAAGACCTTCACCTGGTCCATAGGGCAGCAGAAACCATTGTGTAACATCTCAGTGACCGGAAGAAAGATACAGCGTCACCCAATCACTGATCATGGGAGTCAGGGGTGGGAGGGTCACATGACTAACAGGAACCAGTGAATCAGTTATGAGTCAGTCCAAGATGAAACCAGAGAAGAAGAAGAATTGATGGACATCTCTCCTTCTCCTCCTCCTCCTCCTCCTCCTCCTCGTCTTCCAGACCTGACAGCAGGAGGCGCTCTGTGGTTCTGTGACCTCTCCGTACCTGACCCCACTTGGATCCTCCCGGTACTACTGGGCCTGACCAACCTGCTGGCGGTAGAGGTCAGTGCCCCCCCCGAACTCCCCAACCCTTCCCCCACACACACACCCCTTCAGCCCCTCCCCCACCCACCTCCCTCTATTTCTCTTCTTCTTCAGGTGTTTTCTCTGCAGAGGCTCTCTGAACCGACTCGTCTCCAGAGGATCATGACCAACGGAGTCAGAACCTTCAGCCTGCTGATGGTCCCCATCGCTGCTTCAGTCCCAGCGGTGAGAACCACCAGGGGGTTTGGAGGGGTCCAGGGCTAACGGTACTAACGGTGTCAGCAGTGCTAAAGGTGCTAACTCCAGTGTGTTGTCTCTCCCAGTCCATGGCCCTGTACTGGTTCTGCTCCAGCCTGGTCGGGTTGGGCCACCAGCTGCTCCTTCGCTCCCCCTCCGTCCACCAACTGCTGCGCCTGCCGGGCCAGCGCTCCCAGAACCCCTACAGAGACCTGCTGGCAGCTCTGGTGCACCGGCTCACCAGGAGACCTGGGAAGTGACCAAGACCCAGTTCTGGACTGGAGAACCAGTTCTGGACACGGACAGAGACCCTTTTCTGGGTTGAGGACCCTGTTCTGGGCAGCAACGCAGACCCAGACCCTGTTCTGGGCTGCCGGAGCTTCACCGCCAAACAGATGATGGACAGATTTGATGGAGGAGTGAAGGACAGACGAGCGACGCTGACCTCTGACCTCTGTCTGTGAAACTTGCAGCTGTTTGTTGACTATCGACCTCTTAATTTATTATTGATCTCAAGTGTCACAACAATCAGTTGTGTGTTTGTTGGTCTTTTTGCCTGATGATGATGTTGTTGTTGACCCAGGATGAAATGATGAACCAATAAACTGATGGACTCCCTTGGTCGCCCCTTGGTCTGGTGGGTCAAAGAAAACATCACGAAGGGGTTCAAGGTCAGCTGACCAGGGTGTTTGGGGTCAGAGGTTGTGCTTCCATCTGAGGTTCCATCTTTTCAGTGTGCAAACCGAGAATCAAGTTTGATCAGTCAGTCATCAAGTCAGTCAGACAGGAAAACTATGTGATATCCAGTGATATCCAGTGATATCACTGGATGCTGTTTCATGGTGCATTGATCAATAAACGGCAATAAATCAATCAGGAAGTGTCCAGTTATTTCTGTCCACTGGAGGTTGTCGTCATCTTCAGCTCCCATTGGCTGAAGGAGGAGACGGGGAGCATTCCACAGAAAGAGGGCGGGGCCTTAAGCAGTCATGTCACATGATCACTGAGAACCAATGAGGAGACACCACTTATTACCATCAAAAATCAGATTTATTTTCTACGTTTACAAAAAAAAAGTCTTACGACAAATAAAAACAACAACAGTGGCGACGTCTCATGACCGGCCCTCTCGGAGGGCCGTGATTGGCCGAGCCGCTCTATGACGTCATCATCCGCGGGGCGATGCTCATCGACATGAGTTCCTGGAACAGCAGCTTGCAGGCGTAGGGCATCCGGACCAGTGAGATCTGTGGATCAATACCAGGATCAGTCAATGGCAGGACCAACAACAGGATCAATAGACTAATGAATCAGTGACCGGATCAATACATGGAAGCCCAACACCAAGACACCAAACCGATCAATCAACAGTCTGACCATCTGACTGGTTATCAGCTGATTATTGACAGGTAATTAGCTGGTAGTTAGCTAGTAGTTATCTGGCATTTGGCTGGCTGGTAACTATCTGGTAGTTAGCTGGTAATTGGCTGGTAGTTATCTAGTAGTTCTCTGGTAGTTGGCTGGTAACTAGCTGGTGGTTATCTGGTAATTGGCTGGTAGTTAGCTAGTAGTTCTCTGGTAGTTGTCTCCCCCCTGGCTGTTGCACACCTGGGTCTTGTTGCGGCAGCCGCGGCACTCGTAGGTGTGGGTGCGGGTGTTGGCGATGGCCATCAGGCCGCACAGGTTGCAGACGTGGACCTGGTACGGGTCCGACGCCTCGAACAGACGCTCCCGCAGGAACTGGGCGGCGCCGTGGGCGATCTGGCAATCGCGCTCCATCTCGCCGAAACGCAGACCGCCGTCGCTGCAGGAGAGGGAGGTGGTGAGACGGCAGCCAGCAGGAGGTGACAGAGGGTGACGGGGGGGCACCAGGGAGACGGGGCCTCACCGAGAACGGCCCTCCATGGGCTGGCGGTTCAGGATCTGGACCGGGCCCCGGGCCCTGGAGTGGATCTTGTCGTCCACCATGTGCTTGAGCCGCTGGTAGTAGGTGGGACCCACGAAGATCTGCGACGTCAACTTCCTGCCCGTGAAGCCGTTATACAGGACCTGAGGAGGACCAGGACCCATCACAGGGGTCAAAGGTCAGGAGTCAGTGGTCAGTGTACTACCGCTGCTGACAGGAAGTGGGCGGTGCTCTGACCTCGTTGCCCCTCAGGTGGTAGCCGTACTCCGACAGCAGGTTGGACACCTTCTGCACGTTGACGGCATCGTTGAAGGGCGTGGCGTCGCCAATCTCGCCCTTGTTGGCCGAAACCTGGAAGCAAGCAACACAGCCGATGACGGCGGCCTCTTGCCAGCGAGCGAGATGACGGCGGCGGTGGGCGGAGCCTCACCTTTCCCTGCAGACACTCGATGAGATGGCCAACAGTCATCCTGGACGGGATGGCGTGAGGGTTGATGATGATGTCGGGAGTGATGCCCTCGCAGGTGAACGGCATGTCCTGCAACACAGCACAGTCACACTGAGGAACACGCCACCACCAGGGGGCGCCGTCAGACGCTCCTCCACCACCAGGGGGAGCCGACAGAGCACGTATGAGGTGCTGGCCTCTGCTGGCCGTTCCACAGCGGTGCCAAACACCTCTCAGCTCAACTATTGTGACTTGTGTGTCACTGTGACATCACTTCCTGTGACCTACTGGGAGTGCCGTCCCTTCCTGCTCACCTCCTGTCGGTACTGGATCCCACAGGTTCCCTTCTGTCCGTGTCGGCTGGCGAACTTGTCCCCGATCTGGGGGATCCGAACCGAGCGGACCTGCAGCAGACAGGAAGTGTTGTGGGCCCAGACAGGAAGTGAAGCTGACGTCTGGCGGCCCGTCGGCCGTCCTCCTCTCCTCTTACCCGGATCTTGCAGAACTTGTAGCCCTCCTGGTTGAGGGTGACCATGACCTGGTCCACGATGCCGGTCTCGCTGGTCCTGAGGAAGGTGCTGCAGTCCCTCTTGGTGTAGCGCCGGTTGGTGCTGTCCAGCTCGTCGTCGTTCTCCGGCAGCGTCACCGTCTTGCCGATGATCACGTCCTCGCCGGAGACCCGGACGCCAGGGCGCGATCAGGCCGTCGTCGTCCAGCTTGTCGTAGATGGCGTGTCTCATACCTGCGGACCGCCGCCGACGCAACCGTCAAACAAGCAGTCGCAGTGCAAGGACCCACGTGACGAGGCTGCGGCGGAGCTCTGGGGTCTCACCTTGGCAGGTCTCGCGGGTCGGCTTCTCGAAGATCTCCTCCTGGTCGAAACCTTTCTTGGACTCTTGTTCCTTGTAGGACCGGTAGAAGACGGACCTGCGGGACGGACGGCAGCCTGTCAAGCTGGGTCCAACCGGCCCTCCGGCCCAACCAGCCCTGATCAATAAGAGGAGCCCACCTGAAGAAGCCTCGGTCCACCGCCGAGCGGTTCATGATGACCGAGTCCTCCTGGTTGTAGCCGGTGTAGGAGGCGATGGCCACGATGGAGTTGATGCCTGAGGGACAGGAAGTGGCCGGCAGTCAGACCTCCTGTGTGTGTGTGTGTGTGTGTGTGTGTGTGTGTGTGTGTGTTACCCGCCAGGTGTGCTTGTCTGTTACCTGCAGGCAGCTCTCTGAAGCGCAGGTACTCCATGGATCTGGTGGTGACTAGTGGTTTCTGAGGGTAGTACAGGACGTGAGCCAGCGTGTCCATCCGCACGTGGAAGTTTGTGATGTAGACGCCCATCGCCTGCTTGCCCATAGCGGACTGGTAGGTGTTCCTGGGAGACTGGGGCACAGCACAGGGTGAGAGACCTGCACCAGGGTAGACTGGTTCCAAATCTCTGGTCCAGGTCAGACTGGTCCCAGTCCACTGGTCCAGATCAGACTGGTCCTGGTGCAGTGGACCAGGTCAGACTGGTCCCAGACAACGTTACCAGGTCAGACTGGTCAAGGACCTGGACCATATTAGAAGATCCCTTCCAGACCTCCAAACTGGGTTTGAATGGTCCCGGACCTCGACTGTCTGACCTGGTCCCAGACCTCTGCACTGGGTTAGACTGGTTCTAGACCTCCGGACCAGGTTGTGTGTGACTGGTGGTCGAGTTCGGAACAACTGGTACCTGGTTGTGGTCGGGGAAGGGGATGATGGAGGCGCAGACTCCCAGGATCATGGACGGGTGGATCTCACAGTGTGTGTAGGTGGAGCAGTAGGCCACGCCCTTCTCCTGAAGGTCGTCGGGGGTCATGGCGAGCATCACCGTCTCCTCCTCCAGCGTGTCGATGTACTCCACCACGCCGCTGGCCACCAAGTCCTGCCAACTGGCCCCCAGAACCAACCTCATGAGGACACAGGGACCAGCGGGTCCACCTCCACGGGGACAAACTCCTACCTGTAGTTGTTGTACTCTCGCTCCTTCAGCTGGTCGATGTGCCGTCTCTTCAGAAGGAGCTTCTGCTTCTCCACGATGAGCAGCGGTCGGCAGATCCGTCCGGCGTCCGTGTAGATCCTGATCTCACGCTCTCGGATGTCTCTGATCATGGACACCTGGGTGGACGGAGACACGCTTGATTCTCCTGGATCGAAAAACACCTGGAGACGGACATCTGCTCGGACGAGCAGTCGTTACCTCGGACACGATGATGTCCATCTGCCGCCGCAGCTTCCTCAGCGTGTTCATCAGCTGCTCCGGGTCTTTGTGGATGCCCACCCAGCAGCCGTTGACGAAGATCTTGGTGGCGCTGCAGACAAGCGGGGTGACATCACGGGTCAAAGGTCAGTCAGGTCACACGAGGCAGCCTCCCCCTGTGTGTCAGCTGCTCTGCTACAGTGGCCGCCGACTCACTCTGCGATGGCGGCAGGTGAGATCTCCTCCAGGTTCTCCATGCTCCACTCCTCCAGGAACTCCAGGATGGGGGACGGCTGGGAGCCCACCGAGATGTAGGCCATGAGGGCCAAGTTCTTGACCAGACCCACGGCGTGGCCCTGGAACAGAGCAGGTGGCGTTCATCAAGTTGTCAGTGGTCAGGTCTGGACCAGCGCTGGGTGGGTGGGTGGGTGGGTGGAGCTACCTCAGGGGTCTCAGCGGGACACACCATCCCCCACAGCGTGTTGTGCAGCTGCCGGGGTTTGGCCAGTTTGCCGTCTCTGCCGATGGGGGAGTTGACCCTCCGCAGGTGGGACAGCGTGGAGGCGAAGGTCAGACGGTTCAACACCTGCAGCAGAGCGGAGCAGAGCAGACTGAGGACCAGCAGCGCCAGCAGGACCCAACAGGACCAAGAGCACCCGAGAGAATCCAGCAGGACCAGCAGGACCAGATGTTTCACCTGAGACACTCCCGCTCGTGCCTGGTGAGCCTTCTTCACGTCGCCCCAGTTCCCCGTGGCCAGCGAGTACTTGAGGCCGTCCGAGATGATCCTGGTCTTGATGGCCAGCTCCAGGTTGAAGTCCTTCCCTCTGTCGATGAACTTCTGGGCGTAGATGCGGATCTCCTTCAGAAGGTTCTTGAACATCCTGCAGCCACAAGAGCAGCGAGGAAACTCAACAGCCATCCTCCAGAGTGTGTGTGTGTGTGTGTGTGTGTGTGTGTGTGTGTGTGTGGGAGGTAGCCCCACCCCCTGAAGAGGAAGGCCAGCAGGGGTCCAGCCAGGTCCAGCCTCTTGTTGCCGTAGTGATCTCGGTCGTCCAGCTCTCGGCGTCCTAGAGCAGCGAGCAGCAACCTGTGGACCATGTAGCTGCAAGACACACACACACACACACCGTCACACAACCACACACACAATGTCCAGGTGAACTCGCCCCAGGAAGTGGGACCAAAGCCCAGGAAGTAGGACTCACCCCAGGAAGTAGGCCTTCTTGGTCTCGCAGAAGTCGCTGACTCCCACGTGGGGCAGCATCTCCTTCTGCAGGACCTCCTTGGCGTACTTGATCCTTCGCTCCTTGGTCACGCCCGGCTTGGCTCCGCGGGAACCGATGAAGTTCAGCGCCACGTTCTGCTCCTGGATGACGAAGGCCTCGTCCAGGGACGGCTTCACCTGGGGGGACACAGCCACAGCGCCGGTGACATCACGGCCGTGCGGATGGGGCCCGTCTGGCCCGGACCAATGGGCCACTGAGCGCCACACCCACCATCTCCATCATCTCGGGGTCGTCAAAGTCGTAGATGATGTGCTCCAGGATGTCCCTGTCGGACACGAAGCCCAGCGCCCGGAACACGATGATGATGGGGACTTCCTGTCTGATGTAGGGCAGCGTGGAGACGATCCTCTGGCCGATGGCGCTCTTCTTCACCCCCTGAGGAAGGACCGGTTGGTGAGTGGCGCTGCGGTGCCTCAGGCCACGCTCGCCACTGACAGACCCCTGCACTCACCTGGCCTCCTCGGGCCATCATGCTGACCCAGATGGTGCTGGTGGGCCGGGACGAGTTCTCCAGGCAGGAGCGACACTCGCCCGTGTAGGCGTACTTGGAGTCCTTCTTGGCAAAGACGTAGACCGTGTTGGTGGCCATCTTCTCCTGAGCGATCAGCACCTGGACAGCAGAGAGGCATCGGTAGGACACCAGGACTCAAACCCAGGAAGTGGGACTAAAACCTAACAGGTAGGACTCAAACCCAGGAAGTGGGACTGAGACCCAGCAGGACACTGAAGCTCAACTCCATCCAGTTGAGTCAAATGGACCCCAACGTTCCAATCAGAAAGGCTTCCTTGGCCCACAGCCAATCAGAAGGCTCTCTGCGGTGCCGCACCTTCTCGGAGCCGTTGATGATGAAGTAGCCTCCGGGGTCCAGCGGGCACTCGTTGAGCTCGCACAGGTCACGGTCGGTCAGGCCGCTCAGCAGGCAGTAGGTGGAGCGGAGCATGATGGGAATCTTGCCGATGAAGGTCTTCTGGTGCTGCGTCTGGACCTGCTCCTCGCCCTCCTTCATGATGGTCTTGGTGATGTCCACGTACAGTGGGGCCGAGTACCTGTGGGCGGGTCGGGGTCAGGGCCGGGTGGGGTGGGGTGGTGGGTGGGGCTAGGTCAGGTGGGCGGGGCTTACGTCAGGTTCCGCAGACGGGCCTCGTTGGGCATCATGGGAGAGGGGGCGCCGTCGCGCTCCCAGTGGGTGGGCTTGGACAGGTAGATCTGCTCAAACTTGAGCAGGTAGCGAGGCTGCAAAACACACACACACACACACACACACACACACACACACACACACACACACACACACACACACACACACACACACACACACACACAGTCAGCACTATGGGGCACAGCTGTGACACCAGGTCACCTGATCACTGACCGCAATGTTGTTACAGCATCTAGTGAACATGTTGTGTGTTTCCTGTGTGTGTTTCACAGCTGAACCCAGTCCTCTTCTTCTTCTCCCCCCTGGAGGTTGTGGCGAGCCAGTGGCTGTGTCTCAATCCAGGGTCTGCATCCTTGGAAGGAAGCGTCCTCCCAAGGACCCGGCCCAGAAGAATGAACCCAAACCCCGCCTCCCCGGTAACCACACGGGACGGTCTAGCCTTCGCCGTATTTCCTGGTTGCGTCACCGCCGTTCCCTCCTGCTGGCCAACCCCGGAAGTGACGTTTTCATAGCATCAAGCTAACCATTGGTTCGCCATCTAACGATGGATAACCCTAACCCTAACCCTATGTTAAAATCTGAATATTTGATGTGAAATTTCAAAACTTAAATTTATACATTGTGTCTTTGCCAGTAGATGGCGCTAATTTCAGCCGACTTCCCAGGATCCCAGGATGCTTTGCAGCAGAACACAAAGCATCTTGGGTGCAGCCTTGGAATCGGCTAAAACGTAGGGCGCATTCCCAGTATGCATTTGGAGCGTCCTTCTGACTTTTGGGAATTGGGAGGAGCCTTCACGCAGTGCTATGACGCAACTTCCTTTCAAATGCAGCCTTGGAAGGATGCAGACCCTGAATTGAGACACAGCCAGTGGTTGGACCTGGAGCTAAAGTCAGGGGTCAGGGGTCAGAGGCTCACCGGCTCCTCCACCTCTCCAGAGGTGTGCTGAGCTTCAGCCTGGAGGTCAATGGGCGGAGCGTCCTCCACGATCCTCTGCACCGACATCTGGATGAACTCGTCGAAGGAGTCGAGCTGCTGGCGGACCAGACCCTTCTCATCAAAGTAGGAGCTGGAGGAGCAGCGGAGGAACATCACAACCAGGCGAGCAGGCTAGTTAGCAACACAGCATGCTAGCTGGCTAGTCAGACTAGAGCTGCCAACCGTCCTTTCAAAAACACAATTGTCCCGTTGTGTTTCACAATTACTGGTGACAGGACGGTGTTTGTCGCGTGTTTCTGGGTTGTCTTGAAGGTAACGTCATTTTCTCGATTTCTATTTTTAGTTTGCGTTCAAAACCCGTAATACAATTGGTCAACCCATCCACAACAACTGCGTACTGGCTGCGTAGAGTAATAGGCTATGAATCAGGATTGGCCTCCTTTGAGTGACAGCTGGCAGCAGCGGTGACAGTGATGACACACTGACCTGATGACGATCCAGCAGGCCTCCTGCCACAGGTCCGGGGTGATCTCATCGTCGTCCTCATCGTATTGATTATCTGTCACACAATATTGATGGTCAATAACAATCTCCTCTCCAAGCAATGAAAGCCCCACGGTTCCTCTGCGCCTGCGCAGCGCTGCAGTAGGAACGTCCTCCCACCGGATGATAGCGATGCCGAGCCTCGGGAAGCTAACGGCTACCGCGCCGACAACTAACAACAACGAGCCGCTGTTAGCTCGGTCCGGTCCGGTCGGCCAACAGGCGGAACACACGGCCAACATGGTCGCAGGGCGAGCTAACAGTGGCTAACACTCTAGCGTCATGTTTCACGGGGTTGATGTTGAAGCAGCTAGCAGCAGCTAGCGGCTAAAGCGGCGGACTGATTCGCTTCTCAGTCAAACTTGGCGGAAGCAGGTCGAGTCACATAGCAAGTCGGTCAGGGCCGACAGCTCTGAGTCTCCGGTTCGTTCCGGTTCGATTCGGCTCTGTTGGAACGCTCAGCTTCTTACCTTCATCCTGGTCGTACATGTTGGTGCTACCGAGAAAACAACAACACTCGGCGGCGCTGGAAGAACAACGCGCCGCTGAGTTCCTTCTTGTTCTGCTGCTGCTGCTGCTGCAGCTGCTTGATGGCGACGAGTGAACAGCGCCACCCGGTGGACCGGAGCATATCTGCACGGGCTCAGGAACCCAAGAAGCATTTCGGGACGAGAGACCGGAGGAACCAGGCGACAGCGCCACCACCTGCTGATCGGCACTAACCGCCGGAGATGACGAGGAATCATTTCAAGCATATTTTGTTTTGTTGTGTGTGTTTTGTTTAGTTTTTTTTGCTTTGTTCTTTTCTGGACTTTGCATTTCTAATATTCTATATACTAATATTAAGACTTATACTAATATTCTATGTACTAATACTAATACTAATATTCAATAAAATACAAAGAATATTCAAGAAGAAATGTTTCCTTCTTTCAGTATTTATTAGAATACAGATCAATAAAATACATTTTAGATGCAGAAACACAATGAAGACGACAACGTCACAATTTAAACAGGAAGTGATGTAAATAATAGTGATGTCATCAGACAGAGGCAGGAGGGCGAGAGAGAGTAGGAGAGAGAGAGAGAGAGAGATACTCCAGGTGTGAACTCACCCAACAGGTGACCATCACGAAGATGAAGAAGGTCAAGGGTTTAGATGAAGGCAGAAGATTCACTTTCAGAATTGATTCAGTCACACCAGGTGAACCAGTTCACCACTACACTAGTGAGCTAGTTCACATCTGAACCAGTTCACCAGTGAACCAGTGAACCACTGATCCAGTTCACCAGTTTACTGTCAGACTTCACGAATGACAAAATCGAGTCAAGAATCAAGAAAAATAAAAAAAGGATAAAAAGAACTTTTGGCCACTTGAAGACACTGACTCAGCGACTCAGGCAAGTCAGACAATGGTGACTCAGGCGAGTCAGACAGCCTGCTGAGCCGGTTCGTGGTCGGCGGAGGCGGAGCTGTTCTGGCGCTCCGGCGCCCCCCGCTGGGCGCTGCAGGCCACCACTCTGCTGCCGACGTCCCTCTTCCTCTCGAAGTAGTCGACGAGCGGCGGCTCCGTCAGCAGCGAGGCCAGCACCTGCTCGAAGGTGATGGACCAATCAACATCCAGTGTGCTGCCCCGCCCCCGGCCCCGCCCACCGCTCAGCAGCGAGTCCTCGGCTCCGTTCCCCTCCTGCTGCTGCTGCTGCTGCTGCTCTGGGGCGACGCTCCCTCCCGGCTCCGCCCCCCGGGACTCAGGCCCTGCCCCCCGGGCCTCAGGCTCCACCCCTTTCCTGCCGTTGAACCTCTTGCCGACCTCTCCGAGGCGCAGCAGCAGGCTGGCCACCGTGGCCATGGAGTGGTACAGCTGCTGCTCCTCCGCCTCCTGGCTGAACATGTTGTACAGCGACTTGCACAGCTCGATGAACTGCTCCTGCAGGGGCGCACACACACACACACACACACACACACACACACAGGTGTGTAACAACCTTGTATGACTCATTTCATTATACAAGGGGTCCGGACAAAAGCACACACACACACACACACACACACACACACACACACACACACACACACACACACACACACACACACACACACACCTACCTGGTTCATCCTGGGCAGGTCTTTGATGGTCTCAGTCTTGGGTTCCTTCTCCTCAGCCCACATCCTCAGGTAGTACTTGTAGTCCTTCACCTTCTCTGAAACACACAATCACCCTCTGGTTCTGATTCAGGTCCAGGTCTAGCACTCCAGACCCTGGTTCTGATCCAGACTCAGGTTCTGGTCCAGGTCCAGGTCCAGGGCTCCAGCGGGTCAGGTTTACCTTTCTTCTCGTCTCCGTCTCCAGCTTCACCCTTCACTGCCTCATCTGCACACAGACAGGAAGTGACATCATCATCAGCTGCACCTTCAGCGAGCGAAGAGTGACATCACTGGGAGTGGGCGTGGCCAGAGAGATCACGCTGACCCCTCGACCTTTAGAAAGCGTGAACACAAACCTGACGTCACTTCCTGTTGGCCCACAGAGTCCAGATGAGACTGGAAGGAAGATTCTGAGGAGCAGAGAAGAAGAAGAAGAAGAAGAAGCAGAAGAAGAAGAAGAAGAAGAAGAAGAAGAAAAGAAGAAGAAGAAGAAGAAGAAGAAGAAGAAGAAGAAGAAGAAGAAGAAGAAGAAGAAGAGAATGAGAGATGGCAGGATGAAGGAGGTAAAGAGGTCGAGAAACTGAAAACATTCTGTCAGTCAGTCAAGCAGGAGCAAGTTCCAGGTGGAGGTCAGTAGTTTAGATGGAGGTCAGTAGTTTTGGGTGGAGGTCAGCTGTTGCAGGTGGAGGTCAGTAGTTTCAGGTGGAGGTCAGTAGTTTAGATGGAGGTCAGTAGTTTCAGGTGGAGGTCAGTAGTTTAGATGGAGGTCAGTAGTTTTGGGTGTAGGTCAGTAGTTCCAGGTGGAGGTCAGCAGTTTCAGGTGTAGGTCAGTAGTTTGGATGGAGGTCAGTAGTTTTGGGTGTAGGTCAGTTGTTGCGGGTGTAGGTCAGTAGTTTTGGGTGTAGGTCAGTAGTTTGGATGGAGGTCAGTAGTTTTGGGTGTAGGTCAGTTGTTGCGGGTGTAGGTCAGTAGTTTTGGGTGTAGGTCAGTAGTTGTGTTACCTTGTGTGGTGTCGTCTGTGAAGAAGTGTGTTGCTTCCAGAGCTGACTCCGCCTCCTCAGGACACAGAGCTGCAACACACACACAGCAGAGAGGTGAAAACACACCGACACACACACACACTGACACACACACACACACACACACAGGTGAGCTGGCTGTACCTGGAGGGAGGTGGAGCTTGTAGAGAAGTTTGAGTTTCTCCGTCATGTCGCCGTGATACATCCCACCTGCAGATACACACGTACACACAAGCTGAGCACACGCACACACACACACACACACACACACACACACACACACTGAGAGCAGACTCACTCAGTCCAGTGATGAACTCCTTGAAGTTGACCAGGCCGTCCTGGTTCTGGTCCAGCAGCTTGAAGAGGCGTGCGGCCAGCGTGGCCCCGTGACCTCCGTGACTCCCGCAGGTCCAGGGCGCCAGGGCGGCGTAGAGCTGTGTGAACTGGGCCGGGTCGACCCGGTACTGCTCCAGGTAGGGCAGGCTGGGGTCGTGGCGCTGGGCCGCCAAGCTGCTGGAGCCCCAGTAGCAGCTGCTCATGTGCTGTGACTGGAGGGGGGGGGGGATAGGGGGGCGGTGGGTGAGCTCGCAGCCAATCAGCACCTCACAGGTGAGTCAGCTGAGTGGCAGCTCCAGGAAGTGACCCACCTTAAAGAGACAGTACAGCTGCTCCAGCTCCTCGATGCTGAAGGCCGACTCAGTCATCACAGCCCGGACCTACACACACACACACACACACACACATCATCATCATCATCATGTGTCAGTGCTAGCGGCACATTAGCCAGTAGCATGCTAACATCACCTACCACGCTCCTCTTCGCTGTGTCCTCCAACGACTGGATGACCTTTAACCTTTGCTTGAACCTCATCTGCTCGATGACGTCAGAGCGCAATGTTCCAAACTTCTGTCAAGAGGAAAAACATGGAGGTCACGACAGGAAGTGGAGGTGAGGACAGGAAGTGGAGGTGAGGACAGGAAGTGGAGGTGAGGACAGGAAGTGGAGGTGAGGACAGGACGTGGAGGTAGACCTGGTAGGAGGCCCTGATGAGCTGGAAGATGTCGACCTCTGCTGGCGGATCCTCTCCATTGGTCAGCAGGGCGTGCAGGTGGGGAGTGGGCGGAGCCACGGTCTGGTTGTTCACTACGTTGTCCAGGTACCTGACAACACACTCACTGTTGTTACCTGGTGGGACCGTGTGGGTTCCTGGTGGGTTCTGGTCAGGGATCTGGTCTGGGGGTCCTTGTCTGAGTCCTGGTTTTGGTTCTGTTGTGGGTTCTGGTTTTGGTTCTGCTCTGGGATCTGGTACTTCTCTGGGATCAAGTCTGGGTCCCAGTCTGGGGTCTGCTCAGGATCCTAATCTGTGTCTGGGATCTAGTGTAGGTCCTGGTCTGAGTCTGGAATCTAGTCTGGGTCCTGGTCTGAGATCTAGTCTAGGTCCTGGTCTAGGTCGTGGTCCTGGTCTACAGCCTACCTGCCCAGGATGGTCATGGCCTCGCCCTCATCGCTGCAGGACAGCAGGGCCTCCATGTTGTCGTGGAGCACCGCCAGCGCCACCTTGAGAAGCCCAGAACAGCAACCGCTTCAGTTCCAGGTGGGGACGTGGCGGAGCCGAGGGTCTACTTGGCCCAGGTCCAAGTGTGAAGCACTGACCTGGAAGATGACCTTGATACCCTCGTAAAAGAAGCAGTCGACCAATAGGACGGCGCTGTCAAAGGGCATGACGGACAGGAAGAGGGTGAGGAACCAGGACAGGCTGATGGTGGAGATCACGCCCAGGTCTTGCATGTGGTGGTGCAGCTGCGGCAGGAAGACTCGCGTCAGGTCCTCAAACACGCCTTGGTCCACCAGAGCACCTGCACAGATACACAGCAGGTCACACAGCGCCCCCTGTGGCCACTGACACCACTTGCAGGCCACGTCGTCACACCATGAGGTCTGGGTCTGCACAACTGACCTCCACCTGCAACTACTGACCTCCACCTGGAACTACTGACCTCCACCTTGCAACCACTGACCTCCACTTGCAACCACTGACCTCCACCTGGAACTACTGACCTCCACCTGGAACTACTGACCTCCACCTGCAACCACTGACCTCCACCTGCAACTACTGACCTCCACCTTGCAACTACTGACCTCCACCTTGCAACCACTGACCTCCACTTGCAACCACTGACCTCCACCTGGATCTACTGACCTCCACCTGCAACTACTGACCTCCACCTTGCAACCACTGACCTCCACTTGCAACCACTGACCTCCACCTGGAACTACTGACCTCCACCTGCAACTACTGACCTCCACCTGCAACTACTGACCTCCTCCGGTAGTCACTGACCTACGACCCTGGTGTTGTAATAGTCGGGCAGCATCCTCTCGCACAGCGCCACCAGCAGCCAGAAGGCCTCCTCTTCAGGGCAGTAGAGCAGCAGGACCGAGGTCACGATGTTCATGGCCTGCCGGGGGACCAAAGACGTTCTGTTCACTTTCTGTGGACTCTGTGTGTGTGTGTGTGTGTGTGTGTGTGTGTGTGTGGGACCGACCCGGCGCCCAGTGGTTACCTGGCAGTACCCGATGCCGGGGTTGCGGTGGGCATAGGCGGTGAGGACGCGGCGCAGTGCCGCGATGCCCATCTCGTTCTGGAAGGCTCGGTGCTCCGGCATGGAGCGGTGCAGGTCCCGCTCGATCTCCTCCGTAGCCAGGGAAGACCGGCCCAGCGCCTGCTCCACCAGCTGGCCGTAGTAGCCCGGGTGGGAGGCCAGTTCGTTCTGGGCTCCTGGACATGAGGATATGAGGTTAGAGGTCAAGGTCAAAGGTCATTCCAGCAGTGTGGTAAAGAAACCCAGACGGACCGGAGAACAGCAACCACAGTTCTCCCCGGAGCCGCTCTGGGATCCCGTTGAGGACCAGCTCCCTGGTTCTGGAGGTCCGGTACATGCAGACTCCTCGGCCAAACTCGGAGAAGTGGATGTTCCAGGCCTCCTCCTTCATCTTCTCTTTCATCTGCAGGTCAAGCACAGACAGACCATGGATGGAGCTGCAGCAGCAGCAGCAGGCGGCACCTCGCACCTCCTGGTCTGACCAGGTCTGGCTGGACCAGACGGCCGCTCTAACCTGACACTTCCATCCACTTCTCACCAACCTTCTGACTGTGGTGACCTCACACCAGCAGGGGGAGATGTTGGCCTCAGCTAATACTGGCCTCTGATTGGACGGGTGGGGGTTACTTAAGCCTTTCAATCCTGGAACTCACAGCTTTGGGTCCCAGGTCCTCCGGAGCGGTGCTGCGGTAGAGCTGCAGAAGACCCTGGCTGGCGGTGGGCAGCTCGCTGTGGTAGTGGCGCCTCTGCTCGCCAGACTCAGATGCTGCGGCCGACTGGAACATCACCTGAGGACACAAAACAGCGTCACCGACTGGCAAAGGCGGAGGGAGGAGCACCGAGGCCGTGCGGACGCACCGAGGGGCCGGCGCTGTCGGGGGTCCGCTGCAGGAAGTCGGAGATCCGCTGCACCAGGAAGTCCCGGTCTTTGAGGTTGGCAAACAGGAAGGTCATCTTGTTCTTGGTGCTGATGGAGACGGGACACGGCAGGACGCTGCTGCTGTCGGCCTTCTCCACCACTGACACCTGGCCGAGCAAGGCATGATGGGTAAGAACCGGGCCCCAAACTGCCAGGGGATGGAGGGCGTGCCGACCTGACCTCTGACCTCTCGGAGCGGAATGATGAGCTGGCAGAGGTCCTCCTCCTTGCTGCTGAAGCAGATGTAGTTGTTGGAGATGAACAGCTGTCCCACCACGTGCATCTTGGTGAAGGGCGTCCACAGCGTGCAGTCCGTGTGTCCGTCGAGACGCTCGTCCTGCGTCAGCCGGAAGGCCAAGCGGTAGCGCTCGTTCTTGGCCCGGGCGTCCAGGTCCCTGCCCAGGGAACAGCAGCAAGGGGCGGTCAGAGACCATCTGGGACCTCCTACCTACCTCACCTGAGCGACCACGGCGGTGACAACCTCTTAAGGGCCGAGACGTTCTTTGTGGTTCCTCCTGGAGGTCTGGGCAGCGACTGGTCGGCGCAGAAGGACTCGTTGTCCAGCAGCTGCCGCATGGCAATGTTGGCCAGCTGCTCCATCAGCTTGAAGGTGTCGTTGACGTTGAGGAACATGGAGAAGAAGTGCTGGGTGTGACGGGTGCTGACCCGGACACTCTCCGGGAACACCAAGGTGGAGTTCTTCTCCAGCTGGGTCACCTCGGTCCAGGGCACCACCAGGCTCACTGAGGAGAGACGGGGACACGTCAACCTGGGAGCAAGGAGCCCAGGGTCACCAGAACCTAGGGTCACTAGCTAGACCCCATAGCAACCAGAACCCAGGGTCACTAGAACCCAGGGTCACTAGAACCAGGGTCACTAGAACCCCCCGGGTTACTAGATGAGACCAGGGTCACCAGAACCTAGGGTCACTAGCTAGACCCCATAGCAACCAGAACCCTGGGTCACTAGAACCCAGGGTCAGCAGAACCCAGGGTCACTAGAACCCAACTTCTCCAGCTGGGTCACCTCAGTCCAGTACACCACCAGCCTCACTGAGGGACACGTCAAGGATGGCCGAGGCCGCGTTCTCATTGGCTGCTCGTACCTTCTTTGCCCAGCAGGAAGGAGTAGAAGCACAGGTGGTTGACGGACAGGTAGAGCCAGCCCTGCCGTGGGACTCGGCCTTTCCAGGTGCTGCAGGAGTAATAGTTGACCAGCTTCTCCTCCTCCGGCATCCCGAACAGCCTGCGCATCTTCAGCTCCGCCTCCCGGAACTTCCCGCACTCCTCCTCCGGCTCCTCGCCCTGCTTCAGCCGCTGCTCCTCCGCGATGATGCCCTGCAGGAATTGACAATGCTCGTTGATGCCCGGGCAGACAAGACAAGACACCGGCAGGTGGATCCGAGGCGACGTACGCAGATCTTTCCCTTCACGAAGGTGGTGACGTCCTCGTCGCTGTCGAAGATGGAGATGGTCTGCAGCAGGTTGGACTCCAGCCAATCCCAGTGCTCCGTGATCTCCTTCCTGGACGAGCCTGTCGGACAGAAAAACAGGGTCATACGAAGAACCCAGGCTCACTAGTAGAACCCAGGGCCACTAGAAGAACAATAGAACACCAGGTTACTATGAGAACCCAGGTCCGCTGGAAGAACCCAGGGTCACTGGGTCACTAGCTCTGGGTCCGAACGACTCACCACAGGCGATGTTCCAGTAGATTTGGGAGTCGGCTGTCTGCAGTAGGATCCGGTAGGGAGCCACCCGGGCACTGGAGTCCAGAACTACGTCCAGGGTCCCGACCAGGAGACCTGCAGCGCAGACAGGCAGACAGAAAGACAGACAGGTGACCCGGAAGTCGCGCTGGACCCAGAAACTACACAGTGAATGACGAATGTGAGATGCGTCACTGCGGTGTCCAGGGGCCACGTGACCGTCACCCGAACGAGGACTTCCTGAGTGTGTGTGTGTGTGCGCGCGCGCGTGCGTGTGTGAAGCGCCGTGGGCTCCGTGCGCGGGTCGGTGTGGCCTCGGACCGGAAGCAGCGGACCCAGACTGACCGGAGAGGCCGCCGCCGCGGCCGTGTCCCCTCCTCCGCTGCAGGATGAAGAAGGGGTTGGCCCGCTCCGACAGCCACAGCGCCCCGGCCAGCAGCACTTCCTCCGGCTGGAGCCACATCACCCCGGCCCGCTGAGCCAGACGAACCCAACCGAACCGAGATGCTGCTGCTGCTGCTGCTGCTGCTGCTGCTGCTGCTACTGCTGCTGTTGATGTTTTCGCTCTCAAGTCAGCTGACGACTCGTCACTTCCGGGTCCGGCGTAGCTACGTCACATACTGGCGTTTTTCTAAATAAACAAAAATTAAATAATAGTAATAATAATAATAATAATAACGGTTTAAATAACCGGAAGTGGACAACGAGAGAACAAGTTTCGTGTTTTTTCGATGAAACTGGTTGAAAGTGGAAAAAACGCAACAATTTTTTTTTGTCGCTGTAGTTGGGAAAACTGGGTCACGTGACTGTGTGAGCGGCGTGTGTGGGAGAGAAACAGAGAAAGGGGAGCGCAAACAGCGCCACACAATCATCAGCACGGTGGTATTTTGAGTGAATCGGCTCATTTGACTCGGCTCACCGCCATAAGAGTCGGATAATAATTAACACGGACTTCCGGAAGTCTTTCAAAAGCAAAGAGAGACACTTTTTTTTTTTAAATTGACGTCAATCACTTCCTGAATCGAGCCGTTTTCCTCTTCCAGTGACACTGCGGAGACACGTTATCACGTTGTCGTCACGTGACGTTTCTCCCCGTCTGGTCAGCAGCTCTGCCCCCTGCTGGACACCTAGGAAGGGAACTCTCCTGAGTGACGTCACCAGGGGCGATCAAGCAGTTTCGCCCCCTAGAGAGAGAGAGAGAGAGAGACGCGAAGCGGCTGGACAGGAAGTTTGGGACGTGAGGTCATGTGATGTAGCTGGAGAAGGTCAAAGGTCATCAAATCAATGTGTGTGTGTGTGTGTGTGTGTGTGTGCCAGCATCCTCATTTTAAAGGTAATAACACATTTTAATGCAGAGGCAAAAACAGACAATCACCATCAGCTTCATCATCATCACCACCACCTTCATCATCATCATCATCATCATCATCATCATCATCTTCACCACCACCTTCATCATCATCATCATCTTCACCTTCAACATCATCACCACCACCTTCATCATCATCATCATCATCTTCACCTTCAACATTATCATCATCATCTTCATCATCTTCATCAGCTCCTCAGCTGAGTCCTTCAGCTCCTCCACAGGCTACACTGATCCATCAGCAGGTTATAGATTGTATAATGCTGTTTATAGATACACACAAGGGATTTAAAGGAGCAGTCCATCACCTCAGTCGGCCAATGGGACGGCAGCACACGCAGTCATGTGATCTGAGCGACAGCGTGCTGCTGCTGTGACTGCCGCTGCCGCCTCCTCACTGGCTCACAGGTCAGCTGACCAGGATGCTAAATTAAGCTAAGCTAGGCTCACAACCTTGTGGTTGGGCGCCCCCCGGTGGTGCTGGAGGACACGCCGCCTCTCTGAAATGCTGGACTGTCCCTTTAAATCTAACTACTCCACAGAGAAACGGTTTTTGCTACGGGGGGATTCAACACAAGTTCACAAGTGTTCCTCTCAGGGTACCCGACCAGGACCAGGACCTGGGCCAGGACCTGGACCAGGGTCCAGGACTGGGTCCGATACCAGGGCCAGGACCGGGGTCAGGACCAGGGCCAGGACCAGGGCCAGGGCCAGAACCAGATCCAGGACCAGGGCCAGGACCTGGACCAGGGTCTAGGACTGGGCCCAATACCAGGGCCAGGACCGGGGTCAGACCAGGGCCAGGACCGGGGCCAGAACCAGATCCAGGACCAGGGCCAGGACCTGGACCAGGGTCTAGGACTGGGTCCAATACCAGGGCCAGGACTGGGGTCAGGACCAGGGCCAGAACCAGAACCAGATGAAACTGGACCAGGGCCAGGACCTGGTCCAGGACTGGGTCCGATACCAGGGCCAGGACCAGGGCCAGGACTAAGCTCAGGATCAGGACCATGGCCAGAACCAGATCCAGGACCAGGGCCAGGACCAAGTCCAGACCCTCCAGATCTTCAGAGCCAGGTTGTGATGTCAGCGTTGGTCAGCCAATCAAAGGGTCCCAACACCTTCCGAGTGTCCCTAGTGGAGTGAAGAGGAACCACATCCTCAGAATCTGGACGTCAACCTGAAGTTTCAAGTCCAGTCTCAGTTTGGTTCCATGAGGTCGATCAGAGAACTCGGAATCACTTCAGGAACCAGAAGAAATGTTTCCTCAACCTTCATTGGACAGTTGAGTTTGAGACCCTTGGAGACAGAAACACTTGATGGGACAAAGGCACCCGGTTCCGACCTCCACAATGGTCCCACCAGCTTCTTCAGGGAGCAGTTTGGAAGGTTGCACACACACCTTCTTCCATATCTCAGAACCTCTGTAGGCCATCAGGAGGTCCAGTCCAGAAGTCCAAGGAGCAGAGCTGGGGATGTTCGTTCCCACACCAGGAACCTTCGACGACTCCTACAGAAGCCAGCAGAACCCAGGAGAACCTTTAGGGAGACTGTGAATCTTTGGACTTTCTCAAGGACACTGGGTTCATCCCAACATTGTCCAGGTTCCGTTAGGCACTCGGAAGTTTCTACACAATAAATGGGGACGTGAAGGGATTCAGGAGACGTTTGGAAACCAAGTACGAGCCCTTAAATCTTTGCAGAAGCCTTTGAGATCCCAAATCTGAAGCCTGTGGTCCGACCAGCTGGTCTGGCATCGGCTGATCTCTCCTCTGGTTTCTACCATGTGACCTGGATCAAAGGGCCGTTCCGTCCCACCGAGCGACTCTTGGGAGAAAAGGTGTAAAGTGAAGACCAGGAACTACTGGCCCCAAGGCCAGGAACTGGCCCGAAGACCAGGAACCGGAGGGGGTCTGATGGGGTACACGTCGAAAAGATTGTCCACGTTGGCATCAATCGCACCCAGACCGTCCGCTGTGGACCTCCGCTGTCATTGGCCAAGGTGGGAAGGGGGCTGAGTCTGGGGGTTGGGGGGGCGGGTGGGAGGGGGGGAGCCATGTCCTCAGGACTTGTTGTCGTCGTAGAGGTCCAGCGAGGCCTGGAGGTCTGACAGCTCCACCTCACAGACCAGAGACACCGAGGTCCTGTTGAAGAGACGGTGGCCACCTGCAGACACACAACACAACACCTCAGACACACACAACACCTCAGAGACACACAACACAACACCTCAGACACACACAACACCTCTGAGACACACAACACAACACAACACCTCAGACACACACAACACAAGACAGCTGGTGTGTGTGTCTTCTCACTGGTGAGGGCGGTGGTGATGTCAGCGGGGGCAGTGGGCGTGGCCTGCGGGGGGCTCAGTGGTTCCAGGCTGATGGAGTGGCTGGCGTGGCTCAGCGTCGCCCCCTGGCTGCTGGAGGTCCGATTGAGGCCCAGAGAGTCCACATCCAGGACCACCGAGTCCACACAGGGTAGACTGGCCTGCAGGGGGAGCACACACACACACACACTGAGTGGGGTGTGTGTGTGTGTGTGTGTGTGTGTGTGTGTGTGTGTGTGTGTGTGTACCGTGATGCCCAGCTCCTTCAGGATGTTGACTTTACACATGGGGCAGGTGCAGTGTTCACTCAGCCAGGGGTCCACACACACCTTGTGGAAGACGTGCCTGCGCACACACACACACACACACACACACACACACAGGGTGAGGAGTCCGTGGTGCAGGTCAAAGGTCAAAGGTCAGGGCGCCTCCTCACTTGCAGGGCAGGACTCGCACCACGTCGTTGAGCTGGTAGGCCTCAATACACACTGCACAGTGGCTGAAGTCCGGCTCAGTCTCCTGGACCGACACACACACACACACACACACACACACACACTGGGTCAGGGAGGGGCGGGACTTCCTGTGTGGCTGGAAGCAGGAAGTGGCTCTCACCTTGTCGCCCTTCTTCAGCGTCCTGGTGGTCAACCTGCTCAGGGCCTTCTGGGCCGCGTCGCCCAGCCGCCGCTGCACACAGGGGTCAGAGGTCAGAGGTCAAACAGGAGGGAAAAGACCTGGGTGGGTCAGGGGTCTGCCTGCTCTCCCACACTGAAGACTACAACTCCCACAATGCTCGGCAGCTCCCGGCAGGAAGTGGTGTCACGTGACTTCCAGGCACCAAGTCTGCTCATCAATTAATGATCGTCATGAATTATTAACCATCCAGCAGCAGCAGCAAAGGTGGAGACTGGTGTTGTAGACCAGACAGCACCAACACAGACCCAGACCAGACCAGACCAAGACCCAGACCAGACCAAGACCAGACCAGACCCAGACCCAGACCAGACCAGACCAGACCCAGACTAGACCACCCAGACCCAGACCAGACCCAGACTAGACCAGACCAGACCCAGACCAGACCAGACCAAGACCAGACCAGACCCAGACCAGACCAGACCAGAACCAGACTAGACCAGACCAGACCCAGACCAGACCAGAACCCAGACTAGACCAGACCAGACCCAGACCCAGACCAGACCAGACCAGACCAGACCCAGACTAGACCAGACCAGACCCAGACTAGACCAGACCAGACCCAGACCAGACCAGAACCCAGACTAGACCAGACCAGACCCAGACCCAGACCAGACCAGACCAGACCAGACCCAGACTAGACCAGACCAGACCCAGACTAGACCAGACCAAGACCCAGACCAGACCAGACCAGACCAGACCCAGACTAGACCAGACCCAGGCCAAGACCAGACCAGACCAAGACCCAGACCAGACCCAGACCAGACCAGACCCAGACCAGACCAGACCAGACCCAGAACCAGACCAGACCCAGGCCAAGACCAGATCCAGACCCAGACCCAGACCAGACCCAGACCAGACCAGACCCAGACCAGACCAGACCAGACCCAGAACCAGACCAGACCCAGGCCAAGACCAGATCCAGACCCAGACCCAGACCCAGACCAGACCAGACCCATACCCAGAACCAGACCAGACCAAGACCAGACCCAGTGCCAGACCCAGACCAAGACCCTTAAAAAGCAGTGTGGAGACCAAGACCAGTCTGAAGTAGTGCAACACTAGTGAAGACCCCTGTGAAGACCCCTGTTCCAAACACTAAGCAACACAGATACAAGCCAGCTGTCCCGTCAATATTAGTGGGAAACTTCAACGCACTCCAGAATAAAATGGACGAGTGAGTGGAGCTGATGAAAGGCCAGAAGGTCTAACTGGCAGAGCGGTCTGGTCTAGTCTCTGGTCTTCTCTCTGGTCTAGTCTATGTTCTAGTCTCTGGTCCAGTCTCTGGTCTTCTCTCTAGTCTAGTCTCTGGTCTAGTTTCTGGTCCAGTCTCTGGTCTAGTCTTGAGTCAAATTTAGTCTCTAGTCTAATCTCTTAAATCTAGTCTAGTGTCTAGTCCAGGAGTGCCCAATTAGCAATTCAATTAGCAGCTGTGCTAGTTATTAGTGTTGTTCGCGGTGCTAGTGGCACTAGCAGTTCAGGTGCTGGCGGCGGTAGCTGTTAGCAGTAGTGTTAGCGGTGGTGCTAACCTGGCTGCGGTGGCGGGCGCCGCTGTGCCGCAGCTTCTGGATGAAGTAGAAGACGAGCCAGGCGGAGGAGATGATCATCAGCACCATGAAGGAGATGGAAACCAGGACCAGAGAACCCCGAGCCTGAGGACGCTGAGCCTGGAGCTGCACCAGCACCGTCAGGTTCCTCTGCAGCTGCACCTCCAGCTCCTTCCCATAGGCCTCCGTGATCATCACCGCTACCAAGTCCCCAGTACCTGGAGGAGGGGAGGGAGGGTGGCGGGGGGCAGGAGGAGGAGGGGGAGGAGTGGGGGGATAAGGAGGAGGAGGGGGAGGGCAGGGGAGAAAGGGGGAAGAAGGAGGAGGAGGAGGAGGAGGACGGACACATTATTTTGTGAAAGTATCATCATCACATTGAGTGCTAACTAACTAACTAGCGATGGTGCTAACTAGTGGTGCTAACTAGCTGTAGCGGTGCTAGCTAACCCTCGTGGCCCATGCGGACGGTGCGCTCGCTGGAGTTGTTGTAGATGAGGACGGCGGAGGCGTTGAAGGCGGCCGCCCGCAGGATCTTCTCCCTGAAGGTGCAGTTCCCTCGCTGCAGCAGCGCCACCCACTGGAGCGTCCCCGCAGGAACCAGGAAGCGAGTGTTGGGGTCGCAGCCCTGCCGGTCGACCACTGGAAGGAGACACACACACACACAAACCATTGGGGGTCAGGAGAACCAGGTTCTGGAGGGGTGGGGGCAGGACCAGAACGAGGTCCAGGACCACAATCAGAACCAGGACCAAGACCAGGACCAGGTCCACAGTCAGCACCAGGACAGCAGCCGGAAACAACACAGAAATAGCAGCAGTGCAGCTTTAAGAGCAGCTGCAGTGACCTTCAAAACCTCCTGAAACCAGACACCCGACCTTGAAGATCTGCTGCTGCTGCTGCTGCTGCTGCTACTGCTGCTGCTGCTGCTGCTGCTGCCAACACCTTCCACCTTCACACACACACACACACACACACACACGTGGTTGAGCAGCACAGAGACCTTCTTGTGGTCCAGCAAGTCTGGGGGGAAACCAGGTAGGACCAGGTGGGACCTACCTCCCAGATGAGGGGCGGGGCCCAGGACCAGCCCCCTGCTGTCCACCCGGGGGGAGTTCTGTCCGTAGGTCCCATCGGCGCTGCTCATCACCTGGACCAGGTTCCCCCGGCCGTCCAGAACCGTCACGTTCACCGTCACGCCCAGGTTCTCCTCCGGGACCAGGCCTCGGTCCGAGCGCAGGGCCTGCACCCAGCGGCCTGGAACCAGCACCAGGACCAGGACCAGGGCCGGGGCCGGGGACCTCATCTTGACCCTCAGTCACTGCTCATCCAACCTGAAACACAGGAGAGTGACAGTTACAGTCCTTGAACGCCTCCTGCAGCTGATATCAAGTACATCAGGGCAAATCTTGGTGTCCCTGAACGCCTCGTGATGCTCGTAAAGCTTCAAACTTGGTGTCCCTGAACGCCTCCTGATGGTAGCAAAGCTTCAAACTTGGTGTCCCTGAACGCCTCCTGAAACTTGGTGTCCCTGAACGCCTCGTGATGCTCGTAAAGCTTCAAACTTGGTGTCCCTGAACGCCTCCTGAAACTTGGTGTCCCTGAACGCCTCGTGATGCTCGTAAAGCTTCAAACTTGGTGTCCCTGAACGCCTCCTGATGGTAGCAAAGCTTCAAACTTGCTGTCCCTGAATGCCTCCTGATGGTAGCAAAGCTTCAAATTTGGTGTCCCTGAACGCCTCCTGATGCTCGTAAAGCTTCAAACTTGGTGTCCCTGAACGCCTCCTGAAACTTGGTGTCCCTGAACGCCTCCTGATGCTCGTAAAGCTTCAAACTTGGTGTCCCTGAACGCCTCCTGATGGTAGCAAAGCTTCAAACTTGGTGTCCCTGAATGCCTCCTGATGGTAGCAAAGCTTCAAATTTGGTGTCCCTGAACGCCTCCTGATGCTCGTAAAGCTTCAAACTTGGTGTCCCTGAACGCCTCCTGAAACTTGGTGTCCCTGAACGCCTCCTGATGCGAGTAAAGCTTCATACTTGGTGTCCCTGAACGCCTCCTAAAAATTTGGTGACCCTGAACGCCTCGTGATGCAGGGTGAAACTGTCCCGCCCTCTAACTGTCTCTGAACAGGAGGTCCAGTCGCTGACGTCACTACCCCCCAGATCACACTGACCGCCTCATGACGTCACTTCCTGTTTCTGCAACTCTGCGGTCCACCTGAAACGCCCCCCGACCCCCGAAATCTCTGTCTTGTCCTCTGACTCACTGACTGACTGTCAATCATCATCTTCAGGAGACAACGTCCCGCTTCCTCCTGACATCGCGCGTGCGCGTGGCATGTCGCGCGCCCCTCTATCTATCGGTCGCTCGCTCGCTCGCTCGCTCGCACGGTCCGCTAGCTTGTCGTGAACGCGCACTGATGTGAAGGTTCTCTCACCGACAGACAGACAGGCAGCAGGCGGCGCTCCCGGCGGTCGCTCCCCGGCCTGCCGTCGCTCTCCTCGGGCCTGGTGGAGCCGCGCGTGCCGGTGCTCCGGTGCTGAGCGGCGGGGCTCTGCCGAGGCTGCAGGCCGCCGGATGCTGCGGTGTCTCGGCGAGGTTGTGGCGCGGCGGTCGGTCAGCCTCTCCCGTCTGTCGCTCCGGGAGGCTCGCACTGCGCAGACGCGCAGCTCGGGCACGGGAGGAGGGAGGAGGGAGAGGTGGGGTGGGGGGGTGTTACTGGTGGCTGAGGCGCGTGCGATACCTTCTTCACCTGAGAGTTTGTTCAAGTCTCGCGATGACAAACTGCCGAGGATCCGCTCCGTCCCATCGATCGATCGGCTGATCGATGATCCGGGCGCAAGTTCAGGGTCCGCACCTTCGGTACCGGACTTGACCGCGGGAACCCGAACGCCTCACGGTGCTGTCGTGTTCGACAGTTGATTTGACAGGAGGTTCAACACTGCCACCAAGCGGGGAGCTTGAGAAACTGATGAAGATCAATTATTATTTTTATTCTTTTATAACTTTAAAATGTCAGAATATTTATAAAATGATAAATATTTACAATACAAAATGTTGTTAAACATAATATATTAAATACCCTGACACCCTGGACAAGTAGAGTTAAAACATATCATGTAAAAATATTTAAATATTATATTATTGATCACATTATTATTATTATTATTATTATCATTATTACAACACCACTTCCTGTGTGTGTGTGTGTGTGTGTGTGTGTGTGTGTGTGTGTTTGTCCCAGCGACCAATCAGAGCAGTTCTGGCCCGGACTGGGTCAGAGTCCAGTCACCAGGGGGCACCAAAAACCAGCTGCAGCAGTGAGTCCAGCCACCAGGGGGCACCAGAGACCATTTGCAGCTATGGCCTGCAGGTCTCCGTCTCCTCTTCTTCAGTTGTGAAGGAGCTGTGAGCTCTGCTGGAGGATGAGGTTCTGGAGGAGGAGCTCGAGTGAGGGTGAGATGGTGCGGCAGTGAGACAGTGAGACAGTGAAGGTGAGACAGTGGGAGTGAGAAAGTGGGAGTGAGACAGTGAAGGTGAGACAGTGAGATGTAGAGGCAGTGAGGCAGTGAGACAGTGAAGGTGAGACAGTGAGGCAGTGAGACAGTGGGAGTGAGACAGTGAAGGTGAGACAGTGAAGGTGAGACAGTGGGAGTGAGACAGTGATATGTTGAGGCAGTGAGACAGTGGGAGTGAGACAGTGAGGCAGTGAGACAGTGGGAGTGAGACAGTGAGACAGTGAAGGTGAGACAGTGGGAGTGAGACAGTGAAGGTGAGACAGTGGGAGTGAGACAGTGGGAGTGAGACAGTGAGATGTAGAGGCAGTGAGGCAGTGAGACAGCGAAGGTGAGACAGTGGGAGTGAGACAGTGAAGGTGAGACAGTGAAGGTGAGACAGTGAAGGTGAGACAGTGGGAGTGAGACAGTGGGAGTGAGACAGTGAAGGTGAGACAGTGAGGCAGTGAGACAGTGTGATGGTTCGGGACCAGGATGTTGTGCGGGTGCTGGTCACTCAAGCAGAGATGGAGACACCAGGTCCTGGAGCAGTTAGAACCCTGAACCTTCGGTGACCTTTGACCCTGCCTGCAGCTCAGGAGCAAAACTGATGGACCTGGAGAGCCACTAAGTGGAAAAACAGCCCCAGGATGCACTCTCTCTCACACACACACACACACACACACAGGCATGTGTGTGTGTGTGTGTGTGTGTGTTGTGTGGACTGTGATTTCACCTCCAGACAGCCGGTGTTGTGGTGGAGGGTCTGAAGGGTCTCAGGTTCTGTCCTGGGTCATGGGTTCTGAGGTGGGGATGTGGTCCTGGAATGTGGGGTCCAGGAGGTCCTGGGGTGTGAGGTCCTGTGGTGGACCCAGGTCCTGGGGTGCGGGGTTCCCTCCACCCTAAATGTGGCTTCCTGCTCCCAATAAAGAGCTTCTTCTTCTTCTTCTTCTTCTTCTTCTTCTTCTTCTTCTTCTTCTGCTGCTGCAGGTCGGGTGGAGGGGCTGGGATTCCAAGGCTCACAGGGGTCAGAGGTCAGAGGTCACTGACCTGCTGGAGGAGATCAGACCAGGACCAAAGACCCTGGTGGAGGATCAGAGATGGAGGTCAAGTCCTCCAGGGCCTGACAGGAAGTCATGGGACACAGCTGACAGGAAGTCCCTCCCTCTCATTCAGTCCCCCAATCAGAGGCAGAGAAAAAGACCTTCGGGAGGAGAAGGTGTCCAGCAGAGGTCAAAGGTCGAACAAGCTCCACGGAGGAGGAGGAGGTCAACAAGTGCCTGTGGCTCCGCCCCCTTGTGACATCACTGGTCGGGACAGAGTCTCGCCTGTTTCTCTCCCTCTCTCTCTCTACAGATGTCTTTCTGACAACAATCGCTCCATCTGTCCCCCCCGAGCCCCCCACCACTAAATCTCCAGACTAAGCCCCTCACTCACACACACACACACACACACACACACACACACACACACACACACACACACACAGTGATTGAAAGCCAATCAAAAAGCTATAGAGAAGTGCTTTGGTGTGCAGCCACACAATCAGCGTGTCGGTGGGGGGGCTGCCAGGGGGGTCGGGGGCGTGGGGGAGGTGGGGGTCAGCTAGAAGGAGGCCCCGCCCCCCCGGCGGTGGCCAGAGAACAAGGCCAGATGGCTCCTCGTCCATCCAGGCAGGAAGCTAATGGATCAGGAGGCTCACCTGTTAGCAGGTCACATGACCAGCTCACCACTGACACATTGTCACTGACACAACTGTAATTGGCTCTGACTGGCCCTGGAGCTGGTCTCTGGTCCTGAAGCTGGTCTTTGGATCTGGTTTCTGGTCTTTGGATCTGGTCTCTGGTCTCTGTAGCTGCTCTCTGGTCTCTGTAGCTGGTCTATGGTCCTGAAGCTGGTCTCTGGTCCTGAAGCTGGCCTCTGGTCCTGAAGCTTCTCTCTGGTCTCTGGAGCTGGTCTCTGGTCTCTGGAGCTGCTCTCTGGCCCTAGAGCTGGTCTATGGTCCTGAAGCTGGTCTCTGGTGTCTGGAGCTGGTCTCTGGTCTCTAAACCTGGCCTCTGGTCCTTAAGCTGGTCTCTGGCTCTGGAGCTGGTCTCTGGAACTGGTCTCTGGTCTCTAGACCTGGTCTCTGGTCTCTGGAGCTGGTCTGTGGCCCTGGAGCTGGTCTCTGGAACTGGTCTCTGTTCTCTAGACCTGGTCTCTGGTGCTTGAGCTGGTCTCTGGAACTGGTTTCTGGTCTTTGGAACAGGTCTCTGGAGCTGCTCTCTGGTCCTAGTGCTGGTCGCTGGTCTCTGGATCTGGTCTCTGGTCCTTGAGCTGGTCCCTGGCCCTGGAGCTGGTCTCTGGAGCTGGTTTCTGGCCCTGGAGATGGCCCCGGCCCCTGATGGCCCCTGAGGGCCCCTGAGGGCCTCTGCTCCGGTCACGCTCTCTTCTCTTTCACTGACAGTTTGTTCTCAATTAGATTCTTTTGTCCTGCAGTGAAAGACTTCCACCCTTCTCCCCCCTTCAAACCCCCCCCACCCCTGCCCTTCTCACCCCCTCCCACTACCCCTCACCCCCCCCCACTCCACCCTCCACTGACTCTTCCTCTGTGGTACTGAACCACCAGAGCTCCACTGAGCGTTGGCCTCATCCTGGTGCAGTTCTCCTCCTCACCTGCAGGGGCACCACCTTCTCCTCTGTCATCTTGGAGAAGTTCCAGGAGTGGAAAGAGCAGGAAGGAGTAGGAGGAGCTTCTGCTGAGCCGAGAATCAGGAAATCAACTCCTGTCCTGGAATCCAACAGAACATCCTGCCAGACAGTCACATGACCTCAGTCACATGACCTGAACACCGGCCAAAAAACGTAATGTGGTCCTGCAGTTCGGAGAGGGGGCTCAAGTCTTCCAGTCACACGACCAGCTGGAGGACCAATCAAGGCAAGGAGGTCCTTCAGACTGAGGCCTCAACAGGAAGACTCTCAGACCGAAGACCAGGTCTCACCCCTGACCCAGGTCACATGACTTCAGGTCACATGACCCACGTCTACCACGTCTACCACCTCAGAGTCTGACCAGGACTGCAACCAGGACCAGGGCCAAGATTGGAATCAGAACCAGGATTAGAACCAGGATTAGAACCAGGTGGAGCAGAAGACCCTGGACTTGGACCAGGACCAGGACCAGGACCAGGAAGAGCAGAAGGCCCTGGACCAGGACTGAGCACCAGGATGGGGCACTCTCTTTTCCCACGTCCCTTGAATGCAGCAGGGTGTCCTGCGATGGGGGGGTCACAGCCAACCCAATTGGGGGGATGGAGGTCTTTGGGGGGCGGGGTGGTGCAGGTCTTGGTGGTGGAGGTCTTGGGAGGTTGCAGGTCTTGGGGGGTTGCAGGTTAGGGGGTGGAGGTCTTGGGAGGTTGCAGGTCTTGGGGGGTTGCAGGTTAGGGGGTGGAGGTCTTGGGGCTCTAATGGGATTTTCACGGAGCTTTTCCAGGATCAGCCTCTTGGCTGCAGGCCGCCTCACTTCATGTCCATTACTGAGGACCTTCAGAGGACCTGGACCTGGAGTCCTGACCACACCTGGACCTCTCCAGAACCAGGGACCTGAACAGGAAGAACCTAGGACCAGGACCAGAGAGCAGCAGGACCAGGACTGAACTGACTGGGTCCTAGGGCTCCAAAAGGTTCTGTTGGGCAGGACCAGTACCAGGAGCAGAACCCGGATTAGGATCAGGATCAGGATCAGGATCAGGATCAGGATCAGGATCAGGATCAGGACCAGGACCTTCAGAATCTGGATTGTATCTTCAGGACAACACAGTGTGTGTGTGTGTGTGTGTGTGTGTTACTCCTCCTGAAGCAGATGAACACTATTCGCTCTGGAGTTTGCAGAGTTAGAAGCTGAAACATCTCCGAGGAGACGTCTCCAGGTGTCTCCTCCACACCTGACTCACTTCTGTTTGACAGAGGATCCAGCAGCCAGGGGATCCAGCAGCCAGGGGATCCAGCAGCCAGGGGATCCAGCAGACAGGGGATCCACCTCAGGGATCCACCTCAGGGACCCACCAGACCTTCGTCTTCATCCTCAGGACCCTCAGTCGGAGAAGGAAGGAGGTTTTTGAAACGTTCACTTCCTGGAAGTCAAAGTGACGATGAAGATCCATCAGCTGGACCTCCAACCTCTGGAGTGGATCTCTGGACCAGTTTGACTTCTGACCTTCTGTACGTCCTCCAGGTCATGTGACTGCCAGGCCAAGTGTGACATCATCAGCGAGTGCAGAGAAGAGTCATCTTCCCACTGAATCAGTGATTCAAACATCTGAATCACTGCTGCTGCTGCTGCTGAGGGCTGTTGATGCACACACACACACACACACACACACACACACACACACACACACACACACACACACACACACACACACACACACACACACACACACAGGTCTTTGACA